>CM053790.1:496385409-496845409 GCA_028749045.1 Cupressus sempervirens
TTACGGTTGTATTCTAGATTTTTCACATTAAATTCTTTCACATCAATAGTATTTCTCATAGGGAAATGCCTTTTGTTATGATCCTTTCTCAAACTACAATTTTTTTGTTATCCACCCTTTCATTCTTAGGAAGACTCTAATTTTCCGAAGAATGGGACAAAACAACGAAAGGCTAATTGCTCATAGGCCTATAAATTTTCTCCATTGAACCACCAAAAAATATATTTTCCTTGAAATTCTAAGCAATTTGGTCAATACATATAATCCAAATACTCTTAAGCTTTCTACACTTCTTTAACTTCAATTCTCAAATCACTCTCCCAAAACCTATGTCCGAAAATGAACTACAAACTCATTAATAAAGAGTCATGACCCTAACCATGGTTTCTATTCCCTATTTTTTTTAAAGCCATTTATATAAATATTTCAAGTGTTCAATTAATTCATGCACACTTAGATCCCTTAGTAATTAAAACATTCTTTTTACTTTGTGTTCTCTAGTAAATTATATATGTAATCCACTTTTAAATGGATAATTTATTATTTTAATTAATATTAATTAAAGTTCTTTATCTAAACAAAAAATTAATTTTAATTATTATTAATTAAATGACTATAACTCCATGCTCCAACTCTACTTGCCATGTGATCAGATAAATTTGTGTCTACTTTTGAAAATCATTATTACTATGAGCAATCATTCTGTAAATTTTCTCGACACTTTGTATGGAATCTCGTGGCATCTTTGTATCGTTACGATTTTTTCTCATATAAATTATATATATATATATATATATATATATATATATATATATATATATATATATATATATATATATATAACTTATTCAAAGCTAAGGACTATAAACTTTAGAGAGTTTTAGGATTAAGCTTTGTGGAGATTTTTGGCTGATGCCAAAAATTTCTACATGGTATAAATCAAAAGTGATCTAGAACATCGATTCCAAAAATATATGAACAAATTAATCGAAAAATGAGATAAAATATTGATGCTAAATGATCTAAACATTGATACTCATACTGATACCAATTATGTTTGGATAACTGCCTGGAGATTCATGAGACAAGCCAAAAGATGTGCAAGAACCGTGGCATGAAAATAGATAGAGATATAGATTCAACATCACAGATATGGAAAAAAATTGAGATCCATTCCCTAATGCAGATATGGCTAAATAAGACAATTATATAAATATAAATATATTGATATCTGATCAATGATTATTTATGCATCGAACAATATAGACCATAACATCGGAAATATATTTATATTTATATTGATTTGAGTTTGAGTTTGTATACTTCATCTTATAATACTTGTCTGTAGTCATTTATACATAAATATATATGTGAACAAATTTTCATGGACTTTGAGGCAAAATTTGGCCATTTTTCCATTAACCCTTGACCGGATAAAGAAGCAGATGATGTGGTACCATATACCAACATTTCAGTTATGGCTCAAATATAGGCTTGTGACAGGGAAGTATATGGCAACCTTGATGAAATAAAATTGAGAATGAACTTTTTTTTAATATGAATGAGACTTGATCAAATTGAAAGATTTCTTATTCTCAGTCTGGTAAGTCAAAGTTTATAAATTAATTCCTCATCCAGTTTCTAGTTTCTTTGAGTTTAGTAAAACTTTTTGAGACACACGGTTGTCTAATTTCCAACTTCTAGAATGTTGGATCTCATTAAGTTCCCGAATTCTGCCATTCCATAAATGGTTGGGAATTCCAGTCTCCAACAAGTTGGCAGACTTTGCAAGCCCATGTGAATAATTACAATTAATATAGCCTTTTTAAACACTAATAGAAGATAATTGTTTCCTATTTTTCCCTTCATGGTTTTCCGCAATTTAAAGGTAGCAGCACCTTTGGCTCTTATTGGTGTTATTTGACACAATTTTTGTGATTTTTGTGACTTTTTGATAGAAATATTAGTCAAACACCATTCGGGAAAAAGCTCTTTTGTAAGAGTGATACCTAAAAAGGAAAGAATCTATATAAATGTTGATTTTATTGTTGTGGATTTAATTTTGTTGTCAGCTAATATCTCATAACTGAATTCCATTTAATTGGGATTGGATTAATTGAATCCAAAAGATTTATGGGAAAGTCTACAGTTTGTCTTTATTTATTTAAGTCATTTTACTTAAGGTCATTTTTAGAAAAGTGACTTTATATTGGCAAAAAAAAGTTCATTTCCCTCACTTTGATAATCAAGAAATTGAGATTTTTCTCCAATTTGTATTGAAGAGTTTGTGTTTAATATATACATATCGTTACAGTAGATAATTCTTTATGGTACTGATAGTGGAGAGGGATCTCATCCGGGATATAGTCGCTACGCCAACACCCGGCCCCCCCCCCGGCCCCCCCACACGATGGAGCTAGCCATTTATCATGTGGGATTTGCACCCTCTACATACCATGTTGATAATCCAAGCCTATGCGAACGAAGGGTCAAAGGGCTTGAGGGGCTCAAACCGGTGACCTGCACTCTAATACCATGTAGATTTTGCCATCACACCAAAAGCACGTACTGATAGTGGAGAGGGATCTCATCAGGGATATAGTTGCTACACCAACACATAGTTTGCAATTAAGGGGATTGATATTCTATGAATTCAATTTAGAGTTTATGTAGTTCAAATTATATTTTTGTTGAGATTTTCTTTCATATTAAAAATATAATTGAAAGATAAAGGAATTTGACTCTCTGATGCTCATATATTAACTGCCCCTTCATTATGTTTCCGTTGCTGTTGTATATGTCATTGCTTTTATATTTCACTATTCATGCTTGGATGAAAATTTATTGCAGAGAGAAAATTACTAGAAAAGTTATATTGTTCTAGAATTTTGCATAACTGTCCCTGGAATGAGAAAAGCACTAAAAAATTAGGTGAGAATTTTCTATTTGAGAGGGCCCATTAGATTGGTTAAAAGCAAGACCTGTAAAAAGTATTTTTATATTGCAGAAGACAATGTGGTGGGTATATAAAGACTTGGGTTTAGCGACAGTAGAAAGTGAACAATCCATGAACATGTTCATTTTGTATTAGGTAGTAGTGCATTACAAATAGGTTTAACAGGGAAAGGAAAATATGAGATATTCCAGCTGCAATATATTCCAATCAACACAATAATTAGAGGTTATCTGTGATTGGCTGATTGGTACAACCCAATTTTAAAATCTAGAAATTAAATCACACCAACTTTAAATTATGCTCTTCAACTTTTAGGCATATGTGCGGAAAGGCGATGTACGTAATATCGTCGTTGAAAAGAATATAGTATATTAAATATATGCAATAGGATTTGGAGTAGGTTCTGTCACTAAATATGTAGAGAAATTTCTGTGGCGTGTAGTGTCTACAGACTGTAGAAGAAAATCAACAATTATATCTTTTGTGAGTATTTGTTTCTAAAACAATTTTCATGTTCTTTAACTGAGGTATTGTCAATCAGTTTCAACCCATTATTCACATAGTTTTCTATAAGTATAGTTCTTTGTTGTAAAACTTATCATAATGGCAATAAAAATATTCAGTACATGGTAATTGTACCAACTAGTCTTGTAACAACATGCAGTTGCTGTACAATCAATGTGTTGTGGTTTTCAAAGTATTTATAGATCTCTTCTAATGTTGTTTTAGGAAGAGATCTATTAGTGGTAATGACAATTTTTTAATGCAGGACACTGGTCTGTTTTCGTTTCAAACCATATTCTCTCAGGTGAGGATGGCTACCACTAGCAAGTGTAACTGGAGAAGTATACTAAGATAAACTCCTTCCATAGCATGTTAAATCGATCATGTTGGTAACGAGTACTTGTGGTGATCATGTTTAGGATTACACCACCAAATATAAAAGGCACTTGTAAATGGGCATCTGCACAACTGAAAGAAGTAAAGGGAGAGACTAAACTTTACTTAGTGAGTTACTAAATCTTGGAGACTAAATCAGTAATGAATTGGGTAACTTAAAAGCACTGCAGGTTCTCATTCTATCTCAGAACAGTCTTCACGGTACCATGCCACAAGACTTGGGGAAACTTAGTACTCTTCTACATCTGGACTTGAGCTATAATTCATTGAAGAGACCCATTTCAAGGAAGATATGGAGCTTAACAATCTCGAAGGGCCTTGATCTGAACTACAAAAATTTATGAGGCCTAGTTTCTCCATTGATTGGGAGTCTGAAAAGGTTGAAGAAGCCAGATTTGACCTCCATTTTTCTCACAGGACACATTCCTATAGCTCTAGGAAACCTAAAAGCATGGATTTTACTGCTATCAGCAAACACAAAATTTACTTGTAGGCTTCCCCCTTCTTTGGTTAGCTTATAGAGCCTCCAATACTTTATAACAGACATCAACCCTTTACCAGCTGAGTTTGGGAGCCTCAGAAGGTGTCAAGAGCTGAGGCTTGTTAATTTAGGGTATAGTGGTCCAATCTTTGAGTTATGGAAAACTATTGAATCTTATCTCTCTTTCTTTGGATAATGACATGATCTCTGGCTGCATTCGTCCTAGCGTAGGAAATCTTTCTCACATTTACCACCTCAATCTAAGTGGAAGCATGTTGTATGGGCCTATACCTTTCACTACAGAATTCTTGAATACATTTATCTAATATTTTCATAAATGAGTTACATCATACCATTTTAAAACATTGCTAATGGAATCAAGTGTAAAAGTAGCTCAAAAAGAAGACAAAAACCACAACAGTACAAAAATTCAGGACCTGACTATAGAGCAGAATTTCATTCTTTATAGTTGTTACCAACCAAGCTCTGGAAAATTGTGTGTTAGTTGCCTGAATGCCAGACATACTAGAAAACTGTCCAGTTCTGCAGCACTTTAAATCATTTCATAAGAAACCAACTCAAAAGCTTTGAGTGAACATAGAATTCTGTGAAAAAATGCTAGTATATGGGTGTAATGACTAAACAGAGGACTCTGTGAAAAAGTGCTGGTATATGGTTGTAATGACTGAACAGAGGATTCTATGAAAAAATGCTAGTACATGGGTATAATAGCTTGAGGTCTAATAATTCCTTTGACAGTGGAGTATAACGGTAATGGAGATGCAGAAACAGTGGAGGAGTAGTCCCCAGTTGAGGAGGTTGCCTTAACAGTTCCTATAACTGACGATCCTTCTTTGCCCGTCATGACTTTTTGAATGTGGACTTTGGAATCCTTCCATGTATTTTGCTCATGTTCTTCAATACTTTATTTTCCTATAGAACCCAGCCGCTCATTGTATCATCCATTTTTGCACAAATTGTTATTATACTTGCTGAAAGATTCATGGAAGTTCTTCCAAAGAGGCCAGTGAGGGTCCCTTTGATTGGTTGGGAATTTTCTCTCAATCCAGGTCCTTTGCATGTCCTAATTAGAATTTTTGCCAATGCTGGTGTTGCATTTGGAGGTCTTTGAAGAAGTCAGGTATATATATGCATTGTATATTGTTAGGAATTGTATATTATTAGGCACTATTTGAAGCTTTTACCGGCATTTAATGTTATTGAAACTTATAAGAGAACATGCTAAAGATTACCAGTTGGAATAATTAATATATAAAAATATTGACACAACTTGTTTCAGGTTTCAAATTGGTTTATAAATGCCAGAGTTAGGCTATGAAAGCCAATGCTAGAAGATATGTATCTATAGGAATCAAAGGAGTCATCTGATATGAATGCCATTACTGGAAAGAGAAAAGAAAATGAGTCAAGGAATAAAACTAAAAGTCCACTGGGAGATGAAAAGAACATGAACAAACATGGAAAGATGATGTTGGATGGAGGGTGTCATCTGATAAGCAATCTTCTTCTGAATGTGAATTTTCCAAAGTTGATGATGATGGAAGCATCTCGCGGGCTAGTCGGGAAAGTAGTGGTATAGCCCTGAGCATACCTCTAGAATCACAGTTTCGTTCAGGAGATAAAGTTGATGACACAAGAGAAGTAGATATGGATGCGAATACAAAGAGATTTAATGTTGATTCCCTATCTTCTGTAAATGCAGGACCAACCGTTGGGGTTGACAGAAAACTACTTGATGAAACACACAGGTGCATTAATTTTGAACAACGCATGAAGAGATTTAGACCTGATTTGGATGGCGACAGGTTTCAAGGATATGATAATACAATTACTTTAACTTACAACCATGAATCTGCTGGAATGGGTGGCAGGTATTCCCATGAAGATTTGACTCCTAGACAAATAGGAAGCCATGGAGGTGTGTCTCTAACCTTAGGTGTGCGTCACAGTGGAGGCCAAGAAAAGTGAAACAATGACCTTTATTTATGTAGAGATGATTCTGCGTTGGACACTAATCACCATTTTAATATAAACCACCATGGTAATGATCAAGGCTATGAAAATCATGGCTTTGATACCGAAAACATTAAGTTCGGGAAATATGTGGAAAGTCAGCTCTTGCACGATTTTGTGGGTTAGAAAGAGGTATAATTATATAAAATTTAACCCAGTTATTGTTATTATTGCAGAAAATCAGATCAAAAAGAGATTTGACCACCTTATTGATCCTGACATTTTTGCACACTTCAAATCATGTCGGCAAAGGAACCGATTTAATAAGTTGGTTATGAATTGCAAGCTGTGGTGTAATTGGAAACCAGTCTTTGTTTGTGGCTTCTTTGAGGAGGTTGTAGAGCAACAAAATCTGAGTGAAACATTAATATGCATGTGGAAAATCCATTTTAATTTGTATATGTAGGAACATCAGAGTTTTTTATTTTTGATGCCCTAGCTGTATCCGTCTACGGTTCTACGTGTGTTTCAGGACCAGGCAGTAGGGTTTATAGAGTTTGCATTGATCCAGATCTCGATCTTGTAAATTATAAAGAATGGGTCTGGATCTAGAAGATCCAACCAAAAGGCTTTCTCGCTCTACAGTAGGATCCAAGCTCTAGTTCTATTTTCTATCACTCTGCAGTAGGATCCAAGCTCTAGTTCTATTTTCAGTGATAGAGAAAGAAAGCTCGAATAATGCATATTGACAGTGTTGAGGCCAAGTCCAAGGTTGCAATCTTTGTGTTGCTATTTTTACCCATTTTTCTTAAGCTGGGAGATTAGTGGTTCATTTCCTTTATACAAACTAGACCGATTGGACAAAATCCTTGGGATTGGGAAAATCCTTGAGATGCAGATGCCCTTCCTTTGTACACTATAAGGTTTCATACATGCGACTTATTGGGTGATTGTATATAGAAATTGGGAAGACCTTCATTGCCATGATCAACACCAGATCCAACCAGGTTGATCCTCAACATGGCAGCTGCCTGCAATGCTCTACGTTTCCCTTCTTTTGCTCTGATCTATGGGGAGACTCTGATTTAACTCACGGTCTAACTACAGGCATTGAGGCAAACAGACTAATGCTAGGTAAGTTAATTATGAAATCATTGTAGTCTATGTTAATGTCTGTTGCATTGTTAAAATTCATACTACTGGGTTAGCAACATGATATGGCTTATGCTTCCTCTTTAATGTGGAGTTTATGTGATCTAACTCTTAATTTTCTAGTCTTGTTCATCTTCCCTAATCTTCCTTTGGCCTCTTATGCGTAGAAGCAAAGATGGAGGTAAGCTAAATCTAGAGCTTACGACTTTTGTAATAACTTTTGAGGTAAAAATGATGTCTGACATGTTTAGTTTTACGTAGGTGTTTATATTCCATCTAATTTATACATTGACTGAAATTGGTTTAGATGAGTGAATGCCTTGTTCGATAGGTTTAAGGGAATACAAGATCTCAGCTAGTTTTATGTATAGTTTACAAAGTTTTAGTCTGAATTCAGGACCCCATATATTTCCCTCGATTCAAAATTTTTCTATTAAAATATATTTGTAACCCTATTGCAAGACCATTTTGTTAGGGTTTATTTGAGATTTTAATCCTAGATTCAGGAGGTATAGGGTTCAACTTCATTGAGGGCACCTGCCATAGAATCTTTCGATGGACTTGTCATAGGATCGATAATCTGTTGAAATCATGATATATATTGGGGATGCGATAAATTTGTGTAGATCATCATTGGCATTAGATCGAGATTTGATTCCTGTTGGACTATAGAACTTATGCTAGGCAATTTCAATCGATGGGAGGCAAATCCTTTCTTTTCAGTGGCTACGGGTATGCAGGATTCAGCTGATAGGTTTTTATTTGGTCAGGTTGCTGATATTTTTGGATACCCATGTGGTCATTTAAGAATATAATTGGTTTTAAATTCTCATTTGTTTTCAAATCCTTGGAGTTAAACCCCCATCTTGTTTTTTCAAGTGCTCTATCCCGTGACTGAGTATAAATTTAGAATATATTTTATTAACTAATGGGTATATGTGCAAATATGATTTGTGATTCCGTTATTCTTCAGGATAATAGGGTCCTATAGTTGAATATGTTTGGATTAGAAAGGAAGGACTTGTGATATTTGTAAAGAAAAATCGGAGGTTTTTTTGCTACATGCAGATCTTCATACAAGGGTAGTGGTTTTCTGAGTTAATCCTATGGTTTTGCTGCATATATTTATGCATGTTTCAATTTTCCGTCTTGAAATGCCATATTTTTGGTACACTAGCTCATTGCTCACTATGGCTTAGTAAATGAATTGCACTTGAGTGGAAGCCATGGATCATTTTAACACATTAATGCAAGTAAAAATGCTTTAAACCTCTCAGAGCACATGTTCTACTTATAGATAAGTTTGCAGATGAATTATAAATATATTTTTTGATTGAAATTGGAAGAAATTAATCTTTATTAACTGTTGGTACAGGTGGAAATTGTTTAATCTCTGTTTAGGTTAAAGTTATTATATGATGGTATCTAGTTTTTCAAAAGCACTTTAGGCTTGTTCTGATGCTATACTTTGTTTTGGTACTTCATGAATCAGACCTAAAGTGTTCTATATGAGCCAACAATATCAGTAATTGATCTTGGTAGGCCATTTAATATGCTGGTTTTAATGGGCGTACTAGGAGACTAACCTTAATTTTCTCATGAATTTTTTGGGTATTTTGTTGTGCATTACCACTTGAGCAATTCTTAAACTTGTAGTTCTCTATGTGATTCATTCTTCCAAAACAAATGACCATTTAGTTTAAATGATTTCTTTGTAGTGCAAGCTTTAGTACTACAAATTATTTTAAAGAAAATATATTAAACAACAAACTGCTCAATTATTTCGTGTAGTAGCATTACATGGTTGGCATGTGAAAAGATTTAAGAAAAACTATAGACTTCTATCTGGCACCACAGTGCTTGCTCTACTATATTTTTTAAATAATATTTTTCTTAATGTTATAAAATGTGATGTAATGTTAATTAGAATGCATTTGCGGAAGTTGGCTGGATGCACAAACTATGGTGGATGCACAAACTATGGTAGATTTGGGTTGTGTTGCTTCTTGGAGGATGAGAAAGATTTAGTTGATCTTTTAAGACAGGAGCTAAAAATTACTCTTGGTATTGCTAGAGGATAGGTGGGTTGAGTTTATTCAAATTTTTGTCTTTTTAAGTTTGATTCAGAGGATTGGTAATTTGTTAATTAAGTAATTAATAGGATAAGATAGGGAGCTAGACTAAGTTGTCAAATAGTGAATTTTGACAAGTGACATTGTACAAGAACCACCAAATGGCATGGAAAAATCATCATGGTCTGTACTACTTTTAGTATAGAATATATATTTTCCCATATATTTACGTGTTGGATGGATTAGATTTAGGAGACCGGCTTGATATGGCAAAGTTGAATCTTTCCTTCCTAATTAAGCCAGTAGGCTTTTTACTGCGCTAGAAATTTATCTTATGCTGTTAAAATATTTATGTCATCCAGATCCTAACTGCCGTAGGGATTCTTTTTGGGCTTTTCCAGAAAGTGTAGCCTTCGTTTGTAAAAGAGAGGAGACAAATGAAGAGGGAGTATGATGAATTCAACATCTAAATCAATGGGTTAGTTTCGAATGCACAAAAGGTTCCTGAAGAGGGGTGGGTTATGTAAGATGGTATCCTTGGCTTGGCAATAATATTAGGGACCATCCTGGTATGATTTAGTCAGAAGCTCTAAGATTGCTCTTTCTCACTTCAAACTAGATACTATTTATAAGTTAAAACTATTATGGTAAAATAGGGACTAGATACAATTGTTTGTACTTTATTATTGTTTATTTGCGTTATGCAGGAACTTCAAGTACTTAGCGCAACAAATTTGTTACGTCTTTCATTTCTATTGGTGTCTCCCCTTGTATATACCATTTTGATACTCAAGTTTCGTTATGCTTGACCTGAATTGAGAAATCTTTGAGCCTTTGGTGTGTTTCCATGTTCAACATCTTATTAGTAAGTAAACAAAATAAAATTTTACTTGGATAGTGAGGATTGAATTTTTACTTTCCCAAGTTTTAATCTATAGAAGGTGAAGCCCTAGGCATGCTACTACCATCAACTTATCCTCAAATAGCTCTTCTTTTTTATTACACTGAAAGGGATTCTTACTGAGATAACACCAAACTCTTCTACCATAGAAGATATAAATATATAGTATAGGATGAATTCTAAATGTGGAATGGTTATAAGATAGATCTAAGCTATAAGAGTGAGTTTGATTAATTCCGACTATTGTTAACATGCTGGCGCAGCAGTCTATATATGAGCATCAGAGCCTTTAGTTCCACCATTTGGACAAGCTATAAACAGGGGCATTGATATCACTTCTAGATTAGGAGGTGAGATTCAAAATTGTATACTCATACTTTTCATCCTAAGGAATTTCAAGACGCCTAGTTTCTTTTACAATGTGTACACATACATGATACACATACTGGTGCTTCCAATGTTTTCTATAGTGATGATTGTTTGGTCCTTGGCAACTTCAAGATATTTTTGTATCTTACGTAGAGCCATGGCTGAATATCCACAAATAAAAAGAGCCTAAATTAATTGAATAAGGTTTTATCTGTAATGGTATAAACTCTCGCTCCAATGTGGACACAATTTCACAAAATAAATGCCTACGTAAATCTTCCTGCGACATCCTAAATCCCCCCAAAAACTGTTTCCTTTGTATTGTCATTCATCCTGTGTGATATTACTCCATCTTAATGTATGTTATGGAAAAATTGAAGAGAAAAATGTTATCATTCAATAATGGCCATGTTTCTTTGAGATTTGTTTTCAGAATTAAAATGGAAATTCTAGCTTAAATTACACCTTTCTCAAATATTTGGTAAGACATTTTTCAAGCCAATTTGGAAGATGACTGGCCCATATTATAAATTGATTCCAAAAAATTCGTTGAAAATGTATGCATCATTTCAATTGATTCCTAAAAATTTTAACTTCTCTCTTTTCAATTTGGTTTCAAGTCCAAATTCTATAGGATAATGACCAATCAAAGCTCCTAAACAATTACCTCCCTTGTGATTGTGATGCCCATTGTCAGCTCTATCCAAGTAAAATAGAGAGGATGAGGCAAATGGGGAGGGAAAATAAAATGACATACTGATTGCATGGGTTGAATTTAAATTTAGAAGATTTTGTTTTAATAGAACAAAAAATTACTATTATATATTGACATATTTATTGTAATATTTTTTAACATAAAACAAATCTACCTATTTTTGACAAGAAGCAGGGACTCAAACTGTAACTGCAACGACTCAGCTCTCATATTCTTTTACTTTCATCTGTTTATTGGTGCAAGGGGAAATTAGAAAAAAAAAAATGTGAATGTATAAGTATAACTGACAATGTTAAACCAATGTAGATAATTTTATAATGATTGAAGTATGGAAATTATCTTGAAAAGCATGCAAAAATTTATTATCTTGATTTGTTAATGTGTTATTTCACCTAGGGAAAAGCTATTTTCTCTACAGACAGCCTCATTTCAACTAAATATTTTTGTCCCGTTGTGGGTATATTGTGTAGACACGAAACTAAATATTTTTTTCCTATTGTGGGTATATTGTGCAGAGACAGCTGATATTGCGAAACACAAAAAAAAAAGGTGTGCTTTTTGATTCCCATATACCTTACCTGAATGGTTATATTGAATTTTATTTGAGACGATGAACTCTGGCCAAATGAATGAACAATGTTACTCCAGAAGTTATTACATGGGGGGATTTGATAGATCGCCTAAAACAGGTCGGCTGATTATATTTTCCAGTCTTGATGCCAATATTATTGTAGAGGTTAATGTATTGAGTTTGATGTTTTGTTTTATAGTAAGTATTCTAAATATTTTCCTCATCAACATTTTGCTAGTTTTACTGTGAAGAGAAGCTTCCTTTTGGTACAGGTTGCTTTGAGCATGTTCTAAAACTATACTTTTAAAAAATTTCCTTTATATAAAATTAGAGATGTAGTTTCTATTTTTTCTTGCCAAAACTATTATTCTCAAGACACTAACTAGAGAACTTTGTCTATTTTATTTACTGTCACCTCTATTATACATACAAATTTGACTCCTTTCTATATCTTGGTAAGGAAATACTTAATTTTTAATATATGCAAAAATTTGACTCCTTCGTATATCTTGGTAAGGAAATACTTCATTTTTAATATATGTATTATGATATTTTAGTTTACAAGTTTATTTGAAATATCGACTAATAATTGAGTTACCTATTGATGATATTGTAGAAAGCTATGATAAGGAAGATAATGCAGCTAGAGCTTATGATCTACCAGCTGTCGAATATATCAGAGTCTATTAGCTACAATAAAATTTTTGATATGACAATATAATACCTTGATTGTACCTTTTTACTTATTTTTTTTTTGATCTATATATTTCTGATAGGTACTTGGATTTTTGGGAAAAAATCAAGATCGAAAACTATGGTAAAGAAGCTTGAAGACCAAAAAAAAATGTCAATATATTTCTGATAGGTACTTGGATTTTTGGGAAAAAATCAAGATCGAAAACTATGGTAAAGAAGCTTGAAGACCAAAAAAAAATGTCAATGCTAGCATATTTTCTTTTTATAAGAAGGTAACTGAATTTCCCTATTTCTAGCTTAATGGCTGAGCTATATATAAGATTTTATTTTGTGTATTGGCTATCATAAAATATTACTCAAGCATGGAAAAAAATAGTTTTATAATTGAAGATTAGTCATATATTCTAAAGTTTTAGTGAATCTTCATTATATTTACGCTTTTTAAATCAAATAGAGCTTTATAATTGTTATTCATTATCTTACTTTTGCTTCATAGTTCTTGTTCAGGAGTCACATCTAGTTCTCTCTGACATACCAATAATTTACCTACATCAATAGGTATTTGCTCTAGCTGTTGATTGACATTTGTTAGATGATACTTGTGATACCAATAACTTCATAGACATTGGATATGTTTCCAAATTTCCTTACATTTTCACAAGCAATAATTGGTGTTTTATTAAATTGTTAACATATGTCATGATGATCAGGAATTGACAGAACCAATATTTCATTAGCCTTAATTTCATTGACTGAGTAAGAAAATATAGTGACATTCTTAGTTTTGACTATTAATATATGTGATAATGATAAAAAAAAGAACCAATATCAACCTTAATTTTATGGAATAAGTAAAGCAAGAGGTTGGTGGTTCGATTCCATCGTGCCCTCACATGAATTAATCAACCATATTGTAGTTATATTTCTCCTAGTTTCATTATTTAATATCATTTCTAAAGAGACATTATTGATATTGTCTCTAAAGTGAATATTGTCTTTAGTGAGACGATAATACTATTATCTTTTATTGTCTTAAAAAATGTCTTAAAACCACCCTATATGTAGTAGTGACCCAAAATATGAGAGTACATCCATGCAAAGTTTCTTTTCTTTTCTTGGAAGAAGGTAGTGAACTCTTCTTTCTCTTTAGCCAACAATGACTATGCAAGGTGTACAATGTGTGTGAAGGTGTATGAGTGATCTCTAGCTAGCCAACACATAGAACACATTCATCACCAATCTAGCTTATCAATCCCAACATGTCTTATTTTGAGTTTCTAATTTTCCCAAAGGGAAAAGAGCATAACCCATTTATTAAAAGATTCATTTGGGAGAACCACTACTTTCTTTTCCTCCCTTAGGTACCATCTTACAAAGGCATCTAGGTTTCTAATTCTCTTGGGCATCACTTCCAAGTAGCAAAGAGCATAATCCCCTATTCCTTTGTCTAGATCCCTACAAAGTTCACAAGGCCTATTTAAAGTACGTGGACTGAAAGCATGTAAGAAGAAAAATATGTTTGAGTGGGTTTGAACTATCTTTGAAGGGCATCTTGCAAACAAATTATTAGCAAGTTTTATGTGTTCATTTCAAGGCATCTTTGAAAATTGTCTCGCAAACCACTATTATGATGTTCCAGAATCATAAATCATGAAATAAATGCTTCATAAACAAAGGTTGGCACAAAAATATCAATGATAGATTGTGAAAATACAAAATTTGGATACTCTCATGTCAAGCCTCCCACGAGACTTTGCACCAGGCCACATGAGTGAATGCTTTGTGTCACGCGAGAGAATGTTCTCTATATGTGAGCATATGCAATTTCACTTGAGAAAGTATATACCATGGCATAAGCATTCATAATCATTGCATGAGAAAACATCTTTGCATGTGAGATTTTTTTTATTGTACAAACTCGAATCTAGAATGTCAAAAATGAAGATAAATGAGGCCTAAAAATTTATTTTTCAGCTCCACAATGTTGCCAGAAATTTGAGTGTTAAATATGGACCTATGATTCAACCACACACTTCAACATGATCATTATTTGTTAAGAACATCCCATAATGAACTTGAGATTATTCATCCAACATGTCAGCACAAGGTGATATGTTGCCTTCTAACTAGAAGAGGTTTTACTATGAGCTCTTAGAATCATGAGTTCAGTAACCAAACTAAGCTAGAATGAAGGATTTAAATGAGTGCAAACACAAGATTAATCTTTTTTTTTGATATTTTTTATGCAAAGATATAAATTAATCTAGGTGATACTCAAATTAATCTAAGACTAAGATGAGAAAATTAATCTAAATGAATGTATTGTAATCTATATGATAAAGCATGTGAAATAAATAAAGCTGCGAATTTAAAATGCTTGAGTGCTCAATCCAACAATGGGTCAATGCTCTTCACTTGCTTCCTCCCCAAATAAGAGGTCGAGGGACTCTTTTATAGAATCTTGGACCCAATTAATGGTCAAGATTAAACCACATGAACAATTCATATTAGAGGAGAGATCGAGTCTTCCATTTTTGAAGGAGTTGAATGAGATGAATTAGTGAGGAATATTGATCCAGTCAAATATGACATCATAATCTAATATTTTTATTAATTAAATACTTAGTTTCAACAATTATGATGAATATTTAATTAAATCAATATATTTAATTTCATTTTCATGTGTTTTAGCTAAAGGGGATGGATTTTAATTTAATTAAAGTACGAGGACTTGTAATTAAATTAATTCAATTAGAAGGTTAACTTAGTCAATTTAGATCGATATTTAGGAATTAAACAAAGTATGTGATTAATATAGATTAGGGTTTTTTTCTATTTGACTCTTAGGTCAAGTAAAGAAAACCAAAATAACAAATGCCTAGTATAATAGGTCTTAATTAATCAAGAAATTGATGTTGTAAGATTGATGCATTGAAATTGGTTCAAAATGCCAATGTGCCAATTTTAGGGCTATTACAATATATGTGTGAACACATATGTACTCAGATAAACATATATTGAAACTTCAAATATAAAACTAAAAACACAACAAAGGTGTAAGTAACAAAACAAAAGAGGATAAAATCCCCAAGTTCCCAAATGGGTAGCTAACTCCCCTAATATGACAACTAGGTTTAAGGAACCTATATGGATCATGGTTTCTCCTCTTAATCAATAGATAATATAGATTATTTTAGCACTTGTTCTTGCACATGCTAGCATCACCAACCAACACAAAAACCATCTCCATAATAATATCATCAAGTAGTAATATAAACATAAGATGGGTTAGTAGGGCTAGAAATCTATAGAGTTTAAAATCCACATATGAAAGTAGATAAACTACATCTTAGAAGCATAGCTTGTGAAAAACTCAACATAGAAGTATCACATAAATGGTATCTTTTAATCATAAGCTTATAAAGTAGTATTAGTTTCTAAATAAATTCTAATTTGGTCGCTAAGGTGGCATTACCAGGTAGATATATAGATACTAAAGTATAGTGCAAAAAGTCAAATCTAAAATCAAGACTTAATAAATTAATAAATAATCTTCCTATAAAGTAAAACCATATTTTCCATAAACTATGTTCCATAAAGAAACCAAATAAAGACATAACAAAAACAATTAAGAATATCATTAGTAAGCTCACAAAGTGTATGTATGTCTTTACAATTTAGTTATACAACATTTTTAAATGAAACACAATACATATTTTTTTTAAGTAAATTGCTTTAAAATAAAAATCATTATTGGATTCATCTTAAATTAAAACCTACCATCACGAAGTGGCTCTTCGATTTTATAAAAGATAGAGAATTCTTTTTTTTTTGGTTAACTAATGTGCTAATGTTGATCTTGGCAAAGAGTTTTAGTTATGTAGGATAGTCAACTCCTTGCTCATAAAGAAAGGAAGGATAAGGAATGGAAGCATCTAATAATGTATTTTAAACAGTCAAAAAGTCACCAGCAGAAACTCTTTCATAAAGGGAAATCCCCTATATTCAAATATGCAATTTCTTAAGGCAAAAGACAGTGGCTAGTTGCAAAGGAACTCATTATTGTTCAATATCCAAAAAGAATAATTGTAATTGATCATTTTATTTGATCTAATTAATAGATGATAATAATAATAATAATAAATAATAAATAAAATATGTCCATACATAGAGAAATCATTTAAATTTTTTAAATAACTTATATCTTTAGGTCAATGTGTACTATGATTGGTTTTTATTCAATTAAGTATATATATAGTATCTCTTCTATACAAATTTGTTAATATATTTCTATATTTATAATATCTATAAAATTGGCAACTAAAATATAATTCTTGTACAATGAGTAAGACATCTCACACAAGTATTGACAATAGATTGTTATAGTCTTGATTTTTAAATAAGAATAAAATTTACTTTTCTTTTTTATATTATTTTTGTTGTACATTAAATCACATTTAATGTAATAAATGCTAAAAATAAATATTTAATGTTTTCTCTAGTGCTACCATTTTCTCATTATAAATGTTATCAAATCTTTCTTACATATCATTATTTGATATATGGTTTAGGTCTTTGAACAAAATATTTATCTTCTTATTCTCTATCAAAAAAATATCCCACTCTACTTGTTGAAGTCTCAAGGTATTAAGCTCTACGTAATATAAAGCACACTATTTTCTACATTTATTATGAAAATATATGTTCCTCTTTCTTCTTCTTAGCATGCCATAATTTTTAGATTTATATTTTAAGTATTGATTAGAACTAAATGTATATATATATATATATATATATATATATATATATATATATATATATATATATATATATATATATATATATATATATATAGATGTATACACATACATACATACATATATATGCTTGTACACACACATGCATGTATTTATACACACATACACACACATATATATGTATGTATGTATATGTATCTGTATGTGTGTGTGTGTATGCACGCGCACACACACACACACACACACACACACACACACACACACACATGTATATGTATATATATCAATAGATAATAGGTAATTGTGAAATTTTATTAATAATTAAGATATATTATATTATATTTATCCTATTCAAAGTGTGAGTATTAAGGGAGACTTGGAACAGGGAAGAAAATGCCTAGTCTAGCCCAGGACCTAAGTCCTATATATAAGGGGAGGAACCTTCAATACATAAAAATAAGGGCATACCCTTGGATTACATGCCCATAATCCTATGGATGAGGTGGCATATGACCTATACAAGTGCTTCCCAATGAGGACTTGAGCTGGCATTCAAGCCCTTACAAAAATATACACTAATTAGAAATTATCTTGGGCAGGAATAGTGGATGCTAGTCGGTTAGTGAACTAAGAGGAGAATTTTTTCTAAGAGAGATACATCAAGATAATACAACTCTCAAAGCTTAATAAATCATGCTCCTTTATAACCACACCAACAATAAAAGAAAAATAATATATATTGTGGTAGGGGGAGGGTTTAGGGTTCCCCCAACCCAAGACCAAAAGATATACCTCATACAACATGAGTAAATCACTTTAAACCAACTAAAATATAATCTAAATTGTAAAAAAAGTATAAAAATAAACTAATTTACTCAAAGAATGCATGCGAACAAAGAGGGAAAGAAAAGGTCATGGAAATATGTGAAACACTTGCAAAACCAAAAAAATGGGCTACATAGTAGCTAAATTCCCAATCTTGACTAATTAAAATTTTCTCATTCCAATCTCACTCCGATACAACAAAGCATAAGGAAAGGAAATAGGGTTAAAGGCTCGTACCCCACCTCAGAGGGAAAAAGGAGATAGGAGAACCATTAAAGAAATTGTGGGGCATTGAAAACCTCAACTATTCTCAATTTTCACTCCATTCCCCTCACCTTTAGGAGCTCTATAAGGGGTGAAGTTGCGACTTAAGTTGAATGGGAAAAAACCCTTATGCGTCATGATTCGACAAGGTGAGATAATGTCAGTTTAGTTAAGTCTACTACCAATACATAGACATATTATGAGCCAGGTATTAAAATCATCAAATGCACTTAATTTATAAATCCATGAGGATAAGATAAGTTATGCTATTTTGAGGCCATATAAGGCATAGCATTACAAGAATAAAACCAATTTATGATAGAGAGACCCCATGCCACTACAAATGTAGATCATTTTAATCTACATCTTAGTGTATTCATAGGGCCCATATCAAGACCATTTTATTTCTCGAGACTAGGTTGAAATGAAACCATATTTATAACTAAATATAGAGATAAGCAAGGCCAAGTATCAAAACATTCAAAATAAGAAACCTTATTGATATAGTAAAAAAGAATCACCACTTTCATTGAGAATAAAAAGGGCAAAGGAGAAATGCTTAATTATTAGAAATTAATTTATCCAAGCTAGAAAATCTTTTTGGAATCATCTATAAAAAGAACTCCACAAAAATCATAAGAAGCCTGAGCATAATAAGTCCAAAGTTTATCTAATATGAACATAATGAAATAAGATGAGATCCATGTGTTCATAAGCATTGAGCTATGAGTAAAGAAGAGTTCCAGACTATAAGAGAAAATATATATACATTAGATAGTCCAAAAAATTAAAACCAAAAAAATGCTACTATTGAATTCTTCATTCCTCATGTAAGGAATCAATTGCATACTCATTGTCATCCACGTAGTCCACAAGAAGGAACTAGGATATTTCGTTGCATTCTGAGGTTTGCATATATCAAAAACATCAAGGAGGAACCACCAATCAAGGAAGACAGAGGAAATCATGGCATTAAAAGTCTCTTGGTTTTTAATAATCATGAGTGGCTTAACTTGCCCAACTTTGTTCACTACCCTAAATTCATTCCATTTTGGAATACAAATATTATCATCAATATCTTCAAGAATCATCCCTAGCTCAATCAGTAGAGGAGATCTAAAAAGTCACTGATATAACTCTTGTAAAGCCCTTTTATGAACACCCACATGCAATATTGTAGAGTAAAATACTATAACTATATCTATATTTGACATGGATCTTTTCTCCAAGTTTGAGAAATCTTGTGCAACATTCTTTTGGATAGTTCTCACAATAAGGTTATGAATAGAGAACTCATAAAGCATAAGCCTTAAACTACATTAAAAATTTTTGCACAAAATTGGAGTAGATTATTGGTCGTCTTCATTTTGGTGTTAGTATTCATGGAGGGGATATGGGTAGAGAGACAACACTATAACCCAAAAACATCAAATAGAGGTGGTATGAAAAAGGAGTAGGAGGCAAAAAATAAATAGGAGTTTTGCAGCTGGATTTATGGGTAAGATCTTACGACAAGATTTAACTCATGTCAACATACAAATAGTAATGGAAAGATTATGGTTAGAGATGTGAAGATTTCAGTACTGAGTAACCATGATGAATTATGGTGGGAAGTGACAGATAGGAGGCAATGAGATTGAAAAATGATTGCATCATGTTTTACTTTAATCCAATTTCAAAAAATGAGAAACCATTATGAGCTTTAGTGGAGTTACTTTGGCAGTGAGAAGTAAAGGAAAGGGGAAAAGGAAAGGGAAAAGAATTTAGGAAAATTAATTAATCCCATCAAGGTGTATGTTTAGGAAGGGAGATAAATAGATGTTCCATTGGCACCTTTATTAGCTAATTGGTCAGCTAGGGAATTTCCTTCCCTATAGATGTGAGATAACTCATGTAGGTAGAATTATGATAAGATTTCAAGAGCTCTATCAAACCTAGAGTTTAACTTCAAATTTGGGGATAGTCTATTTATGAGGGCATTCAATGTAATTTGGGAGTCACACCAAATAATAATATTTTGTATATTTAATTTAAGGAACGTACATAGTCCTACTAATTCCTCTATTTTAGCCACATTATTTGGAGTAACTCTAATAGGCTTGGCTATTTAGCCAATAATATTACCATTCCAATCATGTATAATACAAGTGATGCCTACATGTCTTGGATTTCCTCTCAAAGATCCATCAGAATTGAGTTTATGTCAATTGTGTGGAGGAGGGGACCAAACACATTTGGCTCTTTTATGATTAGTTTTCGAGCCACGTAGTCCTATACAAACTAGATTAATCAAGCCAAACTATTCCATTTTCATTTGAACATCCCACTAAGAGAAAAGGCCTTCAAGATGAGGTTTAGACCTTAGTTTATTATTAATATTTTTCATAATACTAGCTTCAATTTTCTTTTGATGAAGTAAAAACAAGTTTTGAAATGACCCAAAACCTTGTACAAAGGGACAAGAAAGATATAACAATGAGGATCATAAAATAACTGTGGCAAACTACTTGAAAAAACTAGAGGAACACAATAAAGTTCCCAACAAGAGGGTAAACAATCCAAGAATCCACGAACCATTAAGATTTGCATTTTGGTCTAGTCCTTTGATAACATAAAGATATATCAAATGAAGATTTGGAGGATTTTCCTTTTTTTTCTTTAACTGATGTCTAACCATCCTCCACCATTCCAATAGTCTTCTGCCAATCCCCACTAACCCCAAAAACCCTCACAATAGGAGCACCAACAGTAGTGTTCTGGATAGAGTCAGTAATAGGAAAAGGGATAGCAACAACATTCTGACTCAAAGCCACCAAAGGGACATCAATTGAATCAATAGAAACAATAGTAGGAGATGGGTCAACACCAAAATTTTGAGTGAAAACTATCATAGGGACAACATTAAAATCATTAGACATAGCAATAGAATCCTTGGCGAAAGAGAGATCAATATGAGAAGAGCTATCCAACCCATCCACATCTGTGGATATTTTCTAAACCGTATAGTGATCATCTGAAACCCCTAACCACCAAGAAGGTGATTTCTTCGATCAAACCTTGTTAGAGGAGCATCATGAAGTGAGATGGCTAGTCTTATGGTATTTCCTGCATCTAAATAGAATACCTTAATAATAAATACATTGAATCCAAGAACCATTTGGAGAAGCCAACTTCATCATAATAGGGAGCCCCTTGGAGATATCCATCTCCGCAAGGATGTGAGCATATGTTATCCTATAGACATTAGAAGATACCAAATCAACCAACAAGTAATACCCAAGGGCATCCCCCATAGCCTCCAAGATTGAATCCAACAAAAAGTGAAGGGAAAGATTTAACAACCTTACCCAAAGAGGAATCTTATTAAAGGATTTAGTAGTTGGATAAAAAGCTAGATAATAAGACTTGGCCATCAGTGGAAACCTTTTCTCTCAAAAGAAACCATGGCACGGGATGGAATTTCTATCATTAACATCAACAAATTTTACAATAAAAAACCCCTTGCTATAGGGTAAATCTGAACTAAATCTAAAATGACAAGATCCCAATATTTGGACATCCAAGCATGTAGATCCAAAAGCGAGGGCCAAAAACCCCTAAAATGACAAATAGAAGTAATAGAAGAGTAATATACTAATGTGTTAATCTCATCAACAATTTATGAATCTAGATGATGCACAAGCAAGTTGCTTACAAAAATAGGCATAACCAAATGCTCCCCCGCCCCCTTCACAATAAGACTACCAATACCTACCTTATTAGAATCCACATTCACATAGGAGAGAGAAGATCTCCCCACAACAACTCAAGACCCAGGAACATTAGAAGAATAGTGAGCAACAGGAACAATAGGGCCATCGGGAACAAGAACTGTAGCAAGGATGTGAATTGTAGCAAAAGGAACTCCCATAACCGCACCCTAAGAATGAAGAGCATTGCCTAAAGAATCCAGAAGATGATGGAAGGGAGAAGAAGAACTTTCAAATCCAATGTAATTGAGAATCTTCATGGGAGGAGAAGCGGGAGCGAGAGCCATCATTCTAAGATTACTGGATTTGAGGTTTTTTATGGCTTCAATTTTGTTATAGAGTCAAGCTTGAGACATTTCCATATCTTGGAAAATTTTGTGGTTATTTTCTTTCCATGGTTCCTAGAAAAGGATGAGAAAGGAAGTGCTTTTGAGAATGTCATAGCTACTCTTGGGCCCTTTTGGAGCTCGTGATTTTAAATGGGCCAAAAGATCATAAGGGAATGCCATATTCATTGGAAATTTTTAGCAAAGCCAAGACCAACATTTGAAAGTGAAAGTGAATTGCAATTGGTTATGGTCAACTAAATCTTCATGTTCTATGTAAAGTCTTCATCCAGAGGGACCAATGAAATCAATTTTTTTGGACTATTCTGTTGTCAGGATCCATTTTTGGATAGCATCTCATATGAACATTCTAGTTTTAGGCTAGACTTAATCCAACATAGCTCATGTTGGAATGAGTAATTTCCACCTCAAATGAATTGTAAATGAATAATAGAGAGGATTCTAGAAATTCCAAGAAGATTACTAGATAGGGTTAGGTAAAGTTCTAGAAGATGTTTATGTTTAGATAATTCTAGAGAAGTCTATTTGTCCTATGTCAGATAATGTAGATGTTTCCAAAAATAATCTAAGACCTCTATAAATAGAGGCATCATGTAATGTAATTGATATGGACAAAATGGTGATAAAAGAGCAAGTGGTGTGTTGTGGTGCTAAATGGTGGAGGAATGTAGTTGTTTTGAAGAAGAACACATAGGAAGTGTTGAGCAGGAAAGAGGGCAAGTTGGCAAAAGGTATGGTGCGGATTTTTATAATTATTTAATTTTATTTGAGAAATTTCCCTATTACTATTAAAAGGAAAGAAAATCATAGTGTTAAATTCTTGTGTTTCAATGGGGAAAGCTTGAAAAAGAGTAAAGAAGGAAAAAGATAGTTTGGAAGAAGAATTGATGAATGTTAAAGAGTCAAATTCAAATTTAATAAAAGGGTTCAAAGAAGTTGGAAAAAAAAATTATGAGTATTTGTGTCAAATTCAAGATTTAGAAAAACAATTGATCAAAGCTAAATAGAAAAATGAGAAATTAGAAGAAATGTTAAAAATATATGATGATGACAAAAAGAGAAATAAAGATTTAGAAGAAAAGTTAAAAGTGTTTGATGATGTTGAGAAAAAGAACAAAGCTTTAGAAGAAAAGGTGAAGAAATTGGAAGAGGAAAATAGTATGCTGAAGATGGAATTGTTTAATCTAAAACAAGAGAATAGAAATTTGAAGTTTAATCCATCTTTGTGTGATGTATCTTGTAACAAAAATGATTTAAATGACTATGGGATTGAGAACTGTGATTTTTCTGAAGCTGAAAGTGTTTGTGATGAAAAGAAGTTTGCAGATTTTGTTTGTTGTGATAATAATAGTATTGGCTTGAAGATTATGGAAAGAATGGGTTTCAAAGGTAAAAGTTTAGGAAAGAATGAATAGGCATTAAGAAATCTGGTTGAGACTATAGTCAGGTAAAAATATGCAGGTACTAGAAAGATGAATAAAGGTTCAAGAGAATCAATTGAAGACATAAAGATTGTGCAATGTTCACATTGTAACAGGAAAGGGCATACAAAGGATAGATGTTGGGATTTAAATCCATGTAATAATTGTGGCTTAAAGAGTCATAATGAAAAGATGTGTTGGAATAGGGAGTATAAAAATATTTGTATGGACAAGTGCAAGAAGGATTTTATGGCAGGTTATATCAAAATGGATTGTGGATGGAGCTACGAATTGAGTTGGCAAAAGATTATAGGTATGATCAAAAGTTTGTTAAAGTATAAATGTTCAAAAGTAAGAAGAAATATAGTAGCATTGGGAAGTAGATTAGAGCAAGGCATCAAAGAGGTAAAAGGTTATCAGCATTTGTGATAGATGGGGCAAGCAACAGGCATGTATTAACAAAGGCATTAATAGATATGAAGATTATCAAAAATGGCATTTTGGCATTAGGCAAAAAAAAAGGATTTGGAATTTGTATAAAATTTGAGGTTGAAATTAAGGGGGGTGTTGGAATGAGTAATTTCTGCCTCAAATGAATTGTAAATGAATAATAGAGAGGATTCTAGACATTCCAAGAAGATTACCAGATAGGGTTAGGTAAAGTTCTAGAATATGTTTATGTTTAGATAATTCTAGAGAAGTCTATTTGTCCTATGTCGGATAATGTAGATGTTTCTAGAAATAATCTAAGTCCTCTATAAATAGAGGCATCATGTAATGTAATTGATATGGACAAAATGGTGAAGAAAATATAATATATTTTTTTGTGCGGCAACACATTGTGTTCTATGTTACATCTATCAATTTGGTATCAGATAAATTATGTGTTTCTATAGCTCAAGGCTGAGGCTGGAAATGTCTCAGTCTTGTTGGGCATCACAATAGTTGTAAACTTCTTTGACGCTATACTTTCTAGACTTAACCTTAGGTCATACTAGTTGATATGTTTTAAGTTTAGGGAAGACTTGTCTGTCTTGAAGAGAATTGGTAAGCTCTTCCCTTTCTTCCTAGGATAGGGGGATATCAAGCAGAGGCCTTCATCTCGAGCCTAGATGAGGCAAATCATTAGGGAATGAAATATAGTTTCTAAGAGAAATACCCAATGTGCTTTGAAGGTGGCACAAACATTAGGATAAATGGTGACTTATAGGATTGGGTAATCTCCCTCGAAGAATCTTTCTAGAAAAGAATATCGTGGGGTAAAAGCACAAACCTGTGTCACCCTTTTACAAAGGAAAGGCTGACAAATGTATAACTGTTAACCTTCAATGACATAAAATTGGTATTATTATTTAGAATATGAAAATGAAGTAAACTAATTAAATGTGCAGAAATGGATGAAGTTTAGGATTATAATTTTTAATAATTATTTGGAATAAGAAATGATATATTTCTCTATTTTTAAAGATAACTTTTTAGTTGCTGAAAAATGCTGGAAATTAGGGGTCTAGTTCCCACCACAAAATTACATGGAAATAAACTTATTTCCCTTTGATCTTAGATTATGTTATAGATAACATATGTATTTGGAACAATCAAATATAAAAATTGGCTTTATACCTATATTTTCTCTTTTATAACTATTCAAATTTCAACTTATTCAAATCGATAGTTTTCATCTCCCACCACATTTTTCAAAATAAATGCATTCCCACCAAAAGAAAAATTATAGATTTTGAAAGAGGACTCTCTCCTCTAGAACATCATATAATTTTTAATTTTTTTTATATGATTTAATATTTTTTTCTTTCTCAAAATTGACATCTTCTCAAGTGTTAAAATATGCATTTGTAGAAATTTTTAATTACAACATACTATATTTAATTAAAAAAATATGAACTCTATATGAGAATATTCATGGCTTTGAGATCTATAAAGTGACATTTATATGCTATTAAAAAATATAATAAAAATTAGTAAGAGTTATTTAAACACCAATTTTATGAAATAATGTTATTTCTTTAGTAATTGGATACTACCTAGTATAAAACATGCATTTAATAGACATTTCCAATTGTAAAAGTGTGAGACCATAAATAACATAGCTAGAATAAGTTTATCAAGATCATGTGTTTGAATAAAATTGATTTTTAGATAGAAATTCTCGAATTCAATCGTTCTGATAAGTTAGCCTAAAAGATGACAAAACTTTGTACTTTGAGCCCGTGACCATTACCCATATCCCAAGAAAGATGGTCTAATATGAGGTATCCATTGTCTAGAATAAATTCCACACTCTAGATCATTTGGGGTGGGGAAATTATTCTAAAAAGGATCAGTGGTTTCAAAGGGGAAATATCTTTTTGATGTAGGATCTTTCCCCATTTCTTGCCAAATTCTTTATAGATTCTCCAGACTAGTTTTTCTCTAAAGGCTTTGTGTTACCAAGTGATCTTTCTCATAAATATTATTCATAATTCTATGAGTTTATAGACTCTCTTCCACCTCATGAGTATAAGTTTCATTTGTAGAGAGGGTCCTTGCCAATAGCAATCTTCAAATTTCTTTTCTAGATCGATCTTGGCCAAGGGGGGCAGGGGTAGGAAAGACAAATGATATCATGGTAAGGTAGAATGAATAGATTTTATCATAGTTAACTAACCAACAGATGATAATTATCTAGTTTTTGAGCATTCCATTTTGGAGTCCACTTTTTGAGAAACATTATCCCATAATTTGGTAGATCTAATCCATTTATCTAAAGGTAATTCAAGGTATTTGCAAGAGAAGGAACCCTTTTTGAAGCCTAGAATGTTGAACACCCTAAATTCATAGGTAGGATTAGAGTTGATGGAAAAAAAAAATCCAATTTCTTATTATTAACTAACTATCCTAAAGCTACCATATATAAGTCTAGTTTGGATTTGAGGGCCAAAGCCTCAAATATTGTGCATCAACTAGCTCCCTATTGTTGAGAGTGTTTAATGAGTCTGCCGAAAGTTTCAACCACAATGATAAATAAGAATGGAGAGATGGGGTCACCCTTTTTAATGCCTCTAGAGATGTAGAAGAATCCTTTTGGTGACCCTTTAATGAGAATGGGGATTTTGGGAGTGGAGATTCAGTTGAAAATGAGGTCATCACCGATGAACATAATACACTTTTTAAATATCTATCTTCACTAGCATGGATTGCAATTATTATTATTTTTGGACTAAATGGATAAGTCCTTGAATGATGTTGACTCCATCTAGAATAGATCTTATAGGAATGAAGAAAGTTTGTTCATCAAAGATGATGAGAGGAAGTACTTTCTTGTGTTTATGACCCAAAGTGTGTTTGAAAATGTTGTATAAAGTGTTACACAAGGCTATATGTATGAAGTACCCTATATGAGAAGAATCTTATTTTTTGGGGAATAAGCTAAGAAATGGATGATTAATTTCCTTGAGAAGGTTTCCATAATTTCTACTCCCTTCTAAGGTCCTCCATAATTCATCCCCTAGAAAGTCTCAGCATTTCAAAAATAAAAAAGTTGGGAAGCCATCCAAGCTAGGAGCTTTGTCTAAATACATTAGGAAAAGTGCTTCCATAATTTATTCTTTAGAAAATTTTAGATTTAGAAGTGTATTATGTTCATTAGTAATGAATTTAGGTATAAGATTTAAAAGGGTAGATTGAGCCACGCAATCATAGGAGCCCCAATGGTTCCAAAAAAAATTGATAATAAAATACTAGGGATTCAACAACTGTTGTTGGCTCTTCAATCAAGTTTCCTTGATCATCTCTAACTTTTCTAGTTCTATTAAGACAACCTTGAGCCTTAATACTATTGTGAAAGAAATTAGCATTCCTATCCCCCTCACTTATCTAGGATTCCCTAAATTTTGACCTCCAAAAGATTTCCTCTTTGATTAATAAGTCTTCCTTCTTATTAAGGAGAAGCTTCTCTTGAAAAAATGAATCATTGTCGATACCATTGATGAGAATACACTCATTTAAATTAGTGATATCCTATTCAACCTTAGCCAAATATTTAAATATATTATTAAAATATATTTTATGTCACTCTTTGATTTTCAATTTTAGGTATTTTAGCTAGGAGAAAAAGATTTTAAAAAAAATTTAACCATGAAATTCTACTTCACTTCGCCAAGCTTGTAGGAGGGATAAAAAAACTTTGTCTTGAAACTACATCTTTTCAACTTTTAATTAAGATCTAGCATTTTAGGGAATTTCCTCAATAATCAAGGATAATGGAAAATGATTTGAGCCTCATATGGGTTCAATATATATCTAGTCTCTCCATAATTAGGCCATTACTGGTTCTTCAATACTCCAGGTGTAGACCTCATTAGAAGGAATGATGTCCATGAGATTGTTGGAGGAGACCTATTCCTAGAAATCTGTAGAGGCTTGATTGAGGGATCTAGGTCCCTTAATATTTTCTTCCATATAGTTAATTGCATTAAAGTCAGTAGCAATGAAAATATTATTGGGGTGTTTAGATGAAATATAAGTGAAATACATGTCTCTCCATATATCTACTTTATCCAAGAAGAAGATGGATCCAAAAACATTGATCAAAATGAAGAATAGTGCTAATTATATGCTCTTTATCTAGCCACTCATTTATTGAGGAGAGCTATTGTCTAGAGTAAATTAGATGGCTTTTGGAATCTAGATGTATACTAGTTCTCCAAAAGTATAAACTATAGGTTGACTGCATACTTTCCACATTCCTAGTTTCCTATCCAATTAGATTAGTTCCTCCGTGTCTAGTTTGGTTTCTTCTAGAAGGATCATATCTAAATCTATATTTTTAGGACAATATTTTAAGAGCTAATGTTTAGTAGGAGAATTATTACCATTTATATTCGATGAGGACATCTTCACATTAGAGGTGGAAGGCCCTTCTCCTTTTCATTGTATAAAATTTAGTTAATTTTTGTCTTATTGTTTACTTTGTATTCTTGGCTAAGGAGTTGTTACCAAGATTTCACACAACTAGGTGATTTGTTACTGTGGATGGTGCCTGCAATTCCCATAGAGCTATTTGAGGGTTGTTGCATAGTGTCATTTTTCTCTAATTAATGATCAGACTCAAAGGGTTGATTTTGGATGTTATGACACCCTCCCAAATTGAGGATGGTAGTAAGGGATCCAAGGGAATCCATGATCATGTTGGAGAACTGATTGATGCCTATCATAGAATAGACAGACTCCAACCCCATAAGAATTTGTTCAGATTCATGAATAGGTTGATGTGATGTGGCACTGTCATTGGTGAGGGACTATAGGAGACATGCCTTCATCTCATTCTATGTGAAGAATTCTTTTTGAATAGCTTCATTTGTGAAGGTGAATTCTCGCATGAGATAATTTAGTTGGTGAGGCCTTGTTTTAAATAAGTAAATAATAATTGTTGCTTCTGTTTTGGTGGTTGTGTGAAGACTAGGAATGGGAAAAGAGGGGGTCAAGGGTGAGACCATGGGAGGTAGGGAAGGGGAAGGATTGTAGGATCTCCATCTAGCAAGGACAAATCAAAAGGAAAAATAAGTTTTTGCATGTTGGAAGAGATAGAAACCTCACTGTTATTAAGATCGGTCACTGGGGCAGGGGGCATGGGAGATTTATGGACATCCATATCTTTGGATATGATGATAAACCAAACAGAAGGGTAAGGAGATAGTTAGATTGGTTGGAAAGTTTTAGACTGAGGTGAAGCAGGATACAACTCCCATTCAACTCCATCGGTTTGATTAGTCTACAGCGAGGGAATTTCCTAGTGGGGGAGAAAAGGAGTTGTTCATTGGGGGTTCTTAAGGAGGGAGAAGA
Organism: Cupressus sempervirens; assembly: GCA_028749045.1. Classification (NCBI taxonomy): domain Eukaryota; kingdom Viridiplantae; phylum Streptophyta; class Pinopsida; order Cupressales; family Cupressaceae; genus Cupressus; species Cupressus sempervirens. Next base: position 496,415,398 of record CM053790.1, read on the forward strand.
TTAAGGGATCTCAGAAGGTCTTGAGTGGAGATAAAATCCTTGATGAGAAATAACCTATTTTCATCAATGTCCCTAGTGTAGAGTTTAGGATAAATACTAAAAGATGTATTGCCTTTGTAAATTTTCAATTTTGAAAGACCAAAACATGGGTTGATCAAGATTATAATTTTGCATTCCTCCTAATGAGGGGGGGGGGGATTTCACACCCTAATAAATAGTCAATGTAGTCTCCAATGCTTTGCGACACATCTTATTTTCTTATGAAGATTTAGAGGATACCCAAATTGAACCAGTAGGTAGTCATGTGCAATTGATAACGATGAAAGTTGAAATTGTGGGTCAATTAAAAAAATAAGAAGGGGGAGGATTCAAAGTTTTTTTTTTTCCTTGGAGACCTAGAATTTACTAATATTTTCATAAGCACAATCAAGATAGTAAAAATCACATTTCGGATGTATGATACTTACGTTCCCACACAATGTAGAGGTTCACTGAACCATCATCATTGCTTAGTTGCAATTATTCCAAAAATATTGAAGTTTGAATCTACTTGATGATGCTAGACCATTTTGATCCTAGTTGCACATATCCACCTTTGATTGCAGTTGTAGGTTAGGGTTATTATATGTTTTTGTAGTGGATCATATATCTTGAGCCATCTTTGTTCTTGCAAAACACCCTAGCAGAATGATGTTTTCCTTTGTGGAAAAGGAGGGCATTCGTGATGAGAGAGGGATGACCTAGATACCATCAATTATTTGATGAAGGTCTTAATTCATGGGAATAACCAGAGTAGAAGGATTTCTTCTACAAAGTTTGGCTTTCTCCCTCCTTTCCTTTTGGGTGATAATGGCAAGATAGGGTTTGTGTGAATTCTTACCAATTTAAAGTAGTATTTGTGTGTAGAAGCTAAATTACCTTCATGAATTTTTTTCTTATAACTTGTTACCATGCACCATCTAGCAAAGAAAATTTGTGTTTGTGGGTAGGGGAATAAATGGAGATCTTCACCAGCCATTTATGGAATGTGTAGGGGAAGGGGAGACATAAGGGTTCTATACTGGGGGATGCCTCTTCACAAGGGTATCACCGAAAAAAAGTAAAATACTATATTAAAACAATCTTAAATCTTATATTTCTATACTATAAATAATAGATTTTTAATTTATAAATGAAATAATTTTATCATTCTTAAGAATTGTTTATATTTCATAATAAATTTGACTCTTATACAAAGGAATGAGAATTTTGTAGCACATTATTCTACCTATTCATATTTTATAGTAATATATTATTATAATTTATATTTTTAAAATAAATAAAAAGTCCAATTTACTAGATTTAATAATAAATATATTTTAAAAATATTATATTTTTTTTGAAATATATGTAATAATTTATATATTATAAAAATAAACTGTAATAATTCATGGATCTAATTATTTTGAAACGCCCATTAACAATAACAATCATTTCTTTTCAATTCTACTCTATTTGCATTCCTCAACCCTCTTTAGTAGAACATCTATGTTAAAATAAAGTTTTATTACAATCCTACGTTAAAATAAAGTTTTATTACAATTATAAACGAAAGAAACAGAAAAGTAATATCTTAATAACAATCATGTTCAGGCACTGTTCATGAAATAGATGCACTGAGATCCTTGGGGTCTGAACCAAACCAAGCAATCCCCAAATTAACGGGCCTAGCTATCAAAAAAAACTTGTAGGCGTCTCTTTTGTATGATAGAAGAAATTTGTGGCTGCATATAAGCTGCCCAAATTCATAGTGTCCCAAGTCCTCAAATTTGATCCATTTCCATCTTCTAGAGATCTATTTCTATCCACTGAACTATTTATGGAGTACCCATCACTAAATTTTATCTGTGCAGTTTGACTGGGATACAGAGGATGGTTGTGGCAGTTCATCTATAGCAGCTTGTGCGTTCTCTATAAGCCAGTCCAGGGCTTTACTGGGGTGAGCATACCCTAATCTGTCTTGCAAATCATAAAATTTAACAGCTGTGGAAAGAGACATCCTCACCCTTGTGTCTCGAGGTCCTTTTGCAGTACTGACTTTACAATGGCGATTTTTACCAGCAGATGAGCGAACTCTCAATGGTTTACAAGTTTGAGCACATGATATATTCTCACATATCTCAATACCAACACACCTCTTTTTTCTTTTGGATTCATTACAGATACCTTGAGTTAAAGCATACTGGCTATCTATAGTTTCGGCAGAGAATTCTTCCTTACAGATACCTTGAGTTAAAGCATACTGGCTATCTGTAGTTTCGGCAGAGAATTCTTTCGCTTGATCCTCAATAAAATCAATGGCTCTTACACCATATTCAAGATCTGATTCCATATTTAGCCTTGCAGAAAAGCTCTTAAGATATATGGAGTCTTCAAGGGATTGGTATGCCTCTATGTTGTGGCTTAGAAAGGATTCGGTGTAAGTAATATCAGTGTATAGGGATGGCATTTCATCAGCTACAGGAATGGGTGTATCCCACAATCCTCCTACGTTTATCAGCATTTGAATTCTCTGAAAGCTACTGGATTTATATAGTTCTTAAACCAAGTAGATCTCTATTTTATCTTGGGGAAAGAGTAGGACTCACAAGGAGAGGTAAATATAGAATGAAGTTTAATAGTAAGGGCTCTGTGTAACGGTTGGAAAGAAAACCCTAGTCAAAGAAAACCTGCAGAGCAGAGTAGCGTACATACCTGGGTATGAATTTTTCTAGAGTAATAGACTTCAGATGAATGTCTGACAAATCTTTCCAGGCCTAGATCTCATAACTTCTATCCACAGCACCGGATCTATACTTGGAAAAAGCCCTTAATATAGAAAGAAAGAGGATTTTTCCTTTCTTCTTTTCTTTAGGCCGATGTAACCATTTATGGTTTCATAATTCTATCCTATTCCTTGACGCATTTTGTCACCGGAAATGTGAGGCTAAAACCCTAGGAAAGCAAGAAGAGGAGATTGGCTCGTGGTGACCCACAGAGTACAATTATATACGCCAAGACCTAGCTAGAGCTACATTGTACCAAAGAGGGAGAAATATCATTTTCAAAGAAAACATGATAGCTATACTCATGGAAATAAAATAACGACGGCTCAACTTATTCAACTGTTAATCCATAAAACATTCCATAATGACGGAATACTAATTTATCGTGTATTTAGGAATTAGATTCGCCAGCCTATGAAATTTGTCTATTGGAGCCTCTAACAATCTGAAATTAGCTTTTGCTGCCACTATGGCCAGCATTCCCCAGTCCTGGAGGTTCTCTGTCATCTAAAGCTGATTTTTTAGGACATTTATATTTGGGTTTGCCTACAACCGTTGGTAAAGCCAAAAACCAAGCAAATTGGCGGATCAAAATTCAGAAATTCTGAACGCTACACATAAATGTTCCCTTGTGTCGGGTCTATCTTGTTCTCGAGCTACACGTATGCTTTTAGATAAGCCAGACAAGGCCTAATCCATCCAAAAAGATATCATTTCTGGGAGACTGAGTGAAACCGGTTATTTTTAGGACTAATCTTATTTGGTCAATTTAAATTAATTTATTTAATGAAAAAGACCTTATTTTAAATCTCCAGTGCAAATCTGTGAGCAATTTCTCACAATAATTTTTTTTGGGGGTGGGTGCTATTAGTACATTTCCTTACATTACGCAGTATGCGCTCGTCAAAAATATTTTTAAATGAATAAAAAACTCTGAAGAGCTATGCATTCCATCCAATTTAATCATAAGCCTTATCGTTTGTAATAAGGTCAAATATATCAATTATGATTTAAAATTTGGGTTACTGTTATAATTTGGTTTTCATTTATTTTGATATGTACAAGATTGATGGCTGCATTTCTTATAATGCTCTTATAAGGTTTTAGTCTAAGCATGCATTGGTAGCACAATTAGCTTGAGTTTGTAGGCAATTGTCCAAGGTCTAGGGTTGAAACAACTCTCAAGTTTAAGAGGGATTCGATCTCACTTTTGGGAGATAAGCGTTGCCCTAGATCATATAGATTTCAATATAGAAACTATTGGACATTGGGTTCAATTAGGTTTATAATTAGGTTTATTATATGGTATAGGATGGTATTTCATTTTCTCTTCAATTAGGTTTTGAGTTACAATTCAATTTATTTTGGTATTACAATTAAGAGTTCAATTTAAATATAAGATTTATTTTGGTTCATGATATGGTTTTACTTTAGTTAAATGTTGTGGTTTTACATAATTTTGTCTAGTTAGAGTTTAGATTCAATAGAGTTTAGTTTAGAATTATGTTTAATGTTTAGTTAAGTATAGAGTAGGGATTATCTTTAACCTTTAGTTAGGTCTAGAGAAATGTTCCTATATGATGGGCGGAACTATTCATAGTCCTTATATTGATTTTATATGAGATATAACAATAAACATCAATCTACTAAACTTGTAGGTAATATTGATTTATACGAGGAAAAATTAATGGTGTTGGATCTAGATGAGGCTAAGGGTGCCAAAGAGTCACATTGTAAGAAAAGAACCAGATATTCAACTAGGAAGCTGAAGGCCAAGAATGATAAGTAGATGAAAGAAGATGCTAAATCTATCGTGGACAAGATAAAGGAAAAGAAGTAGGAGCTAGCTCTTAAGCCAGCTTAATGTTTGGTTTATTTTCATGTCTTTCAATCTTTTTCCTTTTTGTGTCTTTAGTTTAGGTCTTTCATTTCTTTTTAGTGTTGATTTTGGTATCTATATACTATTGGTTTAGTTATGGGTTGATAGTTGTCTAGCACAGTATAATCTATTGAACTATTAATATATATTTTGTAATGACTATTGGAATTTTGGGTCTCCTGTAAAAACCTATTTTAATCATTAATAAAAAATAAAAAATTTCAATCTTATTTTTTCTATCGTCCCTTTATCAATTATCATTTTCACAAGTGTTAAATGATTGATTTTTGTTAGTTTTATAGGTTGATTAGATGGAGATATGATTCTATTTGGCCTGAGTTCATCATTCAATTTGGCTTGATGCTTAGTTAAATTTAGGGTAGTGGTTAAATTATTTAGGTTTATGTTTTGATTTATGTGGGGGACAAACTAGAAAACTATGTAGAATGGGAGAATTGTAATGCCAGATGGAAGGATCTTATCATATTATGGCATGTCCAATGTGAGGAAAGAGGAATTAGTCATATTAGTAGAGAGACGGTTACCTCTCTTATGGATTTAGTTCCTAATCCTAATCTCTTTAATCAAGCCTACAAGGACAAATGGTCTTGGAGATATAATAGTAATGGCCTCTATCTATGGCATCTCAAGTATGGACATCTTGGCTTTGCTGGTTTAAATTTATTAGCGATGAAAATAAAGGTAAACGGTTTGTCAAACATTGTAGATTCATGTGAAAAGTGTGAGGCTTGTATTTTGGTAAGCAACATGGCTTCCCTTTAATTCTGGTAATTGTAGAAGGGTGAGGGCACGATTAGAATTGGTGCATTCTAATTTAGTTGGCCTTATAGAAACCACTCCTATTGGGGGGAGTACTTATTTTATGAGATTCATAGATGATTTCAGTTGTAGGACATTGGTGTATTTTTTGAAAAGCAAATCTAAAGCATTTGATATATTTGTTGAATTTAAAGCACTGGTTGAAAAAGAATGTGGACACCATGTCAAATTCCTAAGGTTATACAGAGATGAGGATAATATCTCCAGTTTGTTTGTAAGTTTTGCAAGAAAAATACATCAAGAAGGAGCTTACAGCCAGTTATACTCTACATCAAAATGGAGTGGCTGAGAAGAAGAATAGGACCATTTTTGAGATAGCAAGGAGCATGATGAAAGAAAAGGGACTCCAACTAAATATTGGGAAGAAGTTATAGCAACAACAATATACTTGATAAAAAGGTGTCCTACAATGGTAGTGTGTGAAAAGATTCCTCTTGAGGCATGGTCAAGACAGAGATGGACAGTTGAGCACCTGGGAGTGTTTGGATGTGTAGTATTGTAATATCCTCCCCTGATTTGAACTTTGACTTATAGAAATTTAACTTAAGGAATATTGTCAAACACTTTGTATGCAAACTCATAAAGCTGATTTCCTCAATAAATTGCTTTCCAATGAGTAGATTTACGAACAACTATGAAGTGACATTAAAATGCATAATACACATCATAACATTTTCACAAACACTAGGCACACATTCAACAGTATATGAAAAATTTGGAAACTCTTTCAATCTGCTGATAAAAGGGTGATTTTTAAATGTAGATGTGCACTTACAGCTGCCTTAAAGGCTGAAACAACTATTTAGACTTGTATTCAACAATTATTATGCAAAGTATCAAAATTTGACAGAAGAAACTTGGAATTAGTTGCTGTAGTATTTTGCAGATGTAGTCGGCAGCCCTCCAAACTTCTAATCAGCCAAAAAAATAAGTAAACTTGATACCAACACTATTCACGCCGTACTGTAGCAAAATACTGTTCATGCCAATTGTAGCAAAATACTGTTCATGCGGCACTATAGCAATAACTAACTTCAGATCTGCACCTCAAACCCTTGTAAATTTCTTTATGTGAACGCCCCGAATGAAACCCAGTGTATTTCCTGAAGTGAAAACACCCTTGATCCTCCTAACTGTATCTTTCAACAGTGAAGAAAATGCTAGGAAAGAGGGATTCCATCCTCCAAGCCCGATAATTAGATATCCAGCAACATAACATTAATCTTCATCCAAGCATACAAAAAAAAAGCTCTTCCATTTCTTTATAGTGTTCTCACAAGAGCTCAATCCTTCGTTTTCTCAATGTGGGATAAAACATAATTCTCTTTATGTACCTTATGTCTCCAATGTGTTATAAAAATAAAGGGAACTCTTTTAATTTAAATATTTCCCACAAACTATAGTCTATGCATTAATAAAGTTAAATATTCAAATTTAACTTTATAAAATGGCTTTATCAATGCATAACAAATCTTATCAATGATAAATAAGTTTTCCTGTCGATTTTAAACAATTACCATCGACATACCACTATGACTGAATGTCCGGCCATGTCCAAGATGACTTACTATAAATAGTAAGTATGCCCAAAGTTGCCCCAGAACCCCTTAGAAAGACTTGCAACTGAAACTGTCTAGGCCAAATGGCCTCTAAGCCCCTTTAATGTCCTAGTTAGCCTACGGGACTGTGGGGAAATAGGCTAACAACAACATCATGCTATGAATGCTAGAAAGGGGACATTATAGTCCGCCCTTCCCAAAATTGCTTGTCCTCAAGCAATTTCAGCTCTGGATGCTGCAATATTTGCTCATTTTTCCAAGTACCATCCTCGACAGGTAGGTTCCTCCACTTCACTAGATACTCCCTGATAGTCCTCCTGCGAAGCACCCTCTCCTTGGAGTCAAGTATGGCCTCAGGAACCAAGATAAGATTTCCCTCATCATCAAGAGGTGGCAATACTACTGAAGGCACCACATTGTGACCCAATGCCTTCTTAAGGCATGACACATGGAACACATTATGCACTTTACTGTCTGCAAGCAACTCCAACTCATAAGCTACTTCGCCCACTCTCTTGATTACTTTGAATGGTCCATAGTAGCGTGGTTTCAATTTCTTTGCTCCACTCTTCTTGAGAGAGGACTGTCTATATGGCTGTAACATGAGGTACACCATATCTCCCACCTCAAAAGACCTCTCAACCCTATGCTGATCAGCATATTGCTTCTGCTGATTTTGTGCTTTTTGCAAATTTTCCTTCAAGGATCGCATAATGTCCTGGCACTCCTGCAAAGTATCCTTGGCCTTAGGCACCCTGCTGTCCCCAAATAAAAAATCCAAAAAATTAGGAGCATCATACCCGTACAGTGCCATAAAAGGGGACATTTGAAGAGACATATGGAAAGAGGTATTATAGCAGTACTCCCCTAGATGTAGCCACTTCACCCAAGCCTTCTGCTCTCCTGCAATGTAGTTTCGAAGGTACCCCTCAACCCATTTGTTCACTATCTCTGTCTGCCCATTAGTTTGGGGGTGGTAGCTGGTACTCGGAGTGAGCTCTATTCCACATAACCTGAACAATTCCTGCCAAAGTGGCTCATAAATCTGCTGTCTCTGTCACTAACTATGCTCTGTGGTATCCCATGTAGTCTGAATACCTCTCAAAAAAATAGTTATGCTGTTTGTGCTGCTGAATATGTAGACGAAATTGCAAAGAAATGTGCAAATTTTGTCAATCTGTCTACCACAACAAAGATACAATCCCGACCTTGTGCCTTGGGGAGGCCTGTGATAAAATCCATGGAAATGCTATCCCACTTCTTCTTTGGTATGGGTAGGGGCTATAGTAAACCACCCAGAAAAGAATGTTCCTCTTTGTTCTGCTAACACACAGGGCATTCTCTCACAAACTGAAGCACCTCTGATTTGAGTCCTTTCCAAGTGAAGCGCTCTCTCACCTGCCGATATGTCTTAAAGAATCCGGGATGTCCTGCCATTGGTGAATCATGAAATTCCTTCAAAATCTTCTGCTTCATAGCAGACCCGGGTACTAAATAAATCCTTTCCTTGTAGATGATCAAATCATTTACGACAGTGTATCGACTATCTTGAATAGCTCCCTCAATAATTCTAGATGCCCAACTATCCTTAGCATATTCTGCCAAGATCATCTCTCTCCAATCATCCATGATTATCCCAACAGCAAGCAAATGAGGCCTTCTAGATAAAGCATCTGTAACAATATTTTTCTTCCCTTTGACATAGGCTATGTCGAAATCATAGGCCTGTAATTTACTCACCCATTTCTGTTGCCTGTCATTAAGGTCCTTTTGTCCAAGGAAATATTTCAAGCTATTATGATATGTTTTTACTATGAACCGGCTTCCCACTAAGTACTGCCTGAACTTAGCTAGCGCGTGCATGATTGCTAGCATCTCTTTGTCGTAGATGTTGTAGGTTCTCTCCACACCTCATAATTTTCTACTCTCATATGCGATGGGATGTTTGTCTTGCATGAGAACAGCTCCTATGCCCTCTCTCGAGGCATCACACTGCAGCTCAAAGGGCCTGGTGAAATCTGGAATGGCTAAAACAGGACATGTACTCATCAGCTCCTTAAACCTGTCAAAACAATCCTGAGCCCTCTCTAACCACTTGAAACTATCTTTTCGTGTCAAATCTTTAAGTGGTGCTGCTATCTGTGAAAATCCCTTCACAAATCTGTGGTAAAACCCACAAAGCCCGAGAAATCCCTTGAGTTGTGAAGTGTTCCTTGGTGTTGGCCAATCTAGAATGGCCCTGATCTTGTATGGGTTAACCTGAACACTTCCTACACTAATAATATGCCCTAGATAGAGAAACTCTGTCATCCCAAACTCACATTTACTCATCTTGGCATATAATGACTCCCTCTCTAGAATACTAAGCACTATATCAATATGCTTCAAATGTTCCTCCCAAGTACGGCTGTATATCAGTATATCATCAAAAAATATCAACACAAACTTCCTCAACTGATCTCTGAACACTCTATTCATACAGGACTGGAAAGTGGCAGGGGCATTTGTCAACCCAAAGGGCATGACTAAGAACTCAAAATGTCCATAGTGGCATCTAAAAGCTGTCTTCTCCACATCCACCTCTCTAACCCGTATCTGATGGTAGTCAGATCTCAAATCAATCTTGGAGAAGTAGCATGCACCATGCAATTCATCAATAAGCTCATCGATGCACGGGATAGGGTATCAGTTCTTGATTGTCTTCTTGTTTAGCTCCCTATAATCAATGCACATCCTCATTGTGCCATCCTTCTTCTTCACCAATACTACTGAAGAAGCGAAAGGACTTTTTCTTGGTCGTATGTGCCCCATGTCAATCAACTCCTTAATTGCCTTTTCTATTTCATCCTTACATCTCTTCGGATGGTGGTAAGGTGTGATGATAGCTGGCTTAGCCCCTTCCTCTAATTCAATAACATGCTCGATTCCCCTATCCGGGGGTCTCCTTGGAGGTATCTCACCAAAAACCTTAGTATGTTTGGTTATTATTTTTTGTACATCAGGTGGATACTCTTGTTTATGCTGCTCTGTCATCTTAGGCATTACTCTAAACTCTGCTGCCCACTGCACCTGATCATGTCTAAAGAAACTCTGCATCCGCTTGAGTGACACCACTCGAAGTCTCCCATCTGAAAAACCTCTGAGCACTATCTTCTTACCATTTGCCTCAAACCTCATTTCCATTTTCTCAAGGTTAAATGTAAACTCTACCAGAGACTTCATCCAGTTCATCCCAAGCACCATATCCTGATCACCAATGTTGACCACAAAGAAATCTCCTGTCATGTCATAATCTCCCAAACGAAGCTGCAAGTTGGAGATTTTCTTGGTACATTCAATTTTGAAGCCATCGGAAACCGTCACCTTAAATCCCTTATGCTCCACTGTATGTAGCCCTCTGCATGTCACAAACTTCTCATCAATGAAGTTATGTGTCGCCCCTGTATCAATGAGTGCCACAACTCTCTGTCCATCCAAGGTTCCCCTAACTCTGAAAGTGACGGCCACCTGTATACTTGACAACTGAGCTATCATGCTATCACCGCGTGCTTCCTCCTATGAAGAACTATCATCATCTCCATCTGATTCAGATGACTGCTCTGAATCTCCATCTACTGACTCTTCGACTGAAAAGTACTCCATCTGCTTAGCTTTTGCTTTCAATGGACACTTATGTGACAAATCCCAAGGCTCCCTGCAATGAAAACAAAGCTTCTTCTTCTTGAGATCATTAAGTGTCTCATTGTCCAACCTCTTACTTTCCTCCTTAGCTAGCTAAACCTCTTTATGAAAAGGTTTATTGTCCTTATCTTTCCTTGAAGGGAAACTCTTTGCCTAGAATTTATTTTTTGAAGATGAAGAGGAATCCATATCACAAGCTTTCTTAATGGCTTCCTGCAAAGTGGGAGGGTTGAGAGCTTTAATCCACCCTCTCAATGGATCAGCTAACCCATCCATAAATAGAACTAGTATCCTCTGTTCAGATACATCTGTTACTAGCACTGCAAGTTTCTGAAACTCTAAAATGTATGTTTCCAATGATCCCCACTGTTTAAGCTGAGCTAACTCCTTGAAATGGAGTTCTGGATCCTTCCTATCAAAATGTTCAATCAGCCTCTCTGTAAACTCCACATATGAGGTAATGTGTGCATGTCCCATAGTGACCATACCATGATGCCACCACTCGTGTGCTAACCCATCTAGATGAATTGCTGCGTACTTAATAGCTTCTTCCTCGGGCATAGGGTTCAATTGAAAGTATGTGTCAAGCTTTTGAACCCAAGCTCTTGCTATAGACTTTCCTGAGCCATCATAATATGGTAACTCAAGTCTCCCTACTTTCTTCCGTAGCTCATAGCTCTGGTTCCTGTCATGTCCACATGGCATATGTTTCATCTGCACATCCATATACTCCCTAAAGGTAATCATAGCAGTAAAATCTGGCCCTTCGGCTTCTCAATCTCTCCTCAACTAGTCCTGTATATCAGTAGTCTGGGGCTCTGGTATGAGCTGCTCTGGAGCTCTAGGAGGAAATGTAGGAATCATGGGCCTTGAACTCACTGTCCTAGCTCGTTGGGGTGCATGACCGAAATTGTTCCCAACTTGTTCATCTCCATTATGTGTCCCATCCTGATCATTTCCATTCTAATTGTTACCATTCTGATTATTTCCTCCACCCATGTTAGCATTCAACCCCATTTGACGAGCCATCATTTGCATCATAAGATCCAATCTCTGATTCTGTTCCCGTGCCCTTTGTTCTTCTACTCGCTGACCCTATACCAAGGTCTCTAATAACTGTAAGAATCTTTCCTCTCCAGGCTCTAGACCGGCATTCCCGCCTCCACCTAATCTTGTATTCCTATCATCTCGGTCACCCATATTGCTGTCTTGATCAAAGAATACCTCCGCTGTGTCTATATGACTGGATTCTATACCCCCCTGTACAGATGAACTAGACTGCTTGCTTTGCAGGTCTAAACTCCTACTTTGTCTTGCTCTGGTATTGCGAAAATTATAAGGCCCCTGTCACATGCTCAAACATAAATGCTCTGATTTTAGTGTTTTGACATTTCATCAAACACTTTCCCCTCTATCTGCCAGTTCCAAATTTCCTATAAGACCTCCACAGGATGGCAAGACTTATAGCTCTGATACCACTATAATATCCTCCCCTGATTTGAACTTTGACTTGTAGAAATTTAACTTAAGGAATATTGTCAAACACTTTGTATGTAAACTCATAAAGCTGATTTCCTCAATAAATTGCTTTCCAATGAGTAGAGTTAGGAACAACTATGAAGTGACATTAAAATGCATAATACACATCATAACATTTTCACAAACACTAGGCACACATTCAACAGTATATGAAAAATCTGGAAACTCTTCCAATCTGCTGATAAAAGGGTGATTTTTAAATGTAGATGTGCACTTACAGCTGCCTTAAAGGCTACAACAACTATTCAGGCTTGTATTCAACAATTATTATGCAAAGTATCAAAATTTGATAGAAGAAACCTGGAATTAGTTGCCGTAGTATTTTGCAGATGTAATCGGCAGCCCTCCAAACTTCTAATTAGCCAAAAAAACAAGTAAACTTGATACCAATACTGTTCACGCCGTACTGTAGCAAAATACTGTTCATGCCGACTGTAGCAAAATACTATTCATGTGGCACTATAGCAATAACTAACTTCAGATCTGCACCTCAAACCCTTGTAAATTTCTTTATGCGAACGCCCCAAATGAAACCCAGTGTGTTTCCTGAAGTGAAAACACCCTTGATCCTCCTGACTATGTCTTTCAACAGCGAAGAGAATGCTAGCAAAGAGGGATTCCATCCTCCAAGCCCGATAATCAGATATCCAGCAACATAACATTAATCTTCATCCAAGCATACAAAAAAAAGCTCTTCCATTTCTTTATAGTGTTCTCACAAGAGCTCAATCCTTCGTTTTCTCAATGTGGGATAAAACATAACTCCCTTTATGTACCTTATGTCTCCAATGTGTTATAAAAATAAAGGGAACTCTTTTAATTTAAATATTTCCCCCAAACTATAGTCTATGCATTAATAAAGTTAAATATTTAAATTTAACTTTATAAAATGGCTTTATCAATGCATAACAAATCTTATCAATGATAAATAAGTTTTCCTGTCGATTTTAAACAATTACCATCGACATACCACTGTGACTGAATGTCCGGCCATGTCCAAGATGACTTACTATAAATAGTAAGTATGCCCAAAGTTGCCCCAGAACCCCTCAAAAAGACTTGCAACTGAAACTGTCTAGGCCAAATGGCCTCTAAGCCACTTTAATGTCCTAGTTAGCCTACAGGACTGTGGGGAAATAGGCTAACGACAACATCATGCTATGAATGCTAGAAAGGGCACATTACAAGTATATGCACATGTGCCAAAGGAACATAGACAAGGGCTGGATGGAAAAGGTGTGAAGTGCATCTTTACAGGTTAATGCTCATAATCAAAGGTTTATAGGTTGTATGATCCGATCACCAAGAAGATCATCATTTCAAGAGATGTGGAGTTTCTTTAAAATTAGTCATGGGATGGCTTGGTAGATGGATCTTTAATAAATTCAAGTAAAGTGCCAACTATTGATAAAGAAGATGATATTGGTGATTAGATAAATGGAGGAATAGATATACATGACTTCAGACAAAGGAAAAAAGGTAAGCAACCTCAAGCATGCAGAGTTTTAGCTCCTAGCAGCTCAAGACAGCTCTAAGTTGGTATGCATAATAGTAGCAATAACAATACTAAAAATTAGATCCCACTCTCACCGCCCTATTTCTAAGAAAGACTAATAGTCTAAGGGAGATATACCAAGATGAAATGTAAGATGAAGACTATGACGAGAGTGTTAATTTTGCATTATTTTCTCACAGTGATCCAATCTATTTTGAAGAAGCTATGAAAGAGGAGAAAGGGTGTCATGGCATGGATGAGAAAATATATGCTATAGAAAGAATTGAAACATGGGAGTTAACTAATTTTCCTCCCAAGAAACAAGTTATTGGAGACAATTGGGTTTACAAGACAAAGTGCAATGCTAAAGGAAAAATAGATAGGCATAAGACACGATTAGTGGTCAAGGGGTACAAGTAGCACTATGGCTAAGATTATGATGAGACATATGCCACAGTTGCAAGAATGAAAACTGTGCATGCTATCATAGCAATTGCATCTCAACACAAATGGAAGGTATATCAAATGGATTTGAAATTTACCTTCTTGAATAGAGTATTGAAAGAAGAAGTATATGTGGAGCAGCCACCTGGCTATGAAGTTGTAGGTGAGGAACACAAGGTGTATAGGTTGAAGAGACCTCTTCATGGGCTTAAGCAAGGTCCACAGGCTTGGTATAGCAGGATTAACTAATACTTGATGAGCAATGGCTTTATCAAAAGCCATGGTGAGTCCACTCTCTACGTTAAGGAAGTAAATAATAAGGTTTTGATTATTGTCTTGTATGTAAATAACTTAATCTTCACTGGAAATGATAATTTCCTAATTGGTGAGTTCGAAGAGGCCATGAAGAATGAATTTGAAATGACAGATCTAAATCTCTTGAAGTACTTTCTAAGCATAGAAGTAAAACAAATGCATGATGACATCTTCATCTCTCAAGAAAAATATGCAAATCAAATATTGGAGAGATTCAAAATGCAAAATAGTAAAGTAGCCCCAACACCAACAATAGTAGGTCTAAAGTTGAGCAAGGAGGATTACAATAGAAATGTGAATCCAACTTTATACAAAAGTATGGTTGGAAGCTTGATGTATTTAACAACTCAACCTGACATGATGCATGCAGTAACTTTGATTTCCAAATTTATAGAAACACGAAAGGATTCCCATTGGTAAGTAGGAAAAAGGATCCTAAGGTATTTGAATGGTACCAAGGGATTTGACATTTTGTATAGAGCTGATAATAATTTTAGATTGATTGGTTACACTGATAGTGATTGGGCTAGAAGCCTAGATGATAGGAAGAGCACTTCTAGTTATATGTTTCATATAGGCTCAGGTGCAATTTCATGGGCATCCAAGAAGAAACCAATTGTCAATGGGTGAATACATACCAATGAATGCAACAACATGTCAAGCTATTTGGATAATCTTAAGAATCTTGGCAAATTTGAACCAAAAACAAGAGGATGGAACCGCAATATTTTGTGACAATATTTTCTCAATTGCATTGTCAAATAATCAAGTCTTCATGGGAGAAGAAAACACATTGAGATTAGATATCACTTCATTAGAGAGCTAGTGGAGAATGGAGGAATCAAGATGAAATTCATAAGCCTAAGGAGAAGCTAGCAGATATATCCACTAAGAAATTAAGCATATCAACTTATGTGCGCCTAAGAAGAAGTCCTGGTGTAGTTGATTTTGATCAGGAGTGATCCTTGCTTGTTGGCTCAGGACAAAGGGGGAGTGTTGAAAACTGATAGTTTACCCCTTCAGCCAAATGTCCACCTATCTGATAGAAGTATTAAGCACAATAGGTGAGATCAAATTCAAAATGAGAAGGAAATTTTTTGAGACAAGATAAAAGGGAAGAATGTTAATTTCATTCCATAAGGGATAGAGATTAGTTGAAGAGAGCAGAGCATTTAGAGAGTAGAAGGAAGGTTCGGGAAACCAGGAAGAAGATTAGAGTGTGCAACAACACATGATTAGATCTTTTTGTTCTCTGTAAGTTCATTTTGTTTGTCTTGTCAAAGCAATGATTGCTCTAGGCTTTATTTTATGTAGCCATCTAGTGCTGCAAGTTCATATTATAAATAGAATTAGTAGGTTAATGTATTTTGGTTCTAGTTTGAAGCCATATGCTCCTAGATTTGTAATAGTTGAATCAAATTTTTAATAGAAAGAAAGCAAGAAAATATATTAGTCAAAATCTAGTTATTTGTCTTATTGTTGTCTCCATTTCTATCTAATTTGCATTGTGTTTAGTATTTGTGAAAAACAGAGTTACAATTTTCTATTCTTATCTTTGTGTTTTAATGGTGGAAGAAACTAGTTTGTAAGTGAGCCACCAAGAAACTCAATACCCTTTATTAACCAAGTTCTTAATCCCAATGTTAACCGAGTTCTTCTTATGTTCACCAAACCATTCAGTCTTAGTATTAATGGAGCTCACTTAGTCCCTTGCTTGACCGAGTTGACCAAGCTCACTAAGTTCCTTTGTTAATCAAGTTCACTCGGTCGGTTTAGTGTCAATCGAGTGTGTTGTAGATGAGCTACCCTTTAGTCATCGAGTAATTTGGTCCATATTATTTCTGGGAAACTTGACACACCCTATCACTTGGCTCCTTAAGGTGCCGAGAAACTCGACATTCCTTGTTATTGCTCAGTTGCTGAAGAAGATTTGTAAAAGTCTTACACAATTTACATAGAAAATAGAGATCAAACATCAAACTGGATGATTAAGAACCTGATTATTAGATGGTAGCCAAACTTGCTTTCCAATCTCCTCTTTGTTCTATCAATCCTTTAGTTGCCGATGATTTTCAAAATGCATAACGGTATTTTTTTTTACAAATCTTGGATTTGTAATTGACCCAATTTAATATTCCTCTTCAGGATTTTGTTCTAATCTAGCATCTATTCTTTTTCTAAAGGTGAAGTTTTAGCATATATTTTAGTTACTAACATTTCTTACAATAATTTTTGGGATAGTTGTCTCCACGCTATCATGTACACCAAAAGAATAATAGTAATCCATAGTTTTTAAAAATGCTTAAACAACATGAAAGTAATCAACTTAATTAAGCATCAAATATCTTTTGTATTTTAGATTAAGTGAATAACTTTACGGAAAAATTAATCATCATTATATTCTATCCTTCCATTACATTTTATCAATCTTGAAAGTTAGGATTCAAATTAAAGCGGTGTGTGGGCTACTTAATCACGAACATTATTTTTACATAATTCTTATAGAAACGAAATGTTACATCCAATTATAAATATACATCAACCATTGAGTTAACTATTTTAATCATATTAACTAATGCACCACATGGTTTATTAAACACAAATTAAGATAATTTAACTTAATTTCTCCTTTAATCAATATTCAAACAAAGGTTGACCAGATTGACCATATCACCACATAAGTAATGTAGGAATGTCGGCAAGGAAGACATCACACATTATACACCTATGATAGGACTATGTATTTTCACATTTCCACTATGTGCTAAATTATGTGCCATGTTATTCAAGAATATATCAAGTTGTATAGTTTACCACTTGCAGATTGTGTATAAGGAATCTATTTTGAAGCTATTGTGTGTGTGTGTTCCAATTTTCCCAACCAGGTTACTATTGTGATGTTCATATTCTGCTTGACCAAAGTGTGAGAAGATAGGCATAAAAAATTTGTTTGAAAATTATAATTATTATCTTTCGATGTAAAATAAATCTAATGATTCCTGTATAGTGGTGAGTAATCTTGGAGAAAAATATTCAGTAAGGGAAAACATGACGTTTTATTTTGCTTTGGTGGACTCTATTAAAAATATTGACAATTTTAAACTTGATACACTCATTTGCCAAGGACTCTTGACTGGTTCTTGTTTGATTCTCTCCATCAAACAAAGAAGATGGGTACACATCTCAAAGTTGGTACACATATGACAAAGATGAAAACCCACATAAGCGTCCCTGTCTCACCTCATGTCAATAGCATACCTATCTTACTTCTCTTCATCCTTAATAGGACCATTTTAATAATGTCTATCTAAAGATACCAATAAAATATTTCCTTCTAAGTTTCAACACCAACGCCTACTTTTTATGCTTAGACAAGTCACTCCAACATTCTGATGTTGTGGAAGGCTTCTAGATAAGCCAACATTTCACACATTAAACTTGCCCCTCATTGAGATGCTTCCTTTGAGTTCTCTTAGTAAAGAAGGAAGACAAGAAATTTAAAGGGTTCATGCTTGAAGTTTGTGAATTTGAGAAATTTTTTAGATCTATAGATGATATACTTTTCCTAAATATATCTGAGAATGTGAAAAAATAAATCACAACCTTAAAAAAATTTCTCTGCACAAGAAGATGCCAAGTGACAGGTAGTGGGTGCCAAGTAAGCTCAGCACAAGAGAAAACCAAGTGAACTCGGCACACAAGGGCAACTTGTCAATAGTGTATGCCGATTGAGCTTGACAGTGTGGATGTTGAGTGAGCTTGGTCACTACTACAAGATGATGGTCAACAACAAGGTATGCCAAGTGATCTCACTACAAATTGTAGATAGAACTTAGTCAAAGACTAGATCGAGTGAGCAGTATAATAGACTGCCATTAAAATGTAGAGAGCTGAAGGATGAAGATTTAAAATTTAAACTTCTCAAATACAAAATACTATGCAATGATAAATAGAAGAAGAACAATAGATTGCCAAGTATGCCTACCTGCCTGCTTGTTTATATTTTATTCAACAAAACTATTACAAAATCTGAGAGCATTTGGTTTCAACCATAAAATCCTAAAATCTCCAAATTGATAAAACTTTAAACTTTAAACTTACATCTCTAATGGCTGCATACAAAAATGCCTGGAGCAATCACCGCTTCACAAGTCAAACCAATAAAACTTACAAAATAACCAAAAGATCCAACACATGCAACTACAAACACAAAACTGAAACTTCCTTCTATCTTTTGAACTCTGATTTGATCTGTTGATCGATTCTCTTTTCTACTTTGTAACTGATTCAATCCTTCTCTCTACTCTTTTTCTACTTCAACTTCTTCATTTGGTCGAATGAATTAGATCCATTCCTTTTTGTCTCTTGGCAAAAATATTTTTCCTCTCTTTTTAAATTTGAACTCACCTACCACAATCAATTTTTCTAACTGTTGTAGGTTTTTTGGTTGTAGGTGGGTGTTAGGGTGGTAGGTGGGCGTTTGGTTTCAGGGGCAAATGACTAGAAGTATTAAATATTTAAATACTTCCCCTTTATCCCGAGCCAAACAAATAAGGATCACTCTTAATCCAAATCAATTACACCAAGACTCTCTCTTAGGTGCAAAAAAATTGCAATGCCTAATGGCTTTGTGAAAATGTCTGCTAGATACTGCTCAGACTTGCAAAATTCTATTTTGATATCTCCATTCTCTACAGGATTGATTCTCCCATAGAAGACTGGATTCTTGGATAATACAATTGAAGAGATGTTGTCACAATAAATAATGGTTCCATCATCTTGCCTTTTATTCAAATCTAACAAGATCCTTCTTAACCAAATAATTTGACATGTTGCTACATTCATTGTTATGTATTTAGCCTCTGCTTAGATTGAGCAACAATAGGTTGCTTCTTGGTTGCCCATGAAATTGCACTTTATCCCATATGAAACATGTGTCTGAAAGTGCTCTTCCTATCATCTAAGCTTCCAGCCCATTCACTATCCATGTAACCAACCAAATTGAAATCATTTTCTGTAGTATACAAACTCTCAAATCCCTTGGTACCATTCACATACCTTAGGATCCTCTTTTTTTCTTGCCAATGGGAATCCTTTAGTGTTTTCATAAATCTGAAAACAAAACTTACTACATGCATTATATCTCGCCGAGTTGCAGTCCAATACATCAAACTTCCAACCATACTATTGTATAGTATTGGATTCACAATTTTGTTGTAATATTCCTTGCTTAAATTTAGACCTATTGTTGTTGGTGTTGGGATTTCTTTGCTATTCTGCATTTGAAATCTCTCCAAGATCTTCTTTGCATATTTTTATTAAGAGATGAAAATTCCATCATGCATTTGTTTTACTTCTATGCCTAGAAAGTGCTTCAAGAGACCTAGGTCTGTCATTTCAAATTCATTCTTCATGGCCTCTTTGAATTCACCAATTAGGAAATAATCATTTCCAGTGAAGATTAAGTCATCAACATACAAGACAACAATCAACACATTACCATTTTCTACTTTGATGTAAAGTGTGGGCTCACATCGCTTTTGCTAAAGTCATTGCTCATCAAATATGAGTCAATCCTATTGTACCATGCCCATGGAGCTCACTTGAGCCTACAGAGAGCTCTCTTCAATCTATACACTTTGTGTTCTTTACCTACAACTCCATTACTAGGTGGTTGCTCCACATATACTTCTTTCAATAGACCATTTAAAGAGGCGTACTTCACATCCATTTGATATGCCTTCCATTTATGCTAGGCTGCAATTGCTATGATAGCATGCACGGTTTCCATTCTTGCAACCAAGGCATATGTCTCATCATAATCTCTACCATATTTCTGTTTGTACCCCTTGACCACTAATTGTGCCTTATACCTATCTATTTTTTCTTTAGCATTGCGCTCGGTCTTGTATACCCATTTCACTCCAATTATTTGTTTCTTAGGAGGCAATGTAGTTAACTTCCATGTCTCATTTCTTGTAATGACATTTACCTCCTCATCCATGGTATTACACCATTTCTCTTCATTCACAACTCTTTCAAAATAAATTGGATCACTATGAGAAAATAATGACAAGATTTACACTCTCATCATAATCTTCCTTGTATCTTTCATCTTGGTATATCTCCCTTAGACTTTTGGTCTTTCTTGGCAATAGGGAGGCAAGAGCGGGATCTTAATTCTCAACATTGTTGCTGCTACTATTTTGCATACTAGCTCATGGTTGTCTTGATGTGCTTGGAGCTATTGCTCAGTGTGTTGAGAGTTGCTTTCCTTTTTGCCTTTGTCTGCAATCCATGTTTACTGCTTCATCTTCTTGCTGATTACTAATGACATCTTCTTCCTTTTCAATAGTAGGCACTTTACTTGAAGTGCTTGAGGATTTATCTACTGAGCCATCCCATGACT
The DNA here is from genome assembly GCA_028749045.1 of Cupressus sempervirens. Classification (NCBI taxonomy): domain Eukaryota; kingdom Viridiplantae; phylum Streptophyta; class Pinopsida; order Cupressales; family Cupressaceae; genus Cupressus; species Cupressus sempervirens. Next base: position 496,436,363 of record CM053790.1, read on the forward strand.
AATTTTCAAGAAACTCCATGTCTCTTGAAATGATGGTCTTCTTGGCGATTGGATCATATAGTGTTTAGGCCTTTGATTTTGAGTTGTACCCTATGAAGTTGCACTTCACACCTTTGTCGTTGAACTTTTGCGTCTGTTCTTTAGGCACATATGCATATACTACACATTTGAACACTCTCAGGTGTTCAACTGTCCATCTGTTCCTTAACTATGCCTCAAGAGGAATCTTGTCATGAACTGACTTTGTAGGACACCTATTGATCAAATATATTGTTGTTTCTATAGCTTCTCCCTAATATTCAGTTGGGAGCCCTTTTGCTTTAATCATAATTCTAGCCATTTCAATAATGGTCCTATTCTTTCTTTTAACCACTCCATTTTTTCGAAGAGTATAACTAGTCGCAAGCTCTTTTCTTATGTCATTTTTCTGTGAAAAATTACAAATATATTGGAGGTATACTCCGCTCCTCTATCTGATCTAAGGACCTTAACATAGTGTCCACATTCTTTTTTAGTTAGGGCTTAAAATTCAACAAATTTATCAAATGCTTTAGATTTGTTCTTCAAAAAATACACCCATGTCCTATGACTGAAATCATCTATGAATGTCATAAAATAAGTACTCCCCCCAATAGAAGTAGTTTGCATAGGGCCTACCAAATCAGAATGCACCAATTCTAATGATGTTCTAGCCCTTCTAGAATTTTCAAAATTAAAGGGAAGCCTATGTTGCTTACCCAAAATGCAAGCCTCACACTTGTCATAAGAATCTATTATACTTTGCAAATGATCTACCATTCTTTTCTTGAATAAAAAATTTAAACCAACAAAGCTAAGATGTCCATACCTGAGATGTCAAAGCTTGGAGGGGTCTTCAATCATGCTCCTAAGTGTTGATTTCTGATATACTACTATACATGCATGCTTGGGAGGTGCAACACTAACTTGAGAAGAGAAACACATCTCTATCCTTAATGGGAACATCCTATGCTTTGTTATTTGAATTGCTAGAAGTAATTTGTTATTCCCATCCTTCTCATGAATGACACACTTGTCATTTTTTATCAACATCTTGTATCCTTTTGAATGAGTTGTCCAACACTCATCAAATTATGCTTCATATTGGGGGCAAAATACACATTCTATATTTCCTTCTTCTCACCTTGCTTGGTGCGGACCATGATAGATCCTTTGCCCACTATGGGAATGGTTCAATTATTTTCCATCTTAATTTCAAACTTAAAAGTTTTATCAATGAAAGAGAATAACGTTTCATTACCACCCATGTGGTTGCTACAACCACTGTCCAAGTACCATACCTCAGGGCTGCCTTCTTCACCAATGTTACACATGATGAAGGCTATGGGATTGTTTGCATTTCCCATATTCATATTAGCCACATTAGCATTCTACTTTGACTGATCACCATGTCTCTTCCAACATTCACTTGCATAATGTCCATACTTATGATAGTAGTAACATTCAACGTTGCTCTTGTTGGAGTTGTAATTCTTCTTACCTCTTTTAGAGCTGTTTTGAGAGGTGCTTGCTCCCTCTTGGTTGTTTTCTCATCCTAAGCTTTCTACACCAGCATTCCTTTGACCATTCCTTCCATGAACTCTACTTCTTGAGCCTCTATCGGAGCCATTTCTTCCTTTCCCCTGCCTCTTGAATTCTCTTGAGCTTTGAAAGATTGCTCTTGCAAAGTAGTTGCTGATCTATTTATTCGGTGCTCATAATTTTGAAGAGTTCCCATCAACTCATCCATGGTCAATGTGGTGAGGTCCATTGCTTCCTCTATGGTCATCACAAGGTTGTCATATTTCTGAGGTAAACTTATTAATATCTTCTCTACTATTCTCTGCTCAACATAATCTTCTCCATTTGATTTGAGCTAGTTTATCAAAATAGAGATTTGTGAGCTAAACTTTGCAATAGGTTCATTGTCCCTCATCTGAAAGTTCTCAAACTCTCTTCTGATCATCTGTAGCTTTACTATCCGACCTTATCTGTCCCCTTGAAGTTTGTTCAAGAATATCCCATGCTTCCTTTGCATAATTTGCTACTGCAATCTTGGGAAAGACTGTTTCCATCATTTTTGCCTCAATAAAATTTAATGCCTTAGCATCCTTTCTCCTTGACTCTTTCAAGTGAGTCTTTTGATTGTTGTTTAGAACTGCATACTGAGCTGGGTTTGTCACATCATTGAACTCTCATTAGATGCGTAACTCTCACCATGTGGACTCTTAGATGGCCTAATCTTTTAAGTTATATAGGTACCCACACCTTTACAACATAATGTGATTTATTACTTCATTCAATTATAAGTAGTCATTATTACAAAAGAATTATTTTATGACAATTTTTTATATAATGAGCCCTCACAAATTGATCCATAGCTCTCTACTCATAGAGTGCAAGGGTTTGCAATGGAGGCCCTCAGTTTGACCTATTTTTGTGCCCATGCAAGTACACCATGAGATGAGAGATTCAAAGAGGAAAAGCAAGAATGCTAGTCTCTATGATCTTCAAATATGCATGAAAATAAGATCTAATCTATGAAAGCAAAATCTAATCTATAAATGCAAGATCTAAGCTAAAAGCCCATGATGGGTGCAAGAGAGAAAAATACAAGAAAATAGAAGTTCTCCACAAAAAAGCTTTTGTATTCAAACTCCTTCAAAAATTGGTCTTCAAACCTGCAACATAACGATAGCATAATCATGGGTGTCTAACATGAGGAGAGGGCTCTCCCTTATAAAGAAAATTATGGAGGTGAGAGGCTTCTCACAACCAATATGGGATAATAGAGCTTGATCCATGTGAGACAAAATTCCACCAATGAGAAAAGAGGAGTGGTTGAGAAGAAAGTGGTGATCCATGTGAGACAAGATTCCACCAATTAGAAAAGAGGAGTGGTTGAGGAGAAAGTGGAAAGATAAATCCCACTTAGATCACATTTTTAAGTGTAGAGAAATTAAATAAAAATAATTTATTTTATTTCCTTTTTTCATCAAAAGAGATATTTAAGTGGGATTTTTATTTAATTAAAAGGGAGCAAGTTCTTTTTAGTTAAATAGAAGATATTTAATTAAATTAAAAGAGAGGTTTTTCTCTTAATTAATTAAATGTGGATGAACTGTTTAATTAAAAGAGAGGTTTTCTTTTAATTAAATGGGGATTTTATTTTATTTAATTAAAAGAGAAGATTTTCTTTTAATTAAATAAGACTTGGAATAAAATGATCAATCTTAGAAATGAAATAAATTGAATTTGATCAAGGAAATTGATTTGAATTGATTTAATAAAATATTACAAACCATTGATTTAGAAAATTTGATAAATTGATAAATTGAATAATGGGGGGCCATAGTCTAGGTGACCATTTTTGGGTGCATACAGTTCTTAGCATAATCATGATGACTTGCACTATACAGTACATAAATGGAAGGTTAGAATAAGAGACCTATGGTAATCCCATACTAATACCAAGAAAAGATCAATGTTATATTAATAATCTATTTAAGAAAAATAATTTCACTTGATCTATTAATGTGTTTAGTGGTTGTTTATTTTATTGGTGGGATTTTATTATATTGCATTTGTTCAACAATACATAATTTCATAATGATTGTGATGGGTTGTACTAGGGTTTTGACTTCTATTGCAAGAGGCATTGGGAAAGGTGGAGCTAAGGGGGATGATGGGAAAGATGGTGCCAACAATGGCAATGTCTCGAGATGATAGCAATATGAATGGAGAGGAACTTCTTCCCATGTTTTCTTTGCCTAATTGAAGGTTGTCTTTTAGCAACCATTATATGTCTCTAGATGGGTTTGTTTGGAGGGGACTTGTAAGCTTATTTTGGCTTGTGGTTTTTGAGATTTGTGGGCTATTGGTGCCTCCCTCCCAAAGGTTGTAGTTCGGTGCTAAGTGGGAACTATAAGAATATGTGATCTCCTTTTTGTCTCATTCCTTCTTGCTTGTTGTTGTTTGGAGTGTTGTTTTGAGTTCCCCTTTTTATTTTGATGGAAAATTCCCTGAGTTGAGTTGGGGTCTTGCCTCTTTTCGATGAGGGGATTTTTTTCTTTTAAGGTTACTATGTGGGGTCTTTTGAATTTGGCTACTCTCATTATCCCCTTTATCTTCACCACGTCCCTTCATTGAATTTCTCTTGTTCCTAGATATATTTTGTTAAGCAACATCCTTCTTCTGATGATTATGAGGCATATAGAGAGGGGTTCTCACTATTTTTCCCAATGGGTTTCTTTTTCTCTATTGTTCCATATTCCTTTGTGGTTAAATCGTTTTGAGGAGGATGTTCCTTAGAGGTGGAGGTGCAACCAATATTGGTGGCTTGGTGTGGCCTATAGAGATTTGTAGTGGAATCTATTGGGTCTCTTTTTATCTTGGCCTTTTGGTGATTGTTTGGATCCTTTTAGGTATAGGTTTATCTCTAGATTTCCTTACCATTTGGTGTGGGTGTCTCATGTTTGATGGAGGGGAGGATATCCTCTATTTGTTTGTGTTTAAGCCCATGGTTTTTAGTGGGTCTTTTCTTGATGTATAGCTCTAATCCTTATGTTCTTTTTTTGGCTAGAATGTTGGTTATTAGTGTTTTCTCTATTGATATTTTGGCTATTAAGGTCATTTCTTTGGATTGGCTAGATTAGGTGCCCTATATGCCCAATGTCATAGTTGAAGCTGGGACTTATGCTACTGCCTTTGTTTTTGAGGTCCTGCTCTAGATGGTTTTGTGTTTTCATTTTCAATTTCTGATAAGAAGGATACATATAATTCTTAAGGGCCCTTTGTGGTGGTTGGGTGTTTTTGATTATGGGATATTGCACATTTTGGGTCTTTGCAACTCCTTGGGGGAGTCTAGATGTTTCTATGAAAAATATTTTGAGGGACTTGTTTTTGGTTTGATGGCTCAGGAAGCCATGTTTTCTTACTTATATGGTTTACAAGACCTCAAAACCCTATTTATTTATACTCAATAGGGTGTCTCTATGAGTATCCAACATTGTTTGTTGGTTTTTCTTGGATAGGTAGTCATTCTTCCTCAATATTTTCTTGGTTGCGGATCATTGGTATTTGATGGGTTGAACAAATTTTTATTATCATATCTATGGGAGAGTTTCATATTTGATGGGGTTCTAGATCCGTGATAAAATCTATTTGTAAGGGGTTTTGGGTTTCTTCAAAACCTTCTTTAACCTTAATAGAAAATAACACAAAAGTTCATCCACATAAATTTTTATTCATACAACTATTAGTATAGTCCATTCCAGGTTTCTTAAAAAAAGTCCTATAGAAGCTTGTACAAAGAAATAAAAATTGATATATGTTATATCTTCCAGTCCAAACATAATAGCATTCAACTTAGTACAACATTTGAGCTTTTGGGAAATACCATATCTAAAGGAGAAATAAATATTTAAATACTTCACACCATTTTGTTGGCAAGTTTTTTTCTAGAATTGTAAGTAATGGTAAGTGGAAGATCTAAGTTAATCTTTGATAATTGTTTGTGTAATTAAATATTATTAATTACACTTTACTTAAGTTTACTTAGAATAATGCATTTCCATATTAGTTGTCATGTCATCATGTAGGAGTTAGCATTATATTTAAGTACATGTTGTTCCACACCTCTCTTTGTGTGATACACCTTTGCATTCTTTATCATCTCATTGTTGCACATACTTTCATAGAAATTGGAGGATAATTCACCTTTGTTGAACACGTGCTTAGTTTTTGTTCTTATCAATTATATAACTCCTAGTTATCTTCCATTTCCTAACTATTCTAGCACTTCTATGTGCATTGAATCTAAATCTGAAATTTATTATTGATTGATCATTATTGAACAAATTCATTTGAGGATCATATCATTTGTCTCTTTTGTGCTATCTCTTAGTCTTCTACTTGTTGGTATTTCATTCTTGCCCCATAACCATATGCTCAAATGGTATTAGAGCCACAGGAGTTTCATTTCATGGTGTTTTTGGATATAACTTTGTTATGGGTCAAGATTGGAGCTTGTTAGTCCAAATTAGATATTGGTATCACATTTAGAAGGTTCAAAATCTCCAAAATTGACTTTTTTTACATCCAAATCAAACATCTAAGATCAATCTAGAGTCATTTGAATTTTTGAGGTGAAATGTTGGCTATTTAGAAAAATAATGACATAAGTGATTTTCAAACAATGATATCTCACTCATCTAAATTTCTTTTTTTGAGCGATCATTTTTTGTGTTTTGGGGTAGAATTTCATGATCTACACATTGGTGCAATTTTTTTATTATCTTTGTTTCTATTTTTTCTAAAAAAATTGCAAAATGCTTATTTTTCTAAATTCAGAGGTTTCCTTTAGGCTCATAGAAATTCATTTTTAGGTGCAATTTATTTTTAAAGTCCATTATTTTTTGTCTACATGCTAGATCTAGTATCGGTTTGGAGAAATTTTAAGTAGACATCACACTTTCATCATTCGGTCTATTTTTTTAAACCTATTTTGGCACTTGTAATTGATTAGATCTTTGAGAGACCTTGTGTGTTATTTTGTTGAATCTTCTTTGAGATACAAGTGGAAATCATTGTCACACTAAGTATAAAGTGCCAAAAGCATCTCTTTAGGGTGGTCCTATTTTATCTATTATATTTTGGGGTATGCCTTGATTAGTACACCATGAATTAGAATGATTTAAATAAATGGACAACACAAAACTATAAAAAATGAGGTAACTTATCTCTTGACTATCTAAGTCAGCATGATGCATTAACATATTTATATGAGGAAGGACTTCCTTACGATGTGGTCTCTATTAGAATATTTTTCTTGTAATTTTATTTTATGGATATGGAGGTTTTTTATTCACTTGAATACATGATGGAAAGTCATGCTTGTGATATTTGGATATATCTTTAGGAGATTTATGGATATTCACATGTTCCTCCCCAATAGATCTAATGTCTCTAGTTGCAACTCCTACTTCTCTAGTTGAAATTGCATCTATTGTCATTCTTGGTGATGCTCACATTCACACAACCATAGACTCAAGTGATCTAGTACAATAGGAAATTCTATGTCTTCCAAATATAGCTCCTTTAAATGATTTCTTGATAGACATTGCAAGTTTATTTATGGAGTCCTACATTAAGGATTTAGGAGATGTCATTGACAATATTCAACTTTTCTTTATTTATGATGATCCTTCTTTAGTTGTTGTGAGGGAACACTCTTACTCTCATCTTAATTCTCCACTTGATCATTCTTTTAAGTTTGACATGATTGTTGATCCTTTGGTAAGGATGTTGGAGGAGGTCACCTTCTTTCCAAAGGAGACAGTTGATTTTTTGACACATTTTCTATATTCATCCTTAGTTGGTCTTTACTTGTCTTTTTTAGTAGAGTGTAATAATACACATTATTTAGAGGAAGCACCTTTCAATGTTGAACTTGGGACACTTAAGTAGGTTTTAGAGATTTCATACATTCTGACATTTTTTTCTTGTAATTAGGGTGGCATCTACATGCCTCCTACTTATTTTGAGGAGACATCCTTGTCTTTGGAGTTTGAATGATATTTATACATGGATAAGGTCACATTGGTTCCTTGTTAGTCACCTTCTTCTATTATGCTTGATCTTGATTGGATCATGACATATTCATAAACCAATGACATGGATACACATCATCAAACCTTACTGATTTCATACTTCATTTTGACTCCCCTTCCTTCTTCCTATCCATAATGGCAAGCCATCTTTGACTTGCATTTGGTGCAACTTCTTCTTAAAGGGAGAAATGTTGTTTGTAGACATTGGACCACTTTTTTTCTTCAAGCACTAGCCATACTTGCAGGAGATCATTTACTATGGGTAGGATTTCATTTCTTCTTATTTCTTTTTAAAAAGATAATAGTGTCATGGACCAAGTCTTTTATTCAAACCATCACTATTGCATTTCCAATTTTACAAGTTGTTCTACAACAAAGGTAACAATGTAAAATTTCTCAGGACTCTTAAAATTTGTGATGACAAGGAAAAGTACTATCCTCTACCATTGAAATATATCCCCCAACAAAGGAGAGACCATAGCAATGAATAGGGACACCAACGACCCCAAACAATGACAAAAGCATCCTCCAAAATAACAAGAGAAAAATTTTATCTTTCACCCTCAAAATGTACAAATGGGACATATAAATGACACCAAAAAGCCATAGAAAACAAAAGTGGACTTCCTCCACCCACACTAAGGCATAAACGAGAAATCCTTATTCAAAAAAAATTAATTAATTTTTAACATGAAAAAGTAAAAAAATCTTTAAAATCAATTTTATTGATTGCATTCATTGTACTATTTAATTTATGGTATATAATGTCAATATTCTTTATAAATTGATAAGTCTTTTAGACTGAAATAATGTATAGCTTTTGATTATATGAAGCTAATATTTTTTGTTAGAAAAAATTTTTTTTTGAGCCAACTAGAAATACTATACAAGAAGATTTTGAGGGGATATAAAACTCTAGCTACACAAGAATCAAGCATTGGAACCGAACAATCAAAACCCAAATTTTAAATAGTATCCAAAAAGAATAAAAATACAAAGCACATGCTACACCAAACCTAAGCCTTAGACTAACCCAAAAATAAGAGGGCTTTTACATGTTGCATGGTATATCTTAAATAGATTTTACCAAGAACCTATAATCTTACATTAGATTTTGATAGGATCCCCAAAACCTTTTTAATCAGTCTCAACTAATTGTACATTGAATATCTAATTGAAAAGATAACGAGTCTTATCATTGGAATGACAATCATCATAAGATTTTAGAAGGATCTCAAAATCCCCAAACCATATCTTTTGACATAAAGGAACAACTTAAAAGAATAAAAATGTTAAGCACCAACTACACTAAAATGAAACCACAACAATAAGTCTTAGTACAAAAGATTTGGAGAGGGTTCCTTAATCATATATAAATAATGAGAGTTTTTCTCTCTCTCTAGGTTCCCTTAACTTAGAAGTGAGTTATACCCACTTAACTTAGAAGTGAGTTATACTGACTACTACAACCAGGAAACAAATCCCAAGAGAGGAGGTAAAAAGAGAGTTTTAGTAGTATGATCCAAATTTTAATTCCTGTAGAACTCTTGCCTAGAGCTAAACATTAAATCATGCTTAATCATTTTAATTTTAATTTTTTACTATGTTTATGTCTAATATTTGTTAACTTTTTCCTCTAGTATCGATGTTAGCACATTTTCTTTGGCCAAATTAAAAGCTTTGGAGGTTTCAATGTAAGAGCAGGAATGATTATCAAAGTGAAAGTGTTGGGGTGACACATTCTGAGGAATACCCAAAAGTTCGAATATTGATTGGATCCCTTTCAAGCAGTGAATTGTCCCACCAATTTAACTATAAACTTGCACATGTAAGAACAATAGGCAAGTTAAGGTTCAATCTTGTAAATTAGAAGTCATTGCATGTAAAAATGGTGACAACACTTGTGAGTGTGTAAGCACCAAAATCAGCTTGTGTCTAATGATTGAAACTCAAAGTAAGCAGGACAATCATATCATGAATTATTAAAAGAACCATTAACTTTATTAGGATATACTCAACAATAAAATATATCTTGTCTATGAAATTATCTTCAAATGAAGTACCAAAAAATTTCTACTATGAATTCCTCGAATCTGAATCCTTTAATTGGATTTCAATGTGCCTTCATATGGTATCTAACGTTTGCAGGTCCTAGGATTTGGATTTCTAGGGGTTGCAATTTTATGGATTTACTATAAATGTTTGAAGTGCTTTATGGACTGAGTAAACTTGTAGTTCTGTCATCTTCACCTTCTCCACACATGAAATCAATTGAGATTTTCTTAATTAGACTAGAAAATGTAAAACTTTTTATATATAGAGAGGAAATTGCAACACAATTGGTTGAGCAACACTAAGTCTTTTTTTTACACAAGTTTGGTGAGAATTTCATGTTCTTGTTAACTCTGAGGTGCTGAAAGTTCTTTTTTTTTTTTTTTCCCAAAAAGAAGAGAAGTCGATTAATGGATTCTCTTAGTACTCCTTTACCCTCAATTAAATTGAATGGAAATAATTACTATGATTGGGTTTCACAAATTGAAATGTCTCTAACTCTACAAAACTTTTATGATATTGCTAATGGTAGTGAGTAGAGACCAGCAGGTTTTGGAAAAGAACACAATGATTGGGATATTAGAGACAAGAAGGTAACAACTTTGATAAAGTTAACACTTTCAAAAGAAGTTTTTCTAGATGTTGGAAATGAAAGAAGCAGAGTGCAAGTATGGAAGATTCTAAAAAGTTTTTATTAAAATTCAGGTGATGTATAGATTATATCTCTCACCATAGAGCTATATAATCTAAAATTAAAAGGCTCACAAGAAGTAGTAAATCATTTAAGTAAATTAAAGGAAAAGAAAAATGAATTGGTTTCAAAGAGCATGATTTTGTGCAAATAATTTTACAAAGTCTTCTAGGCTCTTATCATTCTTTTATAAGGGGATTTGATACTACTGATAAATTAAAAGGAATTCAATCTGATGAGTTGTGTGTTAAGTTAATTCAAGAAGAAAAATGTCAAATAAAAGAAAGAGAATCCTCTATTGTTGATTGTGAATCTCAAGCATCTGTAATGAAAAGAAAACAATATCATCACAGGACACAAGATAATAGATCTAATGGAAAGAATTGGAAGTATGGAGATAATAATAATTCATATAGGAATCCAAATAGAAGTAAGTGGAAATGTCATTACTACAGTAACCAAGGACACAAAGCTAATGAATGTTACAAAAAGATTAATGATTCAGAAAAGAATAAGTCTACAAAATCATTTGATTCTGAGAGAAATGTCTTCTGTGTTGCACTTAAAGAAAATAGTTCTCTTAAGGATGAATATATAATTGATTTTGGTTACACACAACATATGTCACATAATAGGGAGTAGTTTGAGTTATAAATTGAAAGCAATGGTGAATATATATATCTAGGAGATAATAGTCCTCTAGAAGTTCAAGGAAGTGGAAATGTTCAAGTAAATAATGAAATGTTTAAAAATGTGAAGCTTGTCCCTCAACTATCAAAAAATCTTCTCTTTTTCTTTCAAACTGCAAATCAAGGGTACAAAGTAGAATTTTACAAGGATAAATGCTTAGTCAAGGATGTGAATAAAAATTATGAAGTGACTACAATTGGTAGAGTGGAAAATGGGCTTATAAATTTCAAGAATTTACTAGAAATAAAGATGTATGTGCTATTGCAAAGTATGATGATGTGAGTAGGTTGTGGCATGAGCGTATAGGGCATGTAAACTATCATAGTCTCAAACTTATGGAGAATTTGAAGATGGTGATGTGAGTAGGTTGTGGCATGAGCGTATAGGGCATGTAAACTATCATAGTCTCAAACTTATGGAGAAGTTGAAGATGGTGCATGGTCTACCAAGAATCTCTCCAACAAAAGCAGTATGTGAAGGATGTGCAATGGGCAAGCAACCTATATAAAGTTTCCCACAAGAAAAATCATGGAGGGCCAAAATGCCTTTACACTTCGTCCATAGCAATGTGATGGGTCCTTTCAAAACACCCTCACTTGGAGGTGCAAGGTATGTTCTCACATTCATAGATGACTATTCAAGAAGAATTTGGCTATACCTTCTACAAAATAAGGAGGAAGTGTTTCATAGATTTAAGTAGTTTAAGGTTCTAACTGAAAAAGCAAAGTGAAAAATTTCTAAGAATTATAAGAACAGACAGAGGTTCTAAATACATGAATAAATTTATTTTGTAATTTTGTAAAAAAAAATGGCATAAAGAAAGAATCCACTATTTCCTACTCACCACAACAGAATGGGGTAGCAGAAAGGAAAAATAGGATTATAATGGAAATGGCTAGGTGTATGCTCCATTCTAGACAAATAGAGGTACATCCTTCGGCTGAAGCAATTCATACAACAGTTTATATTCTAAATAGAACTCCTAAAAAGGTTGTTATGAACATATCCCGTAAAGAGGCTTGGAGTGGAAGAAATCCTACTGTGTCTCATTTTCATATTTTTGGTTGCACTATTATGCTCACATTTCTAATGAAAAGAGAAGTAAATTAAAAAGAAAAAGTGAGAAATACATAATGGTGGATATAGTGAAGAATAAAAAAGATATAGGCTATATAATCCTAATACAAAGGAAATTCAAATCAAAAGAAATGTCTAGTTTGATGAAGGCTTTGAGAATACTAATTTCTCTACATTTTCTCACTTTCCTTTTTGGCTTGAAAAAGATGAGCATATTGATACTAATGTTTCAAAGCAAAATATGATATTACAAAAGGAAAAGAAGTGTAGGATGAAGATTCAAGCAGCAACAATGATGAAGACACGAGAAATAAATAAAAAACTCAAAGCTTTCAAGAGGTCTATCAAGAAGGCTCCGAGATTGTTTCTAACTATGCTCTTATGGCTAAGGTGATGTAGGTTGAAACTTCAAGTACATTTGAGGAAGCAAAAGGAAAATATGAATGGGAGGAGGCTATGCAAGAGGAGTACAACTCCTTGATGAAGGATGAAACTTGGGAATCAACAACACTTCCAGAAGGAAAGAACGTAGTCAACTGCAAATGGACCTAAAAAACAAAGTTCAAATCAAATGGAGCAATTGAAAGATATAGGGCAAGGTTAGTAGCCCGTGGCTTCTTACAAGAAGAAGGTATTGATTATACTGATACATTTGCCCTAGTTGCTAAAATTACTTCTATTCGAACTATTATAGCTTTACCTGTAAAATGTGGATGAAAAATGTTTCCAATGGATGTAAAAAGTGCTTTGCATGGTATTCAAAAAAAATGAATTCTTTGTAACAAATGGATTTAAAAAGATAAAAGTTGACCCTATATGTCAAGCATATTGAAGATGAAATTATTATCATTATTTTATATGTGGATGATCTAATCACTACAGGGGATTCTAGATAGTGTATTTATGACGCCAAGACACAAGATAACTAATCTTGGATTGATGCACTATTTCCTGGGCATGCAAGTTTGGCAAGAAGATAGTAGAATTTTTCTTTCCCAAACAAAATATTCTATTGATGTATTGAAAAAGTTTAATATGAGTGATTGTAAACCATCTAATACACCATGTGAAGTAGGTTTAAATTAAGTGCTCATTGAGATCAAAAGAAAGTGGATGGAAAACTATATAGGCAACTTGTTAGTAGTCTTTTGTATCTCACAATAACTACACTAGACATTGCATATGCAGTTGGTGTTGTATCTAAGTACATGGAAAACCCACACTTAAAACATTAAAAGGTTGGTAAGAGGATCTTGAAGTACATCAAAGGCAATTACAAGCTTGGCATTGAATACCAACATGGAGGAAACTCTACTTTAATAGGCTATACAAATTTTGATTATGTAGGTGATACTGATGATAGGAAATCAACTTCAGGATATATCTTCCACCTTGGATCTAGACCAATCTCTTGGAGCAACAAGAAGAAATCAATAGTGACACTATCATTAACAGAAGCCAAATATATTGCAGCATCAAAGTCATCTCAAGAAGCTCTATGGATCAGAAGACTACTTGAAGAGACATGTTATCAACAAGCTCATCCAACTACCATATTCTGTGACAACTAAAGCACTATCAAGCTTGCAAAGAATCCTATCTACCATGTGATATCCAAGCATATTGGAGTTCACCACCACTTTGTTTGATATCTCATGGAGAATGAAGTAATCAAGCTACACTTCTATGGCACCGAAGATCAAGTTATAGATATCTTTACTAAAGCATTATCTACTGTCAAGTTTCTCAAGTTTAGAACTTGCTATAACTCAAAGAGGTTGATGTTTGAATTCATTCTTGTAATAATTTCTCCCACTTAAAGATTCATTAGTGGTAGGAATTAAGGGAGGGTGTTGGAAAAATTCCACCATTGAATGAGTAATTATCATTGTTTGTTACAACTACACAACAAGTTGTTATTGACATCTTCTAGTCCATTAATTGGTGACTGAGTAAACTTGCAATTCTGTCATTTTCACCTTCTTTACACACATGAATTTAGTTGAATTTTTCTTAGTTCTAGAAAATGTAAAAGTCTATAAATAGAGAGGTAATTGCAATGCAAAAATCAATCAATAAACAATATCTTTCTCTTTCAAATTTGTTTTGTGTTGTTGTTCTTTTCTCTTAAGTTTGTTTATGTTTTCTTCACTCTGAACACTTCAACTTTTGTATCCATAGCATAGAATACATAAAGCTTGAAAGATTTAAAGCTGATAAGTAGGAGATTTAAAGCTTCCCTAATTTTAAATGTAATTTATTTTGTAACCCAATGCTCAATGCTTCTCAATTTCCAACTATGAAAATATCAGAAACAAGTAGCCTTAGTTGTCCAAAAATGGATTGATCAATGATTAATGCTTTCTTGTTTTGTATGTATTCCAAAGGTTAGAGATGAAATTATTTTGACTTCTTACAACTGAAAGCCTACACATCCTTTGCAGAGCTAAAATATATCATAACAAAATAAAGAATCTTGAGAAATAGATTGATAATATTGAACGAGATCATAATAAGAAAGAATTTCAAGAATAGAAACATATGGTTGATGATTAGGCTAAAATTATATCTATAGATAATTGAAGGTACACCTTTATTTACAATAGTAGATTATAGTATTCATATTGATAATCTATCCACTCCATCAATTCAGATAACAAACATAACTTTTATGAAAAAGAAGAAAATTATTTTACCTACTACACCTATTTCTTTATTTTGGTCATTGTGTTCAAGTCACTTGAGCCATAAAATTTCATGACTATTAAAGAAAAATATGGATGACAATTCACTTATGAGTGTATCATTTTTTTCATCTTTAAAAGCCAAGGAATAATGTAAGAAAAATTTAAAGAGGCATGTAAATGTATCAGAGAAGGCATTAAAAAAATTACATAAGAGCTTACCTACACCTAAAACACATTAAGATAACAAAATTATAGAGAATCTAAGAAAGGTAATTGAAGAATTTGATGATAATTATAGTACATTGGCATGATCAACTAAATTTAGAGTAGAAAGTGAATATATAGTAGAATAGTTCTACAAAGTTTGTGTAAACATTGACAATGATGTACAAGTTATACATGAGTGTATTAAAGATACTAGAGGTTGCATAAAAAAAGGCAAGAAATTTAATTTCACTTATATAAGGTTAGTGAAATATTTTGAGGATGTACCCAAGTGCTTAAAGGGTGATAAAGAAAAGCTAGAGAGGCTAGCTAGTGAATTTGAGAACAAAGAGTTAAGTGTTACAAAAATGGGCATATAGAATTTTTTAATAGAGAGAGAGAGAGAGAGAGAGAGAGAGAGAGAGAGAGAGAGAGAGAGAGAGAGAGAGAGAGAGAGAGAGAGAGAGAGAGAGAGAGAGAGAGAGAGAGTTGACTTGGGAAGTAAATCAAGAACCACTTAAACTTGTTTTACTTAAACCACTTTGTTAATTTGTCTAATCTACTTGCATGCAAGAAACCTAAAGTAGTGTAGTAAAAACACCATAACACAATATTTGGTAACCTAGAAACCCTCCAATTAGAAGGTAAAATAGGGTGGAGATGACACCCACAATGCTTCACTAGTGCAGTAATAAATTTGGCATGTTAAGGATTACAATAGATCACTTCTAGTGATCTACTCGGTTAAGAGTAATAAGGATTGTTTAGTTGACCTTGTGCAAGGATTTATAAAATACAATTAAGTATGCACTCTATTAAGAGTTTCTATGAAGGAATAGGTATGTCCAAGATCATGGTCAACCAAATTATGGCCTTAAGCGGTAGTGAAAAATGAGCAAATCATGGCCAACTTGATATGTAATTTTAAAGTATCTTTGGACTTTATATTTAAAATGTTTTGAGAAAATAATCCATAGGTAATTGAATTTCATTTCTAAATTACAAGGCCTTATTGTCATGACCCCTCCTAAAGAGAATCCTATAATTATTGGATAAAATATAATAATAATTTATATACTATTCCTAAAGAAATAATATTAATAAACTATAAATATTTACGATCTATTTATTTTACTTGATTATTTATATTATTTATATGAATATAATAAAATTATTATTCATAATAATATCAATATAATGTATATATTAATGACATAAGAATTAATATAAATGTTAAAACAATATGGTATTATATTTACATAACATATATTTAAATATGTTATAATAACATACAATATTATATAACATATTTAATGATAACATATACCCTATAAAAAATAACAATTATTCAATATACATAAACTATGATTACAAAGCACATTTAAATCTGTATTGAATCAAATTATATAATTAAAATAAATATATATATGTTATCATCGGTTATTCACAAAAGATAAATATTTATAATCTATTCAATCATTTGATGATAATATAAATTTATATTATCATTATAATACACATTTAAATACAATTAAATAAACATTTATAAACTAAACATTATCATACATCTGATGGAGAGAACATGAAGGATGATTGGTAGGAGATGTGTCATATCATACATGAAGAGGTGCAATCCTTTCAAATTACAAGCTGTAAGAAGGCAGTCAATCTGATTCCAACAAGGGCATAAAAATGAGGGTTTCATGATCACATCAAATGGGCTGAAAATAATAATAAGGATTTTTTTTGTATAAAATATTAATTCTGTGATAATCAGAGGAAATATGACAAAAAAAAGATACAAAAAAAGATTAAGTTAGAAAAAATAATGGACCCCCAAATCGGGTTCATTACACTTATCTATTGGAATTACAAGTAGGAAAGGTAAACTATTGAGAGGGGGTGGGGGGGTGAATCAGTAGTTATAACATGAACCCATAAAAATTTTCATCACTCATCCATCTCATGCATTCAATAGATAATATTGAAATAACCTATAAAGTACATACATCTAAAACATGTGAACACATAAGAAATCACATATTTGATGCCTAATATGATTACCCAGAAACCCTCTAGAGAGAAGGTAGAACTAGGGTAGGAATTGCATCCACAATTCTTCACTACTACAACAACAAAGTGTAGCCAATTAACATTACAATGGTTTGACCATAAGACATGAGCTACCTTGTTAAAGGCTTACAAGGATTTTTAAGTCCCACCTTATTAGAGGATTTCAACACCTTGTTAGATGTGTGTCTAGCTAAAGGACTTCAGAACATCCAATTGGAATATCACCCTGTTAAAGGATTTACAACAATCTGTTAGGACTACACCACCTAGGAGATTTAACTAAAATCACCTATTAGGATGTTTCATCATAGATCTTGTGATTAGCTCTAGTAGCCTGATTAAAGGTCAAATCCGTATAGTGTCCTTCTTGATCCTCTCTAATCTGGTATGTCAATGTTGTATCCTCTAGCCTTGTTCTTCTCAAACTAATTATGCAATTCACTCTCTATAACTTCTAAGTCTCCATTAATGGTCTACTTTTCACATGCAAACTTCACTACTCTCCTCCTTCAATTCCTTACATGCTCATGAAGTTTTTGGGTTTCTTCCTCCTTAAGAAGACTAGAAGACATAGGGTTAGGTATGAATCTAAGGCTGAGATTCATCCTTTCTGCACTTGATCATTCCCATTTTTTTATTGGATGCATGTAATTGCATAGGAAATCCACATACAAATTCATCCTTATCTTCAAAAGATCATATTCTATCCTTAGGCTAGCTAAAAAATGGTTTATATAGTTGTTTGTGCAATCACAAATAAATATGTCCAATCTATGATACTCAACACTTGAAGTTATTGATGCTCAACACATACTATAATTCTATTTTTGACTTAGCCCCTGAACTGCTCAGCATCTACTATTTTCTCGACACATGAATCACTCGACATGTATTGTCTGCTCGGCACTTGAGTGACTCAACACTCATTGGAACTTGGCATAGTCTTGTATTTACATATCACACTTGACATGTATTACTAGTTCTACATGAACATAATAAATGAATTAAGTGTTTTGACACTTAATCCTTCCCTTTTTTTTATTGGATGCATGTAATTGCATAGGAGATCCACATACAGATTCTTCCTTATCTTCAAAACATCATATTCTATCCTTATGTCAGCTAAAAAATGGTTTACATAATTGTTTGTGCAATCACAAACAAATATGTCCAATCTGTGATGCTCGACACTTGAAGTTACTGATGCTTGGCTATAACTTTATTTATGACTTAGCACATAAACTGCTCGGCATCTACTATTTTCTCGGCACTTGAATCACTTAGCATGTATTGTCTACTTGGCACTTGAGTGACTCAGCACTCATTGGAACTTGGCATAGTCTTGTATTTACATATCACACTCGACATGTATTACTAGTTCAACATAAACATAGTAAATGACTTAAGTGTGTTGACACTTAATTGTCAAAACCAATTTGAGATCCATAATCTCTCCCTTTGACATGAGTGTCAAAAACACTTAACTTTACATAATCAATCTAACCTTCATGAGTATAATATATTCACAACTCATCTTATATACAACACTTCAAATTTTTTTAATATTTTATAATAGACTATGTACCTCTAAATTTATTAACTCCCCCTGATATAATGTTCCTGATATGTATCAAAAAAAATTTCTCTGTTCTAAGTAGATTTGTTTCTCCCTTTTTTATTTACTATCTCCTTGTTATTCTTTTATCATCTCCCCCTTGCTTATTTATTCTCCCCCTTTTTGACACTTATGTCAAAGGGTCTATACACTAATGATGTATTTGTCCAAAAAAGATTTGTGGACCTCCATGATTATTTTTAGAGCAACATCCCAATTGTCACATGCAACATCTAATGACTTTATTTGGATTGCTATCTCTGCTACAAGGTGAACTAGTCCATCTAATGTAGAAAGATTAGGATCTCTCGTTAACAATGTTTCTGCAAATCCTAGCTCTTTATGGAGTATCTCCATATGAGGGGTAAGGGAGGCTTAGATATTAATCAACATGGCTCTTATATTAGCCTCTTTTGCTATTAACATAGCTAGTTGACTATTTGATTGAAGCAACGAATGAAAGTGCTTCTCACTCTAAGTTGGGTTCTAAGGTAGTTGCATACTTGATACTTTTAAATTTCTCCCCAAACTCAAAATTCTATGGCCTGTTTCTTTTGTAAATTGTGTGGGATCACACAATTTAGTGTACAATGAGAAAATATTATCAAGTATCTTCTTCACTTTTTCAATTTTTGTAGCCAATTCAACTTGTTCTAGTGCTATTTAACTAGATATCTTTTCATTTACTTTTCCTTGAAATTTTCTTTCAGACCATTCCAATAGTTTTGCATTGGTGTCTTGGTCTTCATTTTCATCTATTCCATAATTTTTTATAACTGTTCCAATAGTGGCTTTGATTCTTCAGGCATTTGCAAGTTGAATGCATCTAAGAAGATGTCTTTGATTCTTGTAATGCTTGTCTCTATCTATACTCCTTTATAAGTATTTCTTGATTTTTTATTCTTTTCTAAGGCTTATTGCATTATGGCTATCTTCTCTAATATTATGGTTGCATAGTCATATTTAGGTATCACTATTTCTTCATCTTGAGATACATTTGCACAGTGAATTACCTTAGAAAACTTTGAGGAACTTGAGCATGGTGCTAATATCTACAATGGTATAGCTTCAATGCTTGACTCTTAAAGAGCTTTTGTAGGAGTGCTAGATGTTGTTAATGTTACCAATGCCTGAGTGGCCTCTTGGTCCTTCTCCTTTGGTATGTCCTTAATTTCTTCATATCTATTTCCATCAATCAAAATGATCTGACTTGCACCTTATATTTTTGCTATAGGTATAGAAGTGTCTTTCTATCCTATTTTCTCTATTGTGGCTTCTTTTTCCTCTTTGCTTTCAGTTTGATGTTGTTCAACCTTATCAACTTTATCAATTGTGTCAACCTTTATTGATGTGCCTTCTAGTGTTTGTGTTAAAGGTTGAGCACTAGTTGCAGAAGGGATTGTAGAAGATGGTTCTTGTGCATTCACCTTATCACTTGTAATGTCAGCTACTACCTTCTAAAGTTCATAAACATTGACCAATACTAGATTCTCACACAATCTGGCTTGTAGTGTGGATTGGCCAGGAATCTTCTTGAGATCTTCACAGTTAAAGGGTTGATGTTCTGAGCTGAACTATCAAGAACATCCTTTACAATTATAGTGTCTGTAGGCATGGTTGTGTCATGTGGAGGGCTTATGCTCAGCATTTGTGTGTCTTGAAAAATTTATTCTTCCTATTGCTCGTTAGCTATAGCTATCTCATTTGTCTTCCTTTGTGTCTCCTCCACTGTAGTATAATCTTTTCCTTTTACTGTTTCATCTTCCTTATCTTCCTCTTCATCTCCTTTTTTTTTCCCCTAAAGGGATCGTCTTCTCCTTCTTTAACTATTGTTAGACCATATATTAATTTCCCCTTTGAGTGGATTTCTTCACAACATCTTCAATATTGTTCTGAAGTATGCTAAATGCCTTATATTTAGGTGCAAATCAGCTACCATACTTCTTATTTGCCTTGAAAATTTGCCCTTTCATCAGTTCATGCATCACCTGGGTTACTGTTGATTCCCTTATTTTTTTTTTGTGGGTTTAGGCAGTAATGCTACTTATTTTCTACAATTGTGTACAACTCCTTTGGCATTGTATTGCCTAATTCACGTGGAGTGTTCTTGAACTTAGACATCATTGGATAAACTGACACTTCTACTTGGTTCTGCTCTTCTCTACCAAGGTTTTCAAAGTTAATAATTTTTAATCCTATCAAGTTTGCATTATTCTTAACATTATCACAAATATTCTCAAGATTAGATTTAGGTTCATGACTTACCACTCTAAATTGACTTGTATCTTCAGACTCTATTCTTTCATCATCTATTTTTGGTTGTGCAATGTATTTTCTCCTCTATTTCTTTTGCATTGGGCCCTTCTGTTCAGTAGCTTTTCTTTTCTTTTTGGCTTGCTCTTTGGCCTTTTGAGTAGTAGCCCTTGTACTTGTCCTAGTTGTTGGTGTTGATTGCTTTGTTGGGCTAGGTTTGATAGTCTTCTTTGCTTTTGGTTTAGCCATAGGTTGTGCCTTGTCTTTTCTCTTCTTCTTGGATGTTTAGTTTTGCCTACATTGGATTTGAGATTGGTTAGAGATTGTGATCACTGGTTTGTGCTCATGTATGTCATGTGAGAGATGACATGGTTATTTCTTTATCTCTTTCCTTTGTTGGTTGTGGAGAATTTGAGAGACTGTTGGAGACTTGTTATGAGAGTTATTCTTGCAGGATATTGGATTATGTATTGTGGATGTCCTTGATGCTACATTTATTCACTTATTTGAGATGTGTTGAGTGGATTGGTTATAGATTTGACATTATCTTTTGTAGTGAGAGCTTCTTGGTATATATGTGGTAGGTATTTCTCTTGAGGCTTGTGATTGCAGGTTGCAGATTGGATATGTCAGTGATATGCGATTCACTTGTTATACCTTTGAGGTATGGATAGTTGGATGGGTTTGGCACTTTGTTGTGGGTGCTATTTTAGCTATGGATATTTTGACAACTACGGATACATGTGATTACCATTGGATCAGGTTTTTTGTGCTTGGAATTTTAGTTGGTACAGGATTTTATGATCTTCTAATGCGAGAGGTTGGGTGGTTGTCTCTTTGGATGGCTTCTATGTATGTCCAGTGGGAGTGGCATAATAGGAGGTGAGATCATTCATGTTCGAGATGCTGGATACTTTGATTTTGTTGCGGGTACCAGGATGGAGCACTTGGTGTATTTTTGATCGATGATGGTGATTGTGCTAGGAGGGATTGTTCCCTTGTTCATTTATGTGGCTACAGATTGACCCTATGCAATGTATACAACAAGTGGGAGATTGTTGAGATAATGGGTGTTGCACACATTGCATAATATTGTTATATTTTATTATTTTATTTTATTATGTAATGTTGTACCTAGATGGACGTGCAACATGTAAAGATTCCCATGGAATATTCTTGATGAGTTGTATTGTAACATTGTGATAATATTTTATGTAATTATTTAATATTGGGGAAAAGAAGTAAATGCCCAATATTAAATGTAGGGTCAGTGGGTTAGGTAGCACATGGTTTTAGCACATGGTTTATGTAATACCACTTAGTGGTTTTGTTGGACTTGCTACTATATAAGAAGCCACAAGGGTAGTTGTTATAGAGATAGAGAGAGTGTGACAAGGAGAAGGCAAAAGGCAAGAGTCAAGCGGGACAAGGCTTGATAGGTTAGCCAAAGGAGCATTTGTGAAGGTTAAAAGCATGGCATGGGATGTGTGGATTCATGCTTGTTCACATAGTTTGCTTGGTTGTGGCTATGGCTATGAAGGCTTCCATGGTTGTATGGCAATGGTATTTTTGGCTGAATAATACATTGTGATGGATGCTTTTGGAAGCTAGGTTTCTTCCTCAATGAGGGTTTCCCAGGGTATATATCTTGTGTCACAATTTTGTGGGTATGTTGTCTATTCTCTTGCATGTGGATTTTAATTTCGTATTTATTTCAAATTTATTATGGGTTATGTGGAAACGGTTATATTCTTTGTTGCCAAGTTTCCTTACAAGTGGTATCAGAGCCTAGTTTTTATTATTGTAACCCTAGATTGAATCCATGGGAATGCATGAGAGGATAAAAGAAAGGGCAAGATATATGAGTTTTTATTGCAGATCTAAGGGTTTTGGATTTGCTGTTATGATGGGATGTTAAAAGATTTGGGCATGTGAAATTGTTGGACAAAAAGATTTTTTCGGATGTTTCATCTAAATGAGGGTTTTGGGGGGTAGCTTGCAAAAATGACCTGCTGGGTAAAAAAACAAACCTCACCATTGGATTCAGGTCGACATTTCCATAAATTTTGATATATAATATGCCCTAGTTTGGCCATGTTCAGAGGAAATGAAAGAGTTTTTTGGTTTCAGCCCATGATGGCCGTCAAATTTAATCTCGTCGGAATTTTCGTCACTAAAAAAAATTAAAAATGAAAAATCGTACTGAAAATGGTAAAAAGACCGTCTTAGTAAAATGGCCATAACTTTCTCTCAGAATATCGGATTTCAGAGTTCTTACAGGCGTTGGAAAGCTAATTCAAAGCACTACAACATAGTGTAGGTTTGGTTCTATGATTTTAAAATTTTTTTAGGTTTTAAGAGCCCTAAAGTTAGATGTTGTTTATTTTGAGCACGGATTAGGGCATAACTTGGGCATATAGAGTCGGATTTCGGACTTCAAGTAGTCAACGAAAAGCTCTTGGAGAGCTCTACACATTGGTTCAGATTTGGTGCAGGTTTGGCATATTTGTTGATATATTGATCTGAACAGTTTATAGATATATTTTGACTATGGTAACATTGTGAGTTTATGGCATTGGAGATTTAAGTTTTGATGTCATTGTATACTCAGTTCATATTTCAGATTGGTCTCATGATGATATGGTTATTAGTGTTTGGTTTGGATATGCATGATGACTTGTTGGGTCTATAAGTTGTGCAGTGTTGTAAGCGGTCTATACTTACAGGTTGCATTTATGGCTTGCTTATGGGTTGTCTTTGCCCATTGATCTTTCATTATTGATGCATATTCAGATTGGTGGCTTGGATTTGGGTTGTCTATGCCCTAAGTCACATGATTTTATCTTCATGTAGAAGGGATGAGATGTTGTTACCAGGTACAGTCATGGCAGAGGATTGTGGTTGACTATGCTGACAGGTGGACATATTGAGAGCCAGATGCTCGGTTCATGGATGTGATCATGGTGTCATGGATTTTGGCATGACATGATTGGTTATACAGGTACATCCTTGATGTTCATTAGCTTGGATTTTCTGATTTGGTTATGGTGGTATATCTTCTTGGTTGAGGATTATGGTTATTTTGTTTTCTTTTGAGGAGCTCATGATGTGCACTTTGAGTTCTTTGATAGTTTGATGCCTTGGTTGATTCTCATGGTTAGAAGATGGTTTTTTCATCATTATATCATGGATAGCTTGGATACACGGTTTAGTGGGAGCTTGTGACAGTGATGGGGTGACAGTGCAGGATTAGTTCCTGGTTTGATTTGGATCTTCATATAGAGGATGGATTTTATGATGCCATAGGTGACTTGGTACCACGGTTGAGTGGGAGTTGTTGGCATTGATATATTTATTGAGTGTTTGCAGATGTTGGAGGTTTGTCTTAGATCCTGTTGCTGCAGAAGCATCTTTGACATTTGCATGGTGCACTTGTTATCTTCATGCTGTGTGAAGATGGTTAGATCTTGAGGACTCATGGAGTTCTTGGTTATCTTCATGGTATGTGGAGATGGTTCTTCCTAGTATGTGGAGATGGTTTTCTTCATGGTGTGTGGAGATGGTTGCATCTTGAGGACTCACAGGGTTCTTGAAAAAGGTGTGGTTTATGTTTGACATGTTATCCTTGGTATGAGGATGGTTTCATTATTATATCATGGTATACTCTTGATACACGTTTAGAGTTGTGACATGTTATGGTGTGTTCATATGGAGCATATTATCTCTTTAGTTGAGATGGTAAGATTATGTTGTCATGTTTATGTTCCTGAGGCCATGGTTGGAACTTTGACAATGATCTTGGTTTAGTTTCTTGGTATTGAGTACACTGATCATAAGCTGGATACTTCATGATATTGCTATGTTGCATTTGGAGTTGGCATGGATTGATTGGTTACAGGTGTTCATGGATACTTAGAGACGGTGGTGACGCTGATTTCTCTTGGATTAGAGAAGTATTTGTTGGGACAGTTGATGGTTTCAGCAGGAAGTCTGAGGGGCAGTCACCTAATATGGACTTGAGAGGAGATTGTTCTTAGATGAGTCTTGGTTGGAGACTTGGGTATCTTGATGAGCATTCTCATTCCCCACTCTTTGTCTACTCAGCAGTTTGCTACTTGAGAGGTATAGCCCATTATTTCTCTCAGTTGCATTATATTTGTCTTTCATGGATATAGATCTTGAGCTATGGTACATGAGTTAGTTCTGGAGGGTTCATTTGAGAGATGGTTTAGCATTGGTTATCTCCATGTGCATATGTTGTTATGCTGGTTGAGTTTGGGAGATGGTTTTATATTTGAGCATATTCCTTGGATTAGGAATGGTTATTCCTTGGTTTAGGAATGGTTTATTGAGTTTGATCTTCTTGTGAGAGGCTTACATCCATGATACGTTATATGATATGGTTTGGGTGTTGTTGAGGCTTCTTGTTGGGGTTTTATGGAGGAGATCATACTTGCACAGTTTACATCTAGAGGTGTGTGTAGAAGGACATGATACAGGTTATGATTTGCATGGTTTCTCTGGTCTTGGTTATCTTCTTGGATGTTTAGTTTTTCCTACATTGGATTTGAGATTGGTTAGAGATTGTGATCACTGGTTTGTGCTCATGTATGTCATGTGAGAGATGACATGGTTATTTCTTTATCTCTTTCCTTTGTTGGTTGTGGAGAATTTGAGAGACTGTTGGAGACTTGTTATGAGAGTTATTCTTGCAGGATATTGGATTATGTATTGTGGATGTCCTTGATGCTACATGGATTCACTTCTTTGAGATGTGTTGAGTGGATTGGTTATAGATTTGACATTATCTTTTGTAGTGAGAGCTTCTTGGTATATATGTGGCAGGTATTGCTCTTGAGGCTTGTGATTGCAGGTTGCAGATTGGATATGTCAGTGATATGCGATTCACTTGTTATACCTTTGAGGTATGGATAGTTGGATGGGTTTGGCACTTTGCTGTGGGTGCTATTTCAGCTATGGATATTTTGACAACTACGGATACATGTGATTACCATTGGATCAGGTTTTTTGTGCTTGGAATTTTAGTTGGTACAGGATTTTATGATCTTCTAATGCGAGAGGTTGGGTGGTTGTCTCTTTGGATGGCTTCTATGTATGTCCAGTGGGAGTGGCATAATAGGAGGTGAGATCATTCATGTTCGAGATGCTGGATACTTTGATTTTGTTGCGGGTACCAGGTGGAGCACTTGGTGTATTTTTGATCCATGATGGTGGATGTGCTGGGAGGGATTGTTCCCTTGTTCATTTATGTGGCTACAGATTGACCCTATGCAATGTATACAACAAGTGGGAGATTGTTGAGATAATGGGTGTTGCACACATTGCATAATATTGTTATATTTTATTATTTTATTTTATTATGTAATGTTGTACCTAGATGGACGTGCAACATGTAAAGATTCCCATGGAATATTCTTGATGAGTTGTATTGTAACATTGTGATAATATTTTATGTAATTATTTAATATTGGGGAAAAGAAGTAAATGCCCAATATTAAATGTAGGGTTAGTGGGTTAGGTAGCACATGGTTTTAGCACATGGTTTATGTAATACCACTTAGTGGTTTTGTTGGACTTGCTACTATATAAGCAGCCACAAGGGTAGTTGTTATAGAGATAGAGAGAGTGTGACAAGGAGAAGACAAAAGGCAAGAGTCGAGCGGGACAAGGCTTGATAGGTTAGCCAAAGGAGCATTTGTGAAGGTTAAAAGCATGGCATGGGATGTGTGGATTCATGCTTGTTCACATAGTTTTCTTGGTTGTGGCTATGGCTATGAAGGCTTCCATGGTTGTATGGCAATGGTATTTTTTGCTGAATAATACATTGTGATGGATGCTTTTGGAAGCTAGGTTTTTTCCTCAATGAGGGTTTCCCAGGGTATATCTTGTGTCACAATTTTGTGGGTATGTTGTCTATTCTCTTGCATGTGGATTTTAATTCCGTATTTATTTTAAATTTATTATGGGTTATGTGGAAACGGTTATATTCTTTGTTGCCAAGTTTCCTTACATACCCTTCAAAACTTTACATTTAATGCTTAGTACTTGTTAAGCTATAAAACTTGGCATCAACATGATTTCAGATTCACTCAGCATCTATAAAGACTTCCTTCACTTGGCAGGTACTACAGAATTGACTTTAACTATCTTTGAATAGTAGCTCGACATTAATTAGTTTTCACTTGGCATACATAGAATATTTTTCGTGCTCGACAACAACATGAAAACTTGAAGATTTAACCTTGAATTTTCCACAACTTCTTGCATCTTAATTCATGCTAATGTAATCATTTTAGTGCTAATTTCTTTTGGAAGTGATGTATAATGCAATACTTTAAGTATCAATCCCACATACCTCTTATTTTCTCAGTTTGATGAAGTGTGACGACTTGATCCATTGGGTGAAATGATCCCTTTTGCATTTGATGTACTGCCAGCATCTTTCTTCTTCCATGTTTTGTTCATCTGATTCCTGATATATTCAACATCTGCCTTGTCTATACCTTTATCAAATTCACAACTTGGTGCCTTGGACCTAGTTAGACAATGCTTACTAATGTGACTAGTCTTGTGACAACTAAACCATGTGTTTTGACTCAACCATCTCTTGTAGTTACCACTAAAGTGAGTTCTAATGTAGTTTTCAGGTACATGTCCATATTCTTGACAATAGTGACAACTATATCTTGTATTGTAATCCTAGTTATAGGAGTTTTCATAGCTTCTTACCTTTGTTGGCTTGCTTAATGATGATGTGGACTTGGATCTTCATTCAAACGCTCTATGTCAATACTTCTAAAAATTGTAGCAGTGTCCTTCAAATTTTGGTGTATGCATGGTTATGGTTCTATATTCATGTGCCTAATGACCTTGTTTGTTACACTTGCGGTAATGAGTCATGTTCTTAGGCTTAGTATTCTGATTTGTATTCTTGCTCCTGCACATATTAGTTGTATGTCCTTTCTTACAATAACTATGAAAAGTAGGTTTGAAGTTCTTACATTTATTATTCCTTGCCCCAGTAGATTTGGATGATTCTCCTTCTTCAATGCTTGTGTAGCCCAATCCTGATGTATCTCTACTAGATCTAGGGGATTTTAGTAGTTTCTCAAAGTACTTGATGGCTTCATTTGCCTTGTTGAAACTTTCAGCAAATTCCTTTTCTTTTTTTAGGTCATTCTCTAGTTGTTCATTCTATAGCTTCAAAGTAGTTATTTCAATGTCCTTGACATTCAATTCATGATGAGAATTCATCATTTGGCTCAAGGTATCCAATTGCAAGTTTGAAATCTTGGATAGCTCTATTGACTTTCTTCCAATCTATTTGCCAAAATTGTTTTGTCTTCTTCAATCATGGCCTTGTCTTCTATAGTTTTCTTCTTTTGTTCAGTCACCTCACACAGTAGTATAGCTTGTGATTCTTGTTCCAACTTGAGATTTATGATCTCTTCAACTCGTGCTCTATTATTTTCCATTAGATCTACAATTACTACATCAAATTTATTGGAGTTAACATCTATAAATAGCTTTGTGGTGTCAATCTCTTTGTATTATGTCTCATTTTATGTTATAGCAATCTCTTTCCTTCTCTTTAGGGAACTCCTCAAAGAATCTTTGGCTTCATTCAGTTGATGTAGTATGAGATGTATCTCAATCTCTTGGTTCTCAATGGTCTTTCCCAACTTGTAGACTTCCATTTCAAGATGTTTCCTCTAAGTGAAAAAGCTTCTTCTTCTAAGAACTTAGCTCTGATACCAATTGTTAGAATTACAAGTAGGAAAGATAAAATACTAGGGGGGAGGGGTGGTCGGTGAATCAATAGTTAAAACATGAACCCATAAAACTTTTCACCACTCATCCATCTCATGCATTCAATAGATAAGCTTGAAATAACATGTAAATTACATACATCTAAAACATATGAATACATAAGCAATCACACATTTGACACCTAATATGATTAGCCAGAAACACTCCAAAGAGAAGATAAAACTAGGGTGGGGATGACATCCACAATTCTTCACTACTGTAGCAATAAAGTGTAGCTTGTTAAGGTTACAATAGTTTGACCATGAGACATGATCTTCCCTATGAAAGGACTATCCTATTAAAGGCTTACAAGGACTATTAAGTCCCACCTTGTTAGAGGATTTCAACACCCTATTAGAAGTGTGCCTGGCTAAAGGACTTTAGAGAATCCACTTTGAATGTCACCCTATTAAAGGATTTACAACAGTTTGTTAGGACTACTCTACTGAGGAGATTTAACAAAAATCACCTATTAGGATATTTCAGCATAGATCTTGTGATTAGTTCTAGTAGCCTAACTAAATATCAAATCTATATAGTATCCTTCTTGATCCTCTCTAATCTAGTATGCTAATTTTGTATCCTCTATCCTTGTTCTTCTCAAATTGATTCTGCAATTTAATCTCTATATGTTCTAAGTCTCCATGAATACTCTACTTTTGACATGCAAAATTAACTACTCTCCTCCTTCAATTCCTTAAATGCTTGTTATGAAGATTTTGGGTTTCATCCTCCTTAAGAAGACTAGAAGACTTAGGGTTAGGTATGAATCTGTGGTCGAGATTCATCCTTTTAGCCGCTTAATGCTTTCCTTTTTTTGATTGGCTGCAAGTAATTTCATAGGAAATCCGCATACATATTCATCCTTATCTTCAAAAGATCATATTCTTTCCTTAGGTTAGTTGAAAAATGGTTTACATAGTTGTTTGTGCAATCACAAATAAATATGTCCAATCTATGATGTTAGGCACTTGAAGTTATTGATGCTCGACACATACAATACTTTTGTTTCTAACTCGACACCTGAACTACTTAGCATATACTATTTTCTTGATACTTGAATTACTGGACATGTATTGTCTACTCGGGACTCGAGTGACTCAGCGCATGAGGGACTCTGTACTCATTGAAACGTGGCATTGTCTTGTATTTACATATCACACTCAACATGCATTACTAGTTTGACATGAACTTAGTAAATGACTTAAGTGTTTTCACACTCAATTGTCAAAAGCAATCTGAGATCAACACTTACCTAGAGAAAAAATTATTTGATTGGTCAAAATTTTGGAGTTTAATGCAGTACTACAAAACTTTCAAGGCAAAAATAAAAAGTAGTTGTATGTATGACTACCTTAATCAAAATCAAATTATAATATTTTTTAATATAATTATAGATATAAAAATTAGACTCATGTCAGGATGTGATGCATATTTTTGCTTTTTTATTCTAAATAAATAATTAATTGTAAATTTTTCACTATACCATTTTCAGAATAAAAAAAACTCTCGTGTCTAAGGACCTTAACTAGTTAAAAATAAATCAAAATTCAAATTTTATTTATTTTTCCTTAAAGTAGTGGAAGCATAGAATGCGATGCATCTTTTTTTTTTTTAAAATCTTATATGGTTTGAAAGTTATAGCTATTTTTCAATTAGTATGTCAATCAACACTTTATAGTTAACTCCATTAAAAAATAAGTAATAATTATTTACTAAACTCATAATTTAATAGATGTTATATCGATGGAAAGATGAGAACGTTCTAAAGAAACCCATTTTGTTTCATCAAATTTGGATGAAAAAAAATTGTCAACTACATTGTCGAAGTTAGAAACACACAATAATAGGCCAAAAACACATTTTTGGGATGTTTTTGGTGTTGACCATGGAGGGTTGGCATCATAGCAAAGCCAAGCCTAATCGGGTACCCATTCCCAAATCAGATACTCGTTCTCAAAACAAATTGCCCTTTTTTAAAAAATATTTATAAAAATAAATTGTTTTCATTTTCAATTTTTTTATAATAGCATGACCCCTTTTTCAGATCCTTAATATGTCTTTTTAATGTCTATAGGGCTCTTAACTATACATATAATGGTTTCAAAGGATCAAAAGGGGTCATATGACACTAATAGATTTGGCATCAATTTGTGACAGCCATGTGTTGCAATTATGACAGCAATGTGTTGTCACTGTGACAAAAATAGACGTCGTAGTTATTTAGTCGCAATTTATGACGTCTACCCCTTGCCGTTGCATTTGCGACACCTATTTCCATCGCAATTGCGATGCCTATCTGTCGCTATGTAGCCACCTTATTGTGAAATCAAAATCCCTATTTGTTGTCGCAATTACGATGGGTTGCCATTGCATCTACAGCAACCCCATCGCAACTTCTGGGGTTACCGACGCCAATTGTGATGAGGTTGCTGTAGATGCGACAACAACCCCGTCGCAATTTTTGTCACAATTGCGATGGTGAAAGAAGTAAAATAAAATAAAATATGTACACCATTAAGCTTCCCCAAATATGACACCATTAGAGAACTGCAAATCATTGGTCTTAATTATTATATGTCTCATATTCGTTAATGTATGTTACCCGAAGCCTAAACCAGTTTCAAGCCTTTCATATGGATTCTATAAAAGCTCTTGTCCAAAAGCAGAAGAGATCATTAGAGAAGAAATGGGTAGCTTCTTGGAGGAAAATATTACCTCAGTTGGAGGATTTCTTCACATTCCTCACCATGATTGCTTTGTTCAGGTTAATAACAAATGGGTCGAAGCGAGAGCAAGCAAACTGGGTCTTCCATTAATTACCTTTTGAACTGAATTATCACCAACAGATCACCATCAGGAATGAACTAAACTGACAGTTGGAATTTTAAATGCTAAGAATATTAATTTATATCTAATTAAATTTAAATAACGCTATAACTTTGTGTAACCATTTACTCAGAACTAAATCCTTGGCTGCTAATATGGGCTATGGCAAGTGTTTCTCTCTGGGAAAAATTAAATGACCATCATAGTTCCTAGTTTGTTACATACCTCACAAACATTTCCTAGATTTAACATTTCATAGTATTCCTCTGTTTTACTCAGTTTGTAAGTAGCATCAATAGTTTGACAGATACTACAAAAGCACACCAATAAAAGATATTATTAATATATTACATGGAAGCACATACAAAGTGATAAATGATTATTTTTCTTAGCAAAAAAACATAGAACCTATTGTTGCATTCAGTCACAAAGCTATGAGCATTTGATCACGATGCTTCAAATGCAACTGACTATGACTTGCTTCTTAATTATTTTCTCTCTACCATCGGCTTTCACAACAAGATGTTTATATCTTGAAATTAAAAAAAACTAAAACGAAGACGTCAACGAAGCATTCAGTCATGAAACTATGAGCATTTTCTCATGATGCTTCAAATGAAGCCCTTTATGACTTATTTCTTAATTAATTTCATCTCTATCATCAGCTTTTACAAGGAAGTGAGTGGAAAAGATCTTGGAGAGGTACCTCTTCTAGAATCCTATTGGTTATAGAGGATAGAAGTGAGAACAGTTGGAAAAGAAGGTAAAAGGTGACAGTTAGAAAGACTTGAAGTGATTGATGGTGAAAAGAAAGAAAAAGAAGAGAGGATTTGTTATTAGATGGATTTTGACAATCCTGTGTTGGAGAAAGATTGAAAGAAGAGATAGATGAGGCTGAGGAAGTGGTAGAGGAAGATTTGTCGGCATAATTTTTCGCAATAGAGCATGAGTGGATGGATAAACTTGGAAGGTGTAAGACAGATGGGATAGTGAAGATGAGGAAGATGTGATTGCAGCAGTGAAATACAGAGAGCTCGTGGATGATGGAGCAGCGTAAGAACATGGTGCAAATTTTGATGAATTTTGTGATAAATAATTTGGTTTACCTTTGTTGAAGGTAGGGAAAGATGTTGGCAGATTTTCTTGCAGGATTCAATTGATTACATATAGAGAAAGTTGAGAATGTTATAGGGCATCCATGGAGGTGGCCATTTTGTAGTGGATATGATTCCACAAAGAAGGGGAGGAGAGGAGAGATTATGTGGAGGAAAAGAAGAGAAAATTCTTTGGAAGAGGAGGTTGGACTATGGTGAGCACAAGTCCACAAGAGTGAAGAAAAGAAGAGAACAAACTATGTAGGTGGATGGTGAGAATCCCAACCAAGTGCTGGAATAGGTAGAACTACCTCTATCTATGTCAACGATAGAGTTTGCTGCAGGTTGACACAGTCTAAAAGAGTAGTCCTACTACGTAACTCCATTTCTGAGCCATTCTCACCAGTCTTTACCTAGTTGGGGAGTTTGATGTAGGAGCATCTTATGCGAATCAACAACCGACCTTAAGGAAGCCGATCATCCCTTTATGTTTGAGGAAATTTTATTGCTGGGCATCTCATGTTCATTTTGTAGCTATGTTTGTTGTATGTGGACAACATTTTGCAAGTCTAGAGGTTGTCCTAAGTACCTAATGCCTCATTTTATTAGTTTCTTTTGCTTTTCCTTAAGTTTTTTTTGGGAAAACTTTCATCTTCTAAAAGCATCACAGATGTCCCTATTGCTCACTTGAGGGCTTGTTCTTTAGTGTGATGAAAACATTCTAGTAATTAAGAATATGTTTTGGAACAAGGATTAGGATCATCACGTCAATATAATATTGCTAACCATACATATTTAATGAGCCTGTAAGTTGATATATAATTCACTCAAAGATGACATCATAAACACATAACACTTAAACACATAACAAAAGAGAGAAAAAGAGGGATTTGTGTACCAGTAGATGGTGCAACAGTCGATGCCTATAAGCTGTGTGTTGTTGACTCAACAGTCAGAAAGAGATTTGTGGTTGTCTTGGATGGAGGTGACATCATCATAGGATCTGAAGCTGAAGAATAAATTTTTTAGAGCATGCATAAATATAGAACGCGTGCATAAATTCAGTCCTAATTGCATGTATTGTCAATGATTATAATAATTCCTATATATATTCAATGGAAAACACAAGTGGGGAATGGAACATGCGATCTACTTGAAGCACCTGCAACACCCTCATCATGGGAATGGGGCTCGAAATCAAGCAAAAAACCCTATAAAGACAACGCATCCATATTTTAATTAATGTCATAAAATAGCATAAAATAAAAATGATTATTGAACTCTTGTTATAATTTAAAATTTCATTAATACTTACTTTTAAGGTTTCAGAGGTGTGCAACAATTCAGATGCCCTATTTTTTATTTCCTGAGTAGCAGGCTTAATGGTTTCCAAACGTATAATTTCTCTACTAATTTTCTTTAGCAACTTTTTAATCGAACCGATCGGGTCATCGGTCTCTGCTAAATCAATATAAAATGGGTCCTCCTCAGGGGCAGACTGCTGAGGGAGTGCAGGTTCCTTTCCCTCCCTCTGACCACTAGTCCTCTATGACAACAATAGTATTAGTATTATCAAAATTACTCTAAAACAATGAAGAAAACAACATTAAAAAATAACATTTTTCTTCTATCTAGTTTGCACAATTACAATGAGTTTTACCTACTCATGTGTAGATGAGCCGGGAACATCACCAGCATCCCCTCCCGGCGATTGCTCCATATTGTGCCCCTGTGTCAAAGATCAAGTATAAAAATGTTAGCCAAAAATTTATTGACTAAATGGTATGTTAGAATCATTGATTAGAAGTTGGTTTAATAGTATGTACCACCCCCATGATAGTAGCCTCATTTGTATCTATGCGGTTCAAATTGTAATCAATAAGAAGCTCTTCCCCTGCAGGTATTTATTTTATCACACAGATGAATACACGATTTCCCTTGCGCACCTCAAATATGCAATTGGGTTGCTTTATGGTTGACCCGGGTCATGTACTATTTATAAAACCCGTAATATTCCCTGTTGCTTTTGGCCTTCCATCAATGTATATAGCCACACTTTTACTTTGATTATTGTCTTGTTGTTGTATATAATTTTCCGAGAGGGCATACCTACACATACTTTTTTTATATTGAACAATATGCATCCAACTTTTGTAATCATAACATGGCCCAACATACTCCATCAATTCAGAAACTTTGTTGTAAGATACCTTTATGCTTTCCATAGAAAATAGGCCCAAACCATGCAATGATGATGGTGCTATGCGATATATCCTCTCATTAACACAAAAATCAGTGTTTATTGGAGGAAGTTCCTTGGGTACCCAATGTTTCTATAGATGTTGGTACCTCAAGGGCACCTCGATGTCGCCTTCCATCTCATCATCATAAGAACATGACCCCCCTTGAGCAAGGAAAAATTTCGTGCATTTATTGAATTTCCTTCTAGTCCTTTGACCTCTAGTTAATCTCCCTATTCTAGATAAACTGCATGTCTCACTTTCCTCTTCTATTCCTATATTTCCCTCACTCGAGGAAGACACTTCTGACAAATACCTATTCGCTGGTATCTGCAAATGGGAGAGATCTTAGAAGACATCAATATTACTATTGATAAGTGTATTAAACAGACTGTCTATAAGGAGTATTGAATTATACCTGTCGATCCATGAGACTATGCGGGATACTCCTGAAAGGGGTTCAGTTTCCTACAAATGTAATTCAATCATCATGAGCATAATCACATCATAATCATAATCACATCCATCATAAGCATCACATAAATATTAAAAACATTAAAAGGTACATCACATAAAAATTAAAAACATTAAATTAGTGAAGGGCTAAGCACTTATATTATGTTTTCCCTATCAATTTTATTCTAGGTACAACTCCCTTTTATAGATATTTAATGAATTACCTTTTCTAAACTAAACACTTACAAATGCTTTTGACCTGAAAGAAAATAAGGCTCAATACATTCACGCATCAATATGTGTTTTAAATAGTTTTATTTAATTAATTTAGATTAATAGTTAATTTAGATTAGCACTATTCTATTTCTAATTGAAACTTGTAGCTTTTAAACAGATAATGAATAAACTATGTATACATATAAGATAAATATATTTCTATCAAGAAATTAATATTAAATAGATTAAGGATTGATGTCATACCTCTAAATTTCATCATCATCATCCTCATCATCATCATCATCATCATCATCATCATCCTCATCATCATCATCCTCGTCGTCATCATTATCATCATCATCATCCTCCTCCTCATCATCATCATCGTCATCATCATCATCATCCTCACCATCATCATCATCGCCGTCATCATCGTCATCATCAACATCATCATCATCAACATCAACATCATCTTCTTCATCATCATCAGAAGCATCATCTACATCATCTTCTACTTCTTCGGTATCTTCTTCTTCCATCGCATTATACTTTATTGGCCTTCCTCTCGGTTCATGTCTAACAACAAATGACCAACCCGGTTTATGTAAAATCTCTGAGTAAAATACCTACTCACATTGACTTGGAAGAACATAGGGCTCATCCCCAACTAGCTCGAACGACCTTGTATTAACCATTGTAAATCCATTATCATGTTCAATAACAATTCTATCAGGATCATTTGGATTAAGTCGTAGCCTGTACCATTTGACAACGAAGAGTACTAATTTGAAGGAACTAAAGTCACACTCTAGTATATCTTCCAAAATGCCATAGTATCAATTTTCAGACTCTCGAGGATGTAAGTCATTTCTAGATGAAATATTAGTCACTTGAAAGACTGCAGTTATTCCTGAATCACAAGTTTTCTTCGTGTCATCCAACACTTTGACGCAAAATTTTTGACCATTAAAGAACATAGCCTTGTGGTGTTTAACCTGCAATAATATGTGAAACATGTCAAAATTATCGTATCATGAGTTGATAAACATACGGGTGATTAATAAATTCGTACGTACCTGGAAATCTCTTAAACCACGTGCTAAATCTATTTCCCTTTGTGTAACATTGGAATCTCCATTACAATGAGCTTCTTTAACCAATGAAGATACACCTTCCCATGTTAATGTCCGACCAAAATGTTGACATCATTCAATCCATACCGTCATCCAATCAAGATTGTTTGCAATATACAAATGTAGTGCATCCCACTCTCGAGCACCTGTACAAAAAAAAAATAGACAACTTACAACTGATTTATTTTGAAAATTAAGAAATAATTTATTACAATAACATCTTATAATTTATTACCTCTCACTTTTCTCAATGTACCTTTCTCCATCAAGTACTCCCCTTCTAATTTTTTAAAAGGCTCGAGATCCCAAATGCGATCTACATGGATATTTGAATCAAACTTAGGAAGATATTCAGTAATATACACCATAGCCTGGTATACCATATATCCCTCTACCATAGAACCCTCAGGATGTGCTCTTTGTCAAACCAAAGCCTTCAAATATTTCAATGCCTCTGAACCATCCACATTGACCTAGTGTGTACAAGTCGACACAATTCAATCTCCTCAACTAGGTGTATGAGGTAGTGTTCTTGTGCATTGAAAAAATTTGGAGGTAGACACTTTTGCATTTCACACAGTAAATGAGGAATTCTTCTCTTCCAATAGTTTATATCTTCTTTATGGATTTCTTTAGATGACAAACACCTACATTAAGAGATTCAAGTCACAAAAAATATATAGATACGAGACTTTACAAAATAATATACAATAGATTACATAGCAAGAAAAACAAATCAAAAATATAATAAATATATACAACAAATTGAATAGATATTACTGCTTACCTCATGTATTTTCCAAGGTCGTATATCACTTGTTTGATGTTATTGTTGAAGGGCTCTGGGAGAGATAGAGGAAGCACGTACTACAATAATTATAAACCAATAATTTCATTATTTTCTAACATAACATAACGAACAATACACATAGTTTATGAATATATTGTAAATACAGAAGAACATAACTTACCTTGATGAAAGTATGCCAATCATGCATTTTGAGCCCTGGCCCAAATTCACTTTTTTTTGATATGAGATTGTTTATGTTTGCAGAAAATTCTGTGGGAAATCAAATTTTTCGTATGACTTCTTTTATGGCATCACTTTGCTGCTCCGTTAATAACCAAGGAAGGGCATTTATATTAATCTGCTCTCTGTTGCTATTTGAGTGAATGAAATTCTTCAATGCATGATTAGATTCATGAATGTCACTACAAATTTTGACAATTTTTCCTTTGTCACACCTTCCATCCAATATTTTCCACAATGTCTCTGTTATATTCTTTCCAATATGCATAGAATCAAACAAATGCACAATTTGTAAGTGCTCGTAGTAGGGCAACCTGCTAAATTGTTTGGGATAGCTTTTTAGTCCCTTTGGAAGGTTGTCAGTACTACCTTGACGACCTTCACGATCATCAATTACACAATTAGTAAAAAAAAATCACAATAGAAATATATAAATTACAAACATAAACTATTAGGTGGAACGACATTACCTCGACGATTAATTCTATTATATTCCAACTTCCATAGGCGAGGTGTCATTCTTTGTGGCTTTGATGTAGTCTCTTCTTTCCCATTGAAAAGATGTTTTTTCGTACTTCAATACTTATGATTCTTGTGGAGGAAGTGTCTACACTCATCAAACACCTGCTTTCCTAAACTTTTTGAATGACGAGATTTCATTTTAGGACCACAAACTGGACATGCAAATTTTCCCTTTGTTTGAAGACCTATAAGATAATGATATAATTGGATTATTAAATATGTTGATTTTTATAATTAGAATTATCGTGCGCAACTTGAATTTACTATAACATACCATAAAAATGTGTTAGCCCTGGGGCATCATGTATTGTCCATGCAAGTATTGCATAGAATTGAAATTGTCTTTGCCCTATTGGTCTAGACACGTCATACATAGTGACACCGTTCCATAACTCCAACAACTCGTCGATAAGAGGCTCAATATATACATTCATATCTTTAACTTGATATTTACCTACTTGAATGAACAATAACATTACATAATTATTGTGACTGTTTTACTGCAAGATTTGTAAGTACATGTAAATTAATAACTATCAAATGATAAAATACCTGGAACAATCATTGCCAACATAATGTGCTCCCTCTTTATTGACATCCATGGAGGAATGTTATTGTTGATAACAAAAATAGGCCACACCGAGTAAACAGATCTCATCTCCACAAATGGATTGACACCATCTGCTGCTAATGAAAGACTGAGATTACGAGGTTCTTCTTTGAAGTGTTGCCACTTTTCCTCTATGTGCATAAATGCCAAACCATCCACAGGGATTCGAATAATGTCATCTCAACTTCTATTGCGTGCATGATAATCCATAAATTGAGCCAAGCTACTACACCTGAATAATTGTCGCATCCGTGGAATAATGGGGATGTAACAAAGAACCTTTTGAGGCACCTTTTTTGTTAGTCGATCTGTTCAATATCTACTTGTATGATATACAGGGCATTGTGTTGCAAATTCATGTTCTTTATAATATATAATATGATCATTGGAACAAGCATGTATTGCTTGATACTCCATTCCAATATCTTTCATAATAGCAGATAATTATCGATATAAGCGAGGTAGAATATTTGATGATGGTAACAGAAACTCGCCTACCAATCCATAGGAAAAAATATAAGTTGTTAATATAAACAATATTAGTGTTACATTATTCACCCTCTGTTAACTATAAAGACATATATGACATACCTTAACATACGTGACATTGTTATGTTGGATAAACCACTCATAACCTTCAAGTTCAACAACAACAATACAACAGAGAGAAAAGTTATTTGGGAGTCTTTATATAGGGGCTCATATGCCTTCTCAAGTAGAGGTGCATCGAGGCAATCATCATCATCATGATCAGATACACTTGGACTAAATGTGTCATGGATCAATGTATTTATACCATCCTCTTCAATTGTGTTTTCTGGCGCATGATCGTCATCTTCCATGGGATCATTATCTTCAGCTTGGATATTTGCACCTCCATGTTCGTCCACTTCGAAAACTATATTCTTCGGATTGTTGTGGTTGATATCATGTACTTCCCTGGGGAGATCAACCTATATAAAATTGATTAACATAAATAAACCATGATCATCAACTCATCGTCAAGTGATTTCATATGTATATAGTTTGTTAAAATGATATAATGAACAAATTACTAGTGGATGATAGTCATGCCCCCCTTCAATGTGACCATTCTCCCTACAATGTCTCTTAGCTGTTTTGATTAGCAGTCTTCTACAATTTAAGCCCTTACAAATTTTGCAAGGACAATAACATTTTCCATCACCTTTTCTTTTCAAGTTAGACCACAATCTAGTGATTGTCTCCCTGTTTTTTTCTTCAGTTATATTATCTGACATGATCGTTCTTTGCAGAAGCAAAAAATGGGCTATGAAAACTTCGGTCTACAAATTTCACAAACTAAGCAAAACTGTCAAAAGTACACAAATCTTCTTAGACCTAGCTAAATACTTTAATATTTTAAAAATACTTTCTTTGACTTTATTCCTAAGACATTTAATCTAATCACCTCTTATAACATTCAATCAATTGCTCTAGGCAAATTTAAACTTTGACCAACCGCCTGAAGGTCTTATTTCAAGAGACCTTACAACATTAAGCCACTAAAAAATATGCAATTTTCATACCCGATCGTACGGCTATATAACTCGTGCAATGACCTTCTTGCTTAGCTATAGAAGCTCTCCAGTAATCAAATCATACAAGCTACAAGGCCTAACAGCAATTTCAAAACATATAAGCTAAAAGTCTAGTTAAAATATACATTAGATTAAAAAATATGCAATTTTCATACCTGAGCGCTCGACTATATAACTTGTGCAACAAACTTCTTGCTTAGCTGTAGAAGCTCTCCAGCAATCAAATCATACAAGCTACAAGGCCTAATAGAAATTTCAAAATATATAAGCTACAAGTCTAGTTACAATATACATTAGATTAAAAAATATGCAATTTTCATACCCGAGCGCGCGGCTATATAACTCGTGCAACGGCCTTCTTGCTTAGCTGTAGAAGCTCTCTAGCAATCAAATCATACAAGCTACAAGGCCTAACAACAATTTAAAAACATATAAGCTAAAAGTCTAGTTAAAATATACATTAGATTAAAAAATATGCAATTTTCATACTCAAGCACGCGGCTATATAACTCGTGCAACGGCCTTCTTGCTTAGCTGTAGAAGCTCTCTAGCAATCAAATCATACAAGCTACAAGGCCTAATAGCAATTTCAAAACATATAAGCTACAAGTCTAGTTAAAATATACATTAGATTAAAAAATATACAATTTTCATACTCGAGCGCACGACTATATAACTCGTGAAACAACCTTCTTGCTTAGCTGTAGAAGCTCTCCAGCAATCAAATCATACAAGCTACAAGGCCTAACAAAATTTTTAAAACATATAAGCTACAAGGCAAGACATATTATATGACATGGCAAAAGGAACAAAATTTACAAGTTTTAGCAACACATATTAAATGACATCATAGTGCTAGAGAGATCACAATTATATGAGTCAAACATAGTCATGAAAAAGCACATAAATTATCTGGTTATTGATTTGTTGACATATTGTTGTTGATAATACTTTGTTATTATTTGGTTTAGAGATTTGATATAGACTCATTGTTGCTGTTTAAATGCTATTGAGATCCACCCTCTTGGCATGTTGGCCAATGGAGTCATGTTATTATATTGTGTGATCATCTTGGGACTTGCACTCTTGGTGAAGACCAATCAAGTCTTTTGAGTTTATATTGTTACCTTCTCTAAAAAGTTTATGTGGATTGTATAATAATTGTTTTCACAAGATTCTATACGTGAATATAGCTTTGGTGGATAAGAAACAAAAATTCTAAAAAATTCTTTAAAATAAAATCTATAATCTTAATGACCTATGAGTAATTTGAAAAGCCTTGTTTTTTATTAATCTATAACTGGACATCACTTTGGTGTCTAGATTTTGATTGTAGTCTTTCAAAATTGTGTATGGACTATGGTAGTATATGCATTACATAAAGACCATTGTTATGATGGATTATAACATTTTCATTTCTGTTTTATGCATGTGAAGAGGAGGATATTGCAAATTGGAAAAAACATTGTTGTAAAATTGACCATTTCTAGTTCTACCTAAATAGGTGGAATTGGAATATGTGTTCTTATTTCAATTTTATATTTTTTAGAAACTATAAATTTTTGGGTCTGTGAATTCCCCATCAAATTTTGACTCAACCAAACAAGAATAGAAATATGTATTCTTATTTTCTATTCTAGAATAATAATTCTAGAATACGCATTCCTATTCCCACATTCTTTTTCCTACAACCAAACAGATCTTAAGAGAAAATGATACACACATTTGCCTTGGTGACCATGGAAGAAAATTTGAAGGCACAGTGGGGGAGTACAATCTTTGTGGCACATCTATTGTGCCACTAGGAATAAGGTGTTTACTACCATGTTCTGTCTCCATCCAACTTTGGGTATTCAGGATTGTCATCATTCACTTTTACTACTTAAGCACAAATTAAAAGTAATATGAATAGCTATTATCTACTCATCCTCTAACACCTCTATAAAGAATATGATTATGTAATGAACTTAATTTATGCTACAATACCAAACAATATGTATGTATCTTCCCTTGATTATTTATTATTGTGTCTGGCATGACTTTTTGTAAAAAAAGATTGTGCAATATCTTTGCCTCTATGTGCTCAAGTTTGCACAATCTCCTAGGGAATTCAACATCCCCTTCTCTTGAGATGTACGTGACTTAGATTTTTGTCCTCCTATGGGTTAAAGTCAACATGCATGATTTTCTAAAATCCTCTACACTACCATTTTGCAAGCTCATTGATAGGCTCTATGATAAATTTTCTTAATCATTGATAATGATTAGGTTTTCACTAAGTGTATTGAAGAGATTGTGGTGATGTTAATGAAGGTGATGGAGAATAAAATCCTCGACTCTCCAAGTTCAAAGAGGCTAACCTCAAGCATAGGTGTTTTCTTTCTTTACATTGTAAGGCATTTAAATATATGATTTTTGGCTTGAATTTCATAATGTTTTAAAGTTTTCATTGCTTCAATTGATTTGAGATGTGTCAATGTTGAGTAAGGGTTTCAATATGTAGTTTTTCATCTCAAATCAATGTGGATATTTTTTTTCTTAATTTTTTAAAGCTGATTTGAGTTTAAGGAATTCTCACCCCT
Organism: Cupressus sempervirens; assembly: GCA_028749045.1. Taxonomy (NCBI): domain Eukaryota; kingdom Viridiplantae; phylum Streptophyta; class Pinopsida; order Cupressales; family Cupressaceae; genus Cupressus; species Cupressus sempervirens. The sequence goes on from CM053790.1 coordinate 496,479,434, forward strand.
AGCCATACATAAAATCCCTTTTACATCCACATTGTTCTCTCAAAGTTGTTAAATCTTTAATTTTGAATTCACAACATTTAGAAATAGATCTGAGTGAAGGAGTGTTCAAATTGCTGAAATTTATGGCATGTGGGGAATGTGTGTGGATCAATAATTGAAGGAAAATATTTTTCTTTAAATGAGGTAGTGGAAGATCAAATCTACCTTGGAGGAATAAATGCCCCCAATCCTAAAGATGAAGATAGATAAAGCCCATTATAGATGGGATGATATTTGGTGTATCAAGCTCACATTACAACCATTGAATCGATTTCCAATAGTCAGTGAAAACATCAAGTGATATTTAATGGTTTTTATATTTCATCTAACTTTAAAGAGCATTGAAATTTAGACCTCCATGTCTTTAAATACCCTCTTCTTGATAGCTTATTTTCAATCAACAAAAACTCATATTATCACATTTCTCCCTCTAAAATCTTTTTTTGCAAAAGAGAAGTATTTCTGATTGTCTTGGAACTCTTTCAAAGGTTTCAAAGCTTGGTTTCCATTGTAAGCAACAGTGTGAAGCTACATTTTAATAATGACACCCTTCTTTGCTTTTATTATTCTAATGTTTTGCCAGTTTCTCATATCAGATCTTGGTTTAGCTTCTCGGCCCATGTCTGATGTAAAGCTGTTGAGTTACAAACCCACTTCTCAGAAAGGAGTTGTGGTCGAAAATGAGGTAAAAGCATTTACATTTGCTATTTCAAATGTTTTGGAGAGCCATATCGAGAACTGTATCGAGAACATTTTGGAAATCTTGAAGAAAATAGTAGTACAGATGAGACATTGTATAAAACTAGTTATGCTCTATTTCCACAAGTATATAGCTAGATAAACAAGAGAGAATGTTATGCACCCCACATCCACTATCAAGATTAGTTCGAATAGTACCATCTTTCATTCCTAGAATTGATCGTGGGTAGATAAGCTGTGCTCGGAGTCCGGCCCTAAGGGGTTTTTTCGCTCTGGGAGATCTGATTCATTGGGTGCTCTCTTAAACATTGTGAGCAATGTGCCCTTTTTTTTTGTCTTATAACCTGACAATGTCACAATTGCGATGTCGTCAGGTTATAAGACAAAAAAAAATGCCAAATACACATTGATGTCACAAATTGGCGTCGCAAAACATTGCCAAATGTATTAGTGTGGTACCCTTTGACACTCTTTGACCCATTCAATCACATTATGTGTGCTTATGGGTCCTAGGACCCCTAACCACATAAATGATGCGATCTAATAGCTCAAAATGAGCCTTAAAATAACCTATAGTCCCTTTTGACCTATTTGATGATATTAAGTATGCTTAGTTCTCATAAGATACTCTATTACCCATTTCGACTCATTCAAACACATGATGTATGTTCCTAGGACCCTTAGGAATGTATTTTCTTGTTTAATAGGTCAAAAGGGGTCATAGGAAACTTTATGACCCCATTCAACCCATTCAAACACATAATGTATGTCCCTGGGGGTCTTAGGGCCCCTAGGAACATATTTTGTCATATAATGCATCAAAATGAGTCATAGGGTACTCTATGACCATCTTTGGCTCATTCGAACACATAATATAAGTTTGAAGGGGTCCTAAGACCCATAAGTAAATGTTTTATCATTAAATGGATCAAAAGGGGCCATAGGGAACCCTATGATCCCACAAGATCAATTCAAACACATGTTATATGTCACTAGGGGTCCTAGCACCCCTAGGAATATATGTTGATACATGATGCATCAAAAAGGGTCATAGGGTATTCTATTATCCCTTTCAACTCATTCGAACACATTATATATGTTAGGTATCTTAGGACCCCTAGGAATATATGATATCACTTCATGGGTCAAAAGGGGAATAGGGCACCCTATGACCGCATTCAACCAATTCAAACATATGTTGTATCTCCCTAGGGGTTCTACGACCCCTTAGAGCATACATTTTCATATAATAGGTCGAGAGGGTTCACAATGTATCATATGACCCATTTTGATCTATTCAAACACACAGTGTATATCCTTAGGGATCTTAGTACCCATAGAAATATATGTTCTCAAATAATGGAATAAAAGGGATCATAGTGTACCTTGTGACCCCTTTGAATCCATTCAAACACATGATGTATGTCCCTAGGGGTCCTAGTACAACTATGAACAAATTTTATCATATAACGGGTTGAAAGGGGTCACAGGATACTCTCTAGCCCCATTTTGACTCATTTCAACACATAATATCTATTCCTCAACATCCTAGGAACATATGTTAGCATTTAATGGGTCAAAAGGGGTCATAGGGTACCATATGATGCCTTTTGACCCTTTCAAATACATAATTTTTGTCCTTAGGGCTCCTAGGAGCCCTAGGAACATATGTTATCATATAATGGGTTGAAATGGGTTATTGAGCACTCCATGACCCATTTTGACTCATTCAAACACATGAAATATCTTCCTAGACCCATAGGAACATAAGTTAACGGGCCAAAAGAGATCACATAGACACCTATGACCCCATTCGACCCTGTCAAACAAATGATGTATTTCCCTAGGGGTCCTAGGAAGATATGTTGTCATATAATGGGTCAAGAGGGGTCAAAGCATACCATATTACCCCCTTGGATCCATTCAAATACATGATGCATGCCCTAGGGGTAATATTTGTTGTCATATAATGGGTCAAAACAGGTCCTAGGGTACACTATAATCTTTTTCGACACTTTTAAATACATGATATATGTTCCTAGGTAGGACACCTAGGAAGATATGTTCTAATTTAATGGGTCAAAAGGGGTCATATGACACCTATAACCCAATTCAACCCATTCAAACACATGATGTGCATGTCCCTATGGGTCCTAGGAGCCCTAAGAGCATATATTATCATATAATTAGTCAAAATGGGTTATAGGGTACTCTTTGACTCCATTCAACTCATTTGAAGACATAATATATGTTCTAAGGGGTCCTAGGAACCTTACAAACATATATTCTCATTTAATGGGCCAAAATAGGTTACACGACACCCTATGACCTTATTTGACCCATTCAAACACATGATGTATCTTCCTAGGGGTCTTAAGACTCCTAATATTATATGTTGTCATATAATAAGTCGAGAGGGGTCATAGCATACCTTGTGACCCCTTTTTGATCCATTCAAACAAATCATGTACTTTATTAGGCGTCCTAGTACCCCTAGTCCTACATATGTTGTCATATAATGGGTCAAAAGGGGTCCTAGAGTACTCTATGATGCCTTTTGACTCATTTCAACACATGATACATGTTCCTAGGAGACCTAGAAGCCCTAGGAACATATATTCTCATTTAACTGTTTAGAATGTTTCCTAGGGTAATATATAAACATTTTTGACACATATAAACAATTATAATATGTCCCTAGGGACCCCTAGGGTTATATGTTATCATGAAATGTGTCAAAATGGGTCATAGGTTAACCTATGACCCAAGTTTTAACTAATTATAAAAAATAAAATAGGTCCCTATGGGTCCTAGGACCCCTAAAGAGATATGTTGTCATGAAATGTGTTGAAAGGGGTCATAGTTTATCCTATCGCCCCTTTTCACTCATATGAACAATTATAATATGTCCCTAGGGGTCTTAGGGTCCTAGGTTATCATGAAATTTTTTGAATGAGGTCATAGGTTATCTTATGACCCACTTTTGATCAATTAAAACAAATAAAATAAGTCCCTGGGGTTACATATGTTATCATGAAATTTGTTGAAAATGGTCATATGGTATCCTATGACACCTTTCAACCCATATGAACAATTACAATATGTCCCTAGTAGTCCTAGGACCCTTAAGGACATATGCTATAATGAAATTTGTCGAAAGGTGTCATAAGTTATCCTATTACCCCTTCTGACCTATTTGAACAAATGAAATAGATCTCTAGTGGTCCCTTGACCCCTAGGGACATACGTTATTATGAAATATGTCAAAAGGGGTCCTAGGTTATCCTATGACCCCTTTTAACCAATATAAATGATTACAACATGTCCTTAGGAGTCTAGGGATGCCTAGACACATATATTGTCATAAAACATGTGGAAAGGGGTCATAAATTATCCTATGACCCCTTTCACCCATTTAAATAAATAAAATAGGTCCTTAGGACCCCTAGGGGCATATGTTATCATGAAATGTGTTGAAAATGATCTTAGGTTATCTTATGACCACTTTCGATCAATTTGAACAAATTTAATAGGTTATTAGGGGACCTAGGACCTCTCAAGACATATGTTGTCATGTGAAATATGTTGAAAGGGGTCATAGGTTATCCTACGACCCCTTTCAACCCATTCAAACAAATAAAATAGGTCCCTAGGGGTCCTAGGACCCCAAAAGACATATTTTGTCATGAAAAATGTTGAAAGGGATCATAGGGTACTTTATAACCCCTTTGAACTCATTCGAATACATGATATATGTTCCTAGTGGTTCTAGGACCCTTAGGAACATATCTTATCATTTAATGGGTCAAAAGGGGTCATAGGTTACCCTATTACCCCTATCAAGCCATTTAAACATGTGATTTATGTCCCTAGGGTTGCTATGACCCCTAGGAACATATGTTGTCATATAATAAATTTAAAGGGTTCATGGGGTACTCTATGACCCCTTTCAAGTTATTTGAAAACATAATATGTTTTCCTAGAGGTTCTATGATCGCTATGAACATATGTTATTATTTAATCAGTCAAAAGGTTCCTATGACCCCTTTTGACCCATTCAAACACATGATGTATGTCTCTATGAGTTCTAGGACCTCTAGGGACACACATGATGTGTTTTAATGGGTCAAAATAGGCCATAGGGTACTCTATGACCTCTTTTGACTTGTTATATGACAACAAATGATCTCCTAGGGACATACATTTTGTGTTCGAACTGGTAAAATTGGGTCATAAGGTATGCCATGACACATTTTGACCCATTAGATGACAAAATATGTTCATAGGATTTCTAGGACCCCTAGGGACATACATGTTGTGTTCCAATAGGTTTGATGGGGTTAAAGGATATCTTATGACCCCTTTCAACCCATTACATGACAAAATATGTTCTTGTGGGTCCTAAGACCACTAGGGACAAACATGTTGTGTTGAAATGAGTTGAAAGGGGTCATAGGATAACCTATGACCCATTTTAGCCAAATACATGACAACTTGTGTTCCTAGGCATCCAAGGGCCCGTAGGGACATAATTGTTGTGTTCCAATGGGTAGAAAGGGTTCATAGGGTATCCTATGACCCATTTGGACCCATTAAATGAAAACGTATGTTCCTAGGGTTTCTAGAACCCTTAGCAATATACCTCTTATATTGCAATGTATATAAAGGGGTCATAGGGTGTCTTATGACCCCTTTCAACACATTACATGAGAACATATGTTCCTAGGGGTTTTAGGACCATTATCATCATGTGCGTTGTGTTCCAATGGGTCATATTTTGACCCATTACATGATAACATATGTTCTTGAGGGTCATAAGATCATAGAACCATACATTTGTTCCAATGGGCCAAAAGGGGTCATAAGATACCCTATTACCCCTTTTGGCCCATTACATGACAACATATATTCCTAGTTGTCCTATGACCCCTAAGAATGTATGGTGTCATTTAATGGGTTAAAAGGGTCATAGGATACTCTATGACCCCTTTTAACCCATTGAAACATGACATATATGTCTATAAGGGTCTTAGAACCCCTAGGAACATATGTTATCATGTAATAGGTTGAAAGTGGTCATAAGATACTTCATAACCCTTTCTACCCATTGAAACACAAGATGTATGTCCCTAGGCATCCAATGACCCCTAGGAAGATATGTTGTCATATAATGGCTTGAAAGGGGTCATAGGGTATCTCATGACCCATTTGGACTCATTGGAACACATGTATGTCCCTAGGGGGACCCTTATGAACTTACATCATCATATAGTTTATTAACTTAGTTTACTAATATAATAATAATATATATGATAAATAATTAGGGTATCCCATGACCCATTTGGACTCATTGGAGCAAATGTGTGTCCTTAGGGGGAACCATATGAACATACATCATCATATAGTTTATTAATAAGTACTAAGTATATTTAAAATAATAATAATTATTTAATACTATATAATAAATTTTGGTAACTATATATAATAATTGGTTCTCCCCCCCCCCCCCCCCCCCCAATTATGCTCTAAATATATCATACTAGGACTTGATATAACTTAAAAACTAGTCCCCACTTCCTTTACATTTCAATTTGGCACCATGATTTGGGTGCATAGATCAGGTACCTCTTATAAAATTGAGCACCCAGTTTCTAATTGAATACTCATTCTAAAATCATATAGCAATTTAGGCAAGGTATTGCATTTTTAGTTTGGTATTAGGATGGATGGGAGAAAAGTCAAAGCATATTTTGAAATTCTTTTAGACATTTCAAAAGTACATATTTTTCACATCCCCACTCCTTGGCACACCATGATCTTGCACATACCTTATACATACATACATACATGTATATATGTATGTATGTATATATGTACCCTTGTGATCGCTACATTTTGTTTCGTGCTCTTGTGATCTCTATATCTTGTTGTCATGTCCTTGTGAGATATGTATATACACACACACAAATATGTATATGTATATATACATACATATAGACACATATGCATCTTTCTATGCATGTATGTATTAAACAAAGAGATCTTGGCACAATAGAAAAACAATAAAACTCATTCAACATGTAGCATGGCCACAAATATGATGGCAACACCTATTGGTAAGTATAGTCATATTTTTCTCTCTCATTTTTGAAGTTTTTATTTCACTTGAACTATTATTTCTTAGGGGGCATTTTGTAATATTGGATTCTTTTTATGAAGGAGACAATTAAGACATTCCTGGATTTACCCATGTTAGATGTACGAGAATTAGTAAAGAATTGTGTTGAATTACTTGTGAGCAATGAAGATGGGCTTCGCCTAAGAGTAGCATAAGTTAATAAGGACATTCTAGGTACATTAGATTTTAGATGTTAATGGGGAATTTAGATTTGGGGCGGGTGGGGGGGTGAGTTTCCACCTTCATTAAGCTATTATCATAACCAAGTGAAGCTCAACATTAACCTTATATGATTGCGTGACAACTAACTATGTGAATCTCTTGGTTCCAGGCAATGCAAAAGGATGCAATAGTTCAATATGGAATCTCAATTCATATACATACGAAATCATGTGTAGCTAAAAAATGCAACGGGTTTGCATTTTCTCTTAGAGGTCTTTAATTAGGTATTTTATGTTATAGACCATCACAGACATTATCTTAGCCATAGTAGCTAGAGATCTAATGTTCATGATGGTCTATAATTAAAAAAACTTAATAGACCAATTAAATAAATGTAGTCATGTTGCAATTTTTCAGCTATGTATATTTTCCATGCATATAGGATGAAATTGCACATGAATTCTTGATTTAGAGTTGTAAATTCTTATTTTGGATACAATAGAAAAATGACATGCACCAGAAGATGGGAAAATGATGTCACTTTTGCAAGTTTGGAACCTTTTTTGTACTTTAAAGATTGATCCTTTCTTAAAAAATTTAGATGTGAATGGGGTATTTAGATGTTAGGGGGAGGGGGCAAATGAGCTTCCACCTTCATGGTTGACCATGATTAGTAGAGAGTATGAAACTATTCTCAAAATGAAGTGAAGCTCAACATTAACCTATGATAGTATGACAACTAACTGTGTGAATCTATTGGTTCTAAATAATACAAAATGAAGCCATAATTCAATATGCAATCTCAATTGCATACGACATTAGGTGGAGCTTAAAAAACCCAACCAGTTTTTATTTTTGTTATAGGTTTGCACAAACCTATTAAATAAATGTAAACATGGTGGATTTTTTCAGATCCTTCTATTGTCCATTCATATAGAATGCAATTGGATGTCATTCTCGATTCAGAGTGGCATAATCTTATTTTGGATGCAACAAAAAAATAACATGCACTAGAAGATGAGAAAATGATGTCACTTTTACAGGCTTGGAACCTTTTTCTATACTTTATATATTAATCCTTTCTTAAAGATTTTAGATGTTAATGGGGAATTTAGATGTTATGGGGGTGGGGAAAAATGAGCTTCCACCTTCAATGGTTAGCCTTGATTAGTTGAGAATATTAAACTATTCATGAAACCAAGTTAAGAGAAATATTAACCTGTAGTTGCATGATAGCCCATGATAATAAAAATAATATTGTATTAGAGAGGTGCATATTCTGGATTCGATTGTGTCATATTTTTTATTCATCATTTAAGATATAGATTTTGATTGTGTTGGGTTGTGTCAATAAGATTACATTACCAAGAAATCATCAAAATTTATCTCATGGATAGAAAGGAGAGTTTACCCATAACTAGCCATGGTTAAGGTTTGATGTGATGGTTTAAGAAAATAATTGAACTAAAATAGTGTAGGCTTATTAGCTTGAATTTCCATAGCCTTTCCTAGCCACATTTAAAAAGTGATCTTAACTCATTCAACTGGAATTCATTTTCTGCCATTTTTTTTAATAATTCAATAAGTCCTCATAATTATGATGGCTTGTTTCGATGGATAGAAGTCACAATAAAAACATTGTTGTTAGATCCCTATCATGATTGTGATGGACTGTGCAACCAAATAACCATCGCTTCCACAACACACCTTGTTGGAAATATAAGAGGAGTAGCTAAGAGGGGAGGGTTGAATTAGTTACTACAAAAATAAATCCCAGATCCCTTTTGATGTCAGTACAAAATGCAAACATATAACTAAATATTGTTGAAGCTTGGTAAACACACAATATTTTGTAACTCATTAATAAATGGATTAGCTTGGTAAATAATTAACAAATAAGCCTTTAGATTTTATCTGTGATTACCATTACTTTAACTAAGTTGCAAACACAAAAAAAAATAGCATGAACACATTAGACACCAGGATTTAACATGGAAACCCAATTTGGGAAAAACCACCAATTGCAACTAATTACTGATTTTCACTCTTCTAAAGTGAGCCTTGTTAGGAGCCAACCCTATTAAAGTTTACAAAACACACTGTTAGGTGTGACCTTATTAGAGGATTTAATCACCTTGTTAGGAGTGGCCTTGTTAGAGGGCTTGAGAACAATTGAATGGAATTGCCACCTTGTTAGAGGATTAGCAAATAGTTGTTAAGCCAACTCTTTTAGGAGATTTTGGATCACTGCTATAATGGTTAGAGAGTAACAATGAGATGACTTGATTTGAATGAAACTTAATTACTGATTTCAAATTTTTATTATTCTAGATTATACTTTATCCTTCCTGATCGAATATTGCTTTGCTACTCCACATTGATATTTTGCTTGTCCTTCAAATTTTCTTCCTCTTCTCATCATCAAATCTTCAATAACATCTTCATAACTTGTAGACTTTAAAATTAAAACTTGACCTTATACTTATATCTTCCACTTTGTCAAGTTGGCTCAAATACAACTTAGAATAATCAATATTTATCACCTTAGTCAGATGGAAGCAATAGATAAATCAATTAAGCTTAGTATAACAAAATGAGAAAATTCTTCATTAGCCGACCCAACTCAGTAGAAACTAACTTAGAATTGATTTCCTTTGTTAACCAATAGAAGCTTAGTTAACATTGCAAACTTACAAAAATCCGTTGGCAACTGAGCGAGCTCGGTTAGCACTAATTCCATCCAACTTTCCTTTGTTACCTAAGCGAGCTAGGTTAACACTCGCATTTTGCAACTTTTCCATTGATGCCTGAGTGAACTTAATATACACTACCTTCTGAAATAGGAAAACATAGGAATGCCTAGTACACACTGAGAACTATCTTCACTAAACCAAGTAAGCATATACTAACTACTATTGATATGACATTTGTGTGACATCAAAGACAACACACAATTAACCAATTGTATCCAACACACCTATCATACAACCTCCATAATTGTGAGAGATAACTCTAGCAGCTAGCCACGAGTCCAAAGGTAGATTTGAAGCTTATATGATTGCAATTACTAATATCTACTATCACAAGTGGGAGGGACAAAAGATGAACTCTTGCCCTTGCATGTTCCAAGTTATGACACCTTTGTCCATTGCAATTGTGACGGATGACCTTACTATCACAATTTACGACTGCAAAAGTTTGACACTTGTCTAATGGTTGCCAATTCATGGTACTATCACTCAAGTGATGGGTGGCCATCACAATTCAAGAACAAATGTAGTAGTGACTAAAAGTTTTTAAGCCTTCCTTAACCTCAAAGGTTGTGTCCCACTAGAAATTCATAGATGAAATTCTATTTATTGGCGAGGCTACTATTTTTGAGCTAAGCCATGTAAGGGAATTTTCAAGATTATGTCATTGTTTCTTGATAAATTGAATCTCATGAATAGTGCCTTGTACTTTTTTGATACCCTAGCTAGGATGCAATATAAGATTGCTAACCTCATTGGTTGTCAAATGGTAAACCTCTCTTCAAACTATTTGGGGATGCCTTTAAACACTTGTAAATTTGACAATAGTGTCTAGTTAAATCTTCTAAACTGTATCCAATTGAAGTTGGTGGATTGGAATAGTACTCTCCTTAGAAATGTGGGTACACTTCAACTGCTCATTGATGTCCTATAATGTACTAGTCAACATATTAATATTTTATTCCATATACCAATCCATTTTGTTAAGAAGATAGATGCTATCAAAAGTTTATTCCTATGGGCTAATGTAGAGGATAATTAGTTTATCTCTCTAATAAAATGAAAAAAGGTATGTACTCCTAAAAACAAAGATGGTCTAAATATTAGAGATACTCATCTCTGGATATTGGTTTTCTTTTGAAAATTGGATGCGATGTTATACAATCAGATATAAAATGTGATAAATTTATAAGGGTTGTGTATTTAAATAGTTGTGTTGGTTGTTGCCTTTTTTCTTATCTTTGTATTCTTGATTCCATTATCTAGAACAATATAAAGAAAAGATTTTTTCTACTCTCTCACAACACTTCTTGGTTCATTGGGAATGGATCTATTGTGGATTTTTGGGAGGATAATTTTGCTAATAAATTTGTCCTTGATTTCTATCCTCTATTTTCTACAATAAAGCATGCACTTTTACCATTAATACATTAGTATGTTAGTCAATAGATATAATTAGTTATTTAGTTTCCAATTAAAGTTAACCAACATAACTATCTTTACTATATTATTTATACATCAAAGTCATCTAATCTTCATCACTCCAATACAAATGATTTAATTATCACCTTTCTTTTGTATCATAGCTAGTTAACAATGATCTAGCTTGAAGTTGAGCATTTGTGAAATTTTGTCTATTTTTCTGGAGAATTTTATCTTGAAGTTAATTTATAGAAACACTATACAAGGCACAAAAACAATTATAATGAAATTCTCCTACTAATCTTACGAGTGGAGGCATTAATTGTGGGAGATGAAAGTTTCTCTTTCTCATAGCTATCATGTTACTGCAATAAAACTAGCAAGATCTATTTGTGTGTTCCTAGCTTCAAGGATAGTTTTTTTAAGAATGTTCTTATCCTTGCTTTAAGGATAAACTTTCACTTGCCTAGTTTCTAAGAAAACTAAGGAATGTTTCTATTTTCTCAGTTTTAAAAAAAAAAAAATTTAATCCACTTTTTTCTTTGTTGAAGTTTGTATATTGTAATTCTACTCATATATAAATCAATAAGGAAGACTTTATTCTTCTTAAATTCCTGTTGTAATTTTTCCTCTTTTACTACATGTTTTGGTGCAAGAGCACCTAGGATAGGTCATTAGGAAACAATAAGTGTCTTGATAAGACCTAGGAGTAATAAAGAGGTCCTTTTTTTAGGGGTCCTCATGCATGTGAAGCACCCATGTAGTGCATCATGGCAAACTAGATGTAATGTTGCATTATTGTCAATTAGGGGCAAAAAACAAAAAGTTGTTTTAGAGGGTTGGATAAGCATAGAAGGTCATTTAGGCATAGAAATGACCTAAGAATTCTCTAAGTAACTTCCATGGCTGATTTGGAGTCATAATATGTAGTCCTAACAAGTCTAAGGTGCAAAAATGCAAAAAAAAGCTCGATTTTGTAAAAAATACACATTGACAATTTTGCAAAAATTGTAATTTTTCTTGTAAAAGTTCCAAATGTGGTTATAAGTCACAAGGTAGTTACCAAAAAGTAGGAGTTGGTTCAGTTATTTGGGAAATGATTTTTTAAATCCCTCCAAGTCACTATTGTATGGTTTGAAGTTTTGGAGTTCTCCGAATGCATACAACAGACAAGGATATCAATGACAACTAGAATGAAAGAATGAGATTTTGATCGACATGTATTTGAATTAGATATTTTGCATTGGAATCTAGTATTTGTATTATCTTTACCTATTTCTTGTTTTAGTTAGAAGTTCTTTGCAATTAGTTTGTGTTCACAATAAATGTTTTAGGAAACTGAATGTTTGTTGGCCAATACTACTGTGGACATGGGAAAATGGTGTCTACCACTATTCCCCACAATTGAAACTCTTTGAAACCTTGGGAAATGATAGTAGATAACTTGTACATTGTTCAATAGAAAGGATAGAACAAGAAGTAAAGGGCCAAGCCATTTTTTTGGAAGCCCTAGAGATAGAATTGTACTGGGCTAGAAGTTGAGCAAAGGGAAGAAAATTTCTTGCAAGGATGAAATGATTTGAATAAGATGCGTGTTTTGGAAGGTTAGAGTATAATGTATAGACCCTATTACTATAGCGAGAAGCTTTGGAAGTTGCTAAAGAGTGATAAGGAAGAGCAGATTTACTCTTAACTACTCCAAATTTCTAATAAACCCTAGGAAACCCTCAAAAATAGGGTTTGGGAATCTACTAGATTTTGGGAACCTAAGACCACAAGAATCTTGAAGGTGTTTTAAAAGGGTATCTCAATCTAAAGTTTTTTAGGACCATCTTAAGGAAATGTTTGCACAAATCCAAATTTAGTCCACTAGGAGGGTTGATTGGGGGCTATTGGGCCTAATAGGAGTTTTTCATTAGGTTTAAGAGATCGTATAGAAAAATTCTATATGGATTGTTAAGGATGGATGGAAAGGAGTCCAATACACCCTACGAAGAGCCTCCCACCTTTGTAAATTAGGAAAGACATCAAGGAGGACTAAAAGGGAATTTCAAGCAAGTAAGCAAGCATGAACAATAGGTTGGACTTAGGGGGAAGTTGTCTCTAAATGATTAGGGATTAATCTTGTGTAAGTAGGGGATATCAAGGAGTGCATATCAATTATATACACTATCCTAGGCTCTTCCCATCAAATAGGTATTAGAGGATTTTGGGAAATTTCAATGTATGTCTAACAGTGAAGTGGACTTCTCCATAGAATCCACCATGGTGACAAATGCAGAGTTGGCTAAGAAGGTTCAAGTGTAGGATGAGGAAAACCTAGAGTTGAAAGCTAAGATAAAAACCTTGGAAACAATACTTGAGTGGGCAGCTCTCATTTCCCCTTTCTTACACTCTCCATCTCTCTATTTTCTCTCTCTTTCCTTCTTCTCTCCCATTCTCCCACTCTCTTAATATATTCTTAGTAGTTATGAGGGAGAGGCAAAGATGAGAGAGAAAAAATAAAAAAGATAGAGAGGTGCTTAATAAAATAGGGAGGGAGGAAGGGACCTAGGGATATAAAAGAGAGGGTGGTAACAAGACACATTATTTTAGAGAATGTATAATGAGTAGATATATGTAATAATAAATAGAAAGACATAAAGAGAGAGGGAGATATAATAGCATACCAAGAGGGGTAAGAAAGGAAGACAAAAAAGATAGGGAAAGGGGGTGTGAAATACTTATAGAGGATAGAGAATGGGAGATCAGTGATAGAGATAAGAGAGTGAGATAGATATATGTAGATAAAAAAAATTCCCTCTTAACAGTTCTGGGCACAAACCAAGTCCAATTATTAATAAGAATATATAGCTAATGAGCCAAATGGAAATGAGTTTATATAAAAATAAAAAAAGAGTAATGACAAGGGCCTAGAAGTTAACTCTCTTTCATCTTTTGTTCAGGCACTCTACTAGCAATCACAACCAATCATCTGCTAAGATGCCATATAGTGAGGGGGTAGTCTCCATGTCCTTGGTATTTTTATTAACCTCCTTCCTAGTTTATAGAAGATGGAGGGTAATTGTAGCCAAATGCATAACATAGACAAATAATTTTTCCACCTTGTTGAACTTATCCTCTAGGTCATCATTCTTTTTTATGAGGTTGGTGAAGAATTCCTTCAATTTGAAAAAAAAACTTGTTTAATAGGGGAATTTTTAATCAGCATTAGCATGTGACCCAATAATCTCCTTCTTTTGATTGCCATCTCCTATAGGTTTATTAGCCTAGACCTCAATTTTCTTCTTAGTCACCTAGTTTTGAGCTTCTAAGTTTAAAATCCTAATAGGGGAGGTAACTATCCCCTAATGACTCATATCACCCTCCTTCCTAGACTCAGAGGCATTGATCTCTATTTTTAAAGTATCAGACACAAGGGAAGGTATATGACTATCCTCACCCTATTGTAGGTCTCTTTCTTATTATCTTCGCTAGTTGTCTCCTCCTCATTTTGTTTGCCATAGTTTCTCCTAGTGTCTTTCCTTTTAGGTTGATGGTCTTCTCATTTTAGAATATTGAAATGAGATATAATATCTTGTTATTATGATAGAACAATTTTGAAAATGCTAATTCAAATGAATATTAATGAGGATGTTAATGAAGATAATTCAACACTTTTTGAAATGAAGGCTAATCCAGTTTTTGCGCCTACTACTGCTCACATTGCACACATTGGGGTTCAACATGCAATCTCTCCCACTCATCATCCTTTAACTGTTATCAAGGATTCCCTTCATCCTTTGGCTATAGTGGTGGAGGCTTTATGCCCTCTTATTGTGGCTCGGGTTGCTGTTGCAGGTTCTACTCCAATTGGTCCAGTTGCTCAAGTTGTGGATGCTCTCTATTCTTCTAATGTGTCTCAAGTTTCTAGGAGGAGATCTAAAATTTCTTATGCAGATGTAGCTTCTTTTGAGGTAGGTATTGGTGCTCCTATTCTAAAGAATGGGACCTGTTTGACTGTGCTTGTTTCTATAAGTAACCTGATTGTGGTTCATCTTGATTCTAAAATTGTCGATGATATTTCCACAGAAGTGGAGGATTATTCTTCTACTATTTCTCTTGTTTGGTTTAGGGGTTTTTGGCCCTCTATTTCAAATTTGCATGCTTGGATTTCTAAATATTGGGAACCAATCATTTCGGATTTAGTTTAGATTTAGCCTATGGCAAGGGATTTTTTACTATGAAATTTGCTAAAGTTCATGGTAGAAATGAAATCTTGTGCCATGGTTTCTCTTGGGAGGAAAGGTTCCCTTTGATGGCCAAACCTTGGTATCTGACTTTTGATCCAACTATTGAATCCTTTAATAAGATTCCTCTTTGGGTAAGACTATTGAATCTTGGACACAACAGTGCTAGATTCCATCTTGGAGGCTATGGGGGATGCCCTTGGGGATTTCTTGTTGGTTGATTTGGTTTCTTCCAATATCTATAGGATAGTGTACGCTCACATGCTTATGGAGATGAATGTCTCCAAGGGGCTTCTTGAAAAGATGAAGTTGGCTTCTCCAAATGGTTCTTGGATTTAGCCTCTTGATTATGAGGGTATTCCCTTCAGATGTTGGAAATGTCATAATACTGATAATCTTGTTGTGTGATGCTCCTCTAATAAGGTTAGATTGAAGAAATCACCTTCATGTTGGTTGGGTGTCTTGGATGATCACTATACGATTTAGAAAGTATCCATGGATGTGGATGGGTTTGATAGTTCTTCTCATACTGATCTCTCAATGGTTGAGGATTTTGTTGTTGTCTCTAGTGATTCAAATGATGTCTGTATGATAGTTTTGACTTAGAATGTTGTTGTTGACCCTTCTCCTACTAATTTTGTTCACTTGATTGTTGTCCCTTTGATAGTGTTGAATTAGAATATTGATGTTGTCCCTTTTTTTTTATTGTTGACTCTATCTAGAACATTGTTGCTGGTGCTTCTCCTATTATGAGGGTTTCGGGGATTAGTGGGGATTCGCAGGTAGCTGGGAAGGTGGAGGATGGTTGGACATTAGGTAAAGGGAAAAAACCTTCATTTGATATATCTTTATGTTCTCAAAAGATTGGACCAAAATGCAAATCTTAATGGTGTGTGGTTTTGTGGGTTGTTTGCCCTCTTGTGGGGAACTTAGGTGTGTCCCTCTAGTTTGTCGAGTGGAATCTGTAGTTGTTTTAAGATCCTCATTATATTATATCTTTCTTTTCCCTTTGTACAAGTTTTTAGGTCCTTTCAAAACCTATTTTTACTTAATCAAAACACTATATTTTATTAGTTCATTTAATTTGTCACATATTAATCCAAATTAACATTTCTAGTTTCAACTACTAGATGCCGTTTGATTCTACGAACCTAGCAATAATTTTTTCTCTTTTAAATACTATATATTAGAAATATTCTTGATTAAAAAATATTATTGAAAAACATTGTGTTCTAGTTATTACTACTCAATTCCTCCACAATCTAATTTCAAAAAGATGATAAGGAGAACCCTTTGAGAGAAATGTTTAGAGTGTGAGTAGGATACATTCTTAAAGTTAGTGAAAGACATATATTGACAAAATAAGAAAAAATAATATATAAGACAACATTGACTAGATTTTTGGTTATGATGGGATCTTATCACAAATATAATTATCAATGTATTCAATCATTTCTCTCTTTCATATGCTGTGAAAATATTACTAAGAAAAGATAACTCTTTTGAATCCATATTTAAAACTTAAATGATTACATGTAATGAATCTCATATAACATGTATCATTGTTAATAAAAATAAATTAAATTTTGAAATAAGTTTACAACTATTACTGAATAAAATCCTTATCAACATACATAGGTAGTTGATAAGTATGTTGTCTTGCTAGTTTTGTTGTCCTAGATGTTGGCCCTTTTCAGTCTGATGTCTCTGGTCTTGCTGTTGTCTCTAGACCTATAGTACATAATGTTTTTGATTTGGGATCACCCAAAGTTGCCTCTCCTAGGGAGAGTGTTTTGTTGGATGATACTTCTTCTTTGGTCTGCCATGTGGACTCCTTTGTTTCTTCAGGGGATTGGTAGAACGATGTAGCTAAGCTAGAGGATGGATGGACATCCGTAAAAGAAAAGAAATCTAAGTACTCTATCCCTCCTCTAGATAATAATTTGTGGTCCCACAAGGGAGGCTTTAAATCTAAATCTAAATCTTAAGCTCCTTTGTTTTGGGTTGATGTCCGTCGTGGTGGGAATTTGTTGGTTTTTCCCTATATTTGCTTGGTGACTCACACTGTTGTATTTGGGACTTATATTGTTATATATTTTGATTTGATGTACAAGGTTTCAGGTCATTTCAAAACCTATTTTTATTTAATCAAAACATACATAGGTAGTTATTGTACTTGCCATAGGCAAATACTATTGCATTCAATTTTGTTAAAAACATAATTAATTTCTACCATTTCCACCAATCACAAGTAATTATTTTAGACCAATTGAAACTTCACTAATATTTTATTATTATTATTTTTATTTTTTATATAAAATAAAATATATGATTGGCTAAATTGCTTTTGTGTTATAGGAGCCCTTTTCTCAGAAGGCTCTCCACATTGCAATTTTTTTAGCCAAATTTTCATTTCTTAATTTCAATATTTGAAATAGTTAAAAAAGGATGCATGAGAAAAAATTATTGTTTTCATTTCACAATATTAGAAGATTACATTTTATAATTTTTTAAAAGTTATAATTTATTCTCTAATTTCATTTTTTATCAAAATCTTTCATTTATATTTGTAATTTTTAATGAATTTATGTTGTCACAAAAAAGTAATAATAATTAGAATAATTAAGAAAGTAACAATTTATTTTACTTTAATATTCTATTGAAATTTTAATTTTCTTCTTTAGAAAATTTCTCTATTTGTATTAAAATTATATAAAATATTATAAAATTTGTTAATGTATAAATATAACATTAAAAGTTTATCTTGCTAATGTGTTGTCACAAACACATGAAATAATAATAATTAGAATAATTAAGAAAAGTAACATTTTAGTTAACTAAATATTCTATTGAAGATTTAATTTTCTTTTAGAAAATGCCTCCATTTGTATTAAAACTATATAAAATGTTATAAACAAACCATTCCTATTTATTTCATATGATGATATGATTAATTAATTTCTTAATTATAAATATAACATTAAAAATTTATATTGTTATTAATGTTTTGTGTACACACAGGTCATCGTTGGTTAAATTATGAAAACATAGGGATAGACAAGAAAGACTTTGTGTAAACAACACTATATTGATAAAAATAGAATGATCCTCAAGTCTAATTCACTCTTATAAAATGAATCCAATGATTCAAATCTATACTACAAATTATTTTTTATAGATGTTTTATGATAGATTATTCCATGTCAAGGCTCATTGTTGTTGTCTTCCAGTTATTAATTTGATGGACTAGATTTGATATGATGTTATTTCTATCCATAGTTGCTTTCTCACTTCTTTTGATGTTTAACCTGTAAAGTTTCAAAAAATTATACAATTAAAAATTATTATCATACTCATGCATTTCTACTCCATTGCAATTCACTAACGGCAATTACATGCCACTATGTGGCACTTGTTTCTATTTGCAAGTCACATAGTATTTCATGAATTATCACTAGTACTAGCCCTAAAATTTAAGAGTTAGTTTTATCATTAGGTTTCTCTTATGGCACCTAAGTTATTAGACTTTTGTAATAATAAAAGGATCTAATGAAAAAAAAATCATAATGTCTTGATTTTTATTTTATTTTATTTTATTGCTAATTCAAGACACATAACATGGAAAAATGTATAAAGTAATATACATGAATTGATTACATTTAAGCTAGTTTTGAATAGTAAAATATATTGACTAAAGTAAACTAAGGAAGGAATATATACATTTCAAATAAATGGAATCGTAAAATAATAATCAATTGAGTCAATAAAATTGATATGCATAATGTAAGGAAGCAAAGGTGCATGTAATTGCTTCCTACACTAATCTTTGAGAGGACGATTATGCAAGTTCAAGTAACTATTGCAAAGATCTCAAGAAATGCATAATAACATAATCAAAATAACAAAGAACACACAACACAATGATTACCATGGGGAAACCCTTCCAAGAGAAAAACCCCACCCTCCAAAACTTGCACAATGTATTATCAAACCAAGATGATTACAATACACTTGCAATGCAAGTTCTTATAGGAGTGCATCACCACAACTCGAACTTGGAGAGACTCCTTCTAGCACTAGTCTTGCAAACTGAACTCAATTACACAAACACCTCCTCGAGCCCTCCTTTTATAGTGATTTTACAACCTGGAAACCACTTATGGTTTTACAAAACCATGGGCAAAACTATCATGCCACATGTTACCCATTTTTGACAACAACCACGTTAAAAATAGTAATCCTGTCCACAATTTTGTCTCTTAGTCTAGACCCCCATAAAAGTCACAAAATGAGTCATCAAGGCTCTAAAAATAGCCTACCTATATTCTACTAAGGACAAGACTCATTTAACAACTCACTAACCACTTTCCAATGCATAAACAAGTGGAAAACTCCCACAAACTAATTTTGGAATTTTCCAAGAAAAGATTGCAAGGTTGAGACACATGTTTCTCAACATTCTCCCACTTGTCGAACACCTTGCAAGAGTTAGGGGATCCGAAATATCATGGACTTAATTGCTAGGGGCCGAGAGGCCCATAGACTCTGAACACCATCTAAATTTCTTTGTGCTCACGGGCTTAGTTAATGCATCAACAACATTTGCCAAAGTTTCTACCTTTTCTAGCTTCACCTTGCCATCCTAGACTATATCTCTCACAAAATGATATTGTACATCAATGTGCTTGATCTTCGCATGAAAAGTTGGGTTCTTCGCTAGGCAAATTGCACTCTGGCTGTCACTGCACCTTGTTTGAACTCTATATCTGAACATAATCTCTTTAGCTAGATGGCTTCTTTGCAGGCTTGAGTAGCTACCATATACTCTGCCTCAGTAGTGGACAAAGCGACCATAGCCTATTGCTTACTCATCCAACTAATTGCACCAACAAATAATGTAAACACATATACACTGGTGGATCTTCTTCTATCAACATCACCAGCCCAATCTGAATCCACATAGCCTCGAATATCCAAGGAATGCTCACTTCCTGTTCCATGAAAACATATTGAGTACTCTGAGGTACCCTGCAAGTATCTGAAATCTCTTTTTACTACATCCCAATGTGCTCTTCCTAGATTAGACATATAACGGGAAAGTACTCCCACTGATTGGGTAATGTCTAGTCTTGTACAAACCATAGCATACATCAAACTTCCAACAACACTCTGATATAGTACTCGACTCATCTCTTCCATCTCCAATGGGGATGTAGGACACTGTGAGCTAGAAAGCTTTGTTCCCATAGTAACTAGAACACTCAATGGTCTTGAATCCTGCATATTGAATCTTTTCAAAATAGTACCAATATACTTAATTTGGCCTAGCCAAAGCTTTCTGTTCCATCTATCTCTTATAATCTCCATTCCCAGAATGTGCCTAGCTACACCAAGATCTTTCATTTCAAACTTTATTGAGAGTTGAGATTTTAACTCTGCAATCAAACCTTTTCCTTTGCCAATAAACAACATGTCATTGACATACAAGGCAATAACCAGAAAACCATCACCATCAGATTTGAAATATATACAATGATTAGATTTAGATCGCACAAATCCCAAACTCAACACATATGTATCAAACTTCTGGTACCACATCCTAGGACTCTGTTTTAAACCATACAAGGATTTCTTCAATTTACAGACCAAATGACTTTTACCTTTCACCACATAGTGCTCTGGCTATGACATGTAAATTTCTTCCTCCAAATCTCCATGAAGGAAAGCAGTTTTTACATCCATTTGCTCGATCTCTAGATCATAAGCTGTTGCAATAGAAAGAAAAAATCTAATGGATGTCATTTTGGCTATTGGAGAAAAAATCTCACCATAATCTACTCCCTCAACTTGAGAGTAATTTTTTGCAACCAAACGTGCTTTATACTTCTCAATGCTTCCATCTGAACCCATCTTCCTTTTGAACACCCATTTACAACCAACAGGCTTCGGTCCTTCAGGCAATGGTACAAGGTCCCACGTTCGATTCCTCTTAAGAGCTGCCATTTCTTCATCCATGGCTATTTTCCAGGACTCTGAATCATTCATACCAAGAGCCTCTTCTATAGATCTTGGTTCATCAATGTTAGCATTCAATGCAAATATGCACCTCCAATCATCAGGAGAATACCCATACCTTTCAGGTGGTTTCCTTTGTCTAGTAGATCTTTGAACAAGATCTGGTTCAAGTTCAGGAGGTTCAGGTTCATGATTAGGTTCTCCCTCTTCCTCT
The DNA here is from genome assembly GCA_028749045.1 of Cupressus sempervirens. Lineage (NCBI taxonomy): Eukaryota > Viridiplantae > Streptophyta > Pinopsida > Cupressales > Cupressaceae > Cupressus > Cupressus sempervirens. Next base: position 496,501,142 of record CM053790.1, read on the forward strand.
GATGATTCAAAACTCGTAGAGCTCTCTTCAACATCTCATCTTTCTAAGGGCCTTGATTCAACTTTCTCAGGTGTAGCAGGAAGTTGAATCACATCTTTCTTTTCTTTAATTTGTTCTGGCGGCACTATAATAGAAGAAGGCTTAGTTTCTCTAAAAATAACACTTCTGGAATAAAATACCTTTTGTGCAACAGGATCCCAAAGCTTGTATCCTTTCACACCATAACTATATCCAATGAAGATACATTTGACAACTTTGTTGTCCAATTTTGTTTGCTTCTACTTTGGCACATGAGCATATGCCTCACAACCAAACACTCTCAGATGTCTAAGTGAAGGCTTGTGGCCTGACCACGCTTCCATTGGCATCTTATCAACAAGAGCTAATGTAGGAGACCTATTTATCAGGTAGCAGGCAATGGCTACAGCTTCAACCCAAAAGTTTTGTTCTAGTCTAGTACCACTCAGCATACTCCTAGCCTTCTCCATCAAGGTCATGTTCATTCATTCTGCAACTCCATTCTACTGTGGAGAATACAGAGTTGTCTTGTTTCTTTTAATACCACAATCTTTACAAAATGTGTCAAAAATATTGGAGCAAAATTCACCACCATTATCAGTTCTCAAGGATTTTATTTTCTTTCCAATCTGCAATTCAACCATTGCTTTAAATTCTTTGAAATGACTGAAAACTTCAGCTTTACTCCTAAGGAAATAAACCCATGTTCTTCTACTAAAATCATCAATGAAAGAAACATAATAAACTGATCTACCAATAGAAGGAACATCAACTGGACCAAATACATCTAAATGAATTAGATCCAAAATACATGAAGACTTATGAGAACTCAAGTAAAAATGAATGCAGTTTTGTTTACCATAGATACAATGCTCACAAAAATCAAACTCAAGATTGCAGTCATTCAACTGATCAACAAGGTTCTTGTTTTTTAAGGTCCATAGGCCCTTCTCACCTATGTAGCTGAGTCTCTGGTGCCATAACATAGTCTTCTCTATAGGCAACTTTGATTCAGTAGATAGAGCACCCTTGGGTACCCAAAAACCATGACCATCTGTTGAAAGAGAAACTCTCTCCTCCTCCAACTGAGTAGTCTTTTTCACAATCTTATTAGAAGTACTATTGCACTCAATTGTGGGTGCATCAAGTTGGTACAATTTACCCAATCTACTTCCTCTCGCTATTACCATAGTGCGTCTCACCATTTTTACACTTGCTTCAGAAAACTGTACATGCACACCCGCATCTATTAGCTTACTAAAAGATAAAAAATTCCTTGCTAGTCAAGGGATATGCAAGACACCATCAAATCTTCTAATTCTACCATCAAAAAATTTCACATGAATACTTCCATGACCAACAATATCAAGTACTAAATTATCACCCAAATACACCTTACCACCATCAAAATTTTCATACTTACTAAACCAGTTCCTATTAGGAGTCATGTGGAAAGATGCACCTAAATCTATTAACCATGCATTTTCACTGGCATGAGTGGCCAAGGCTGCAATGAAAGCAACTCCATCTTCCTTCTCGGACTCAAAATCAGAATCTTGCTTCTTCTTCTTCTTCTTCTTTTTCTTCTCCTCTTTGCAGTCCTTTCGGAAGTGTCCAAGTTTGCCGCAATTCTAGCAGATTGCCTTGGACTTACTAGGGGATTTTGATCTCCCCTTATTTTTGGACTTATAATGGCCATGCTTCTTTTTGTTCTTGCCTCTTTCTTTTGGTCTTCTGTGAACACTCAAAGCCTCTTTGGCATTCAGAGAGACCTTCCTTCTCATCTCCTCAGAAAGTAGAGAACCAACAATGTCCTCCATCTTCAAGACAACTGAAGTGCTCCCTATAGCCATCACAAGACTATCCCATGAGTCTGGCAATGAACATAACAAGATTTGACACCTTTCTTCTTCATCCATTGGCACCCTTATTAAGGTCAACCGAGTCACCAACATATTAAACCTTTCCAGATGCTCAAAAATTTTTCCACCTTCTTCCATTCTCAAGGAATACAACTTCTTCCTCAAGAAAATCTTATTCACAAGTGATTTCTCTTGATAGATCTCACTAAGCTTTTTCCAAAGCTTCTTCGCGGTAGGTTCTTCATGGACATTAATCAGAATTGAGTCTGCAAGACACAATCTGATGAGACCTTTAGCTTTTCTATCATTCACATCATATTGTGCAACTAATGTTAGATCTGTGGGCCTCAGCTTCTTTTCATCAATCGCATCCCATAGATTCCAATCAGTCAACAGATATTCCATCTTCAGCTTCCACATCTCAAAGTTTGTGCCAGAAAACTTTTCAACATCAATTCTCCCTAACATGCTTGCCATCTTTTCAATCTTGCAACACAAAAATGAAATGCTCTGCACAAGCTCCCACTCAAACCTTGATTAGCTCAAAAAACCCTGTTCCCAACAAATAAAACCAATACTAGCCAGGCTCTGATACCACTTGTAAGGAAGCAAAGGTGTGCAAAATTTCTTCCTACGCTAATCTTTGAGAGGACGATTATGCAAGTTCAAGTAACTATCGCAAAGATCTCAAGAAATACATAATAACATAATCAAAATAACAAAGAACACACAACACAATGATTACCATGTGGAAACCCTTCCAAAAGAAAAACCCCACCCTCCAAAACTCGCACAATGTATTATCAAACCAAGATGATTACAATACACTTGCAATGCAAGTTCTTATAGAAGCGCATCACCACAACTTGAACTTGGAGGGACTCCTTCTAGCACCAGTCTTGCAAACTGAATTCAATTACACAAACACCTCACCAAGCCCTCCTTTTATAGTGATTTTACAACCTAGAAACCACTTATGGTTTTACAAAACCATGGGCAAAACTACCATGCCGCATGTTACCCATTTTTGACAACAACCAAGTTAAAAATAGTAATCCCATGCACAATTTTGTCTCTTAGTCCAGACCCCCAAAAATTCACAAAATGAGTCATCAAGGCTCTAAAAATAGCCTACCTATATTCTACTAAGGACAAGACTCATTTAACAACTCACTAACCACTTTCCAATACATAAACAAGTGGAAAACTCCCACAAACTCATTATGGAATTTTACAAGAAAAGATTGCAAGGTTGAGACACATGTTTCTCAACACATAATGTATTATCATGTACACCATGATGCTTGCAAAAATTTACAAACTGGTAATTTTTTTTTAAAAATGTTCTAATATGCTTTTTCTTTATCTCACATTTTAATTTTTGGTGGCTAATTAATACTCTCACTAGTATGGTTATACATCTAATTGGTATCCTTATATTTATAAAATGCTTTATACATGCCTTAACCTTTATATCACTATTGTATATACCTCCACTAATTAATTTTACATTATATAATAGAATTAAAGACTTAAGAAATACACACCCACATGTTAAATCAATAAAAACTTGATATATAAACAATATGATGTGTTGTGTTGCATTGATATTCAATTGCTTCAAATTTTAATTATTTCTCTTCATAGCTCAAACAAGTTTTGAAGGGACTTCAACTCTTTTGTATCATTGTTGATATTGTAGCCAAGGTTCAAATCTTATTTGAGCTATAATTTTTTTTTATGATTATTCTTTCAATTATCTAGTTTCATTTGAGATTATAAAGTATTATGCTATTCATATGACTGTTTTCACAAATTTTCAATCTTATGAAAGATCATTTTGGGTATGTGTACATAGGAATATATTATTATTTGACTAACATGGTCATTAATATAGTAATGTGGTCCCTTATTTGTAAACTATTTTGACTAAAAAAAATTCCACTAGTCATAAGAAAATGAAAACATAAAGAAATATTATCATAAAGATAACATACAAAAATATTATCATGAAACAATATAATAATAAAAGATACATTTTTCTTTTTATAGATTTTCTTTTTCTAATTATTATTATCAAAACATGATTGTTAATTTTTTATTGCAAACTATTTTTTAAAAATTAGTTTAAATTAATTTGATTAAAACTACTATTTTTTTCATCCTTTTGCTAGTTCCAATCAATTGATTTAAAAATTTATACAATCTATATCATATACAAAAACACCTTAGACATACTTAAATATTATTATACATATGAATTTCTAATCAATGATTTCTTTATAAAAGGATTCGGTATTATTCAATGATTGGGTGTAAGATAGATGCCAAGAAAATAGCATTTTTAAATTGTTAGTGTCATTTATAACTAGCTATATACATATTATATATTTATATAATATATATAGAGAAAGCCGAGAGATATCAAAGCTTTAATTTATAAATATGAGTTTTTTTTGGTGTAAATTAAAGCCTCGATATATCTCAACTTTCTCTATATATATTATATAAATATATAATATGTATATAGCTAGTAGCATCCGTAGGGGATGTTAAAAGAATAGGATTCTTATATTTATTATATAATATATTATTACTACATAAATTTTATAATATGAACTTGTATAATTGTATTGTGTGAAAGAAATTTTTTTGAATTTGACAAATAGGTTTAATTTAATGTATGTTTGGGGTTGTAGTTGTTTAGTTTAATACTAAAAAAATGTAAATGTTTCTTCGTCCCAATTCTCTCTCTCTCTCTCTCTCTCTCTCTCTCTCTCTCTCTCTCTCTCACACACACACACACACACACACACACACACACACACACACACACACACACACACAATATTTTTCCCATATCTACTATATCTACTTCATGTCTCTCACCCTGTCTCAATTCTATCTTATCTATGCCTTATAGTTACTCACTGTCTCTCCTTATCTTCCACTCACTCTTTCTCTTGCTCCCTCTTTTCACCACATCTTCCCTATCTCTATTTTTTAGACATACAAATCTATACCCCCCTAATTAGTATCTTTTATAGTCCTCCCCTCTCTCTCTAACACTTCTCCCTACTCTCAAGATATTTTTTTCTATTTATCTTCTTTATCTACCTAATTTGCCCCCATTCTATCTTATCTACGACTTCTCTAATAATTAATCAAATCCCTTCTCTTGCCATATTATTTTTTTCTATTTAGCTTCTTTACCTCACTAATTCCTCTTACCTTTCCCCCATTCCATCTTATCTACCACTTCTCTAATAATTAATCAAATCCCTTCTCTTGCAATATTTTCCCCCTATTTTTCTTCTTTATCTACCTCATGTCTCTCATTTTGTCCCCATTATGTCTTATCTACCACCTATAGTCACTCAATCTATCTCTTTACCTTCCATGCACTCTTTCTCTTTCTCCCACCTGTTACCATATCTTCCCCATCTATATCTCTTATATGTACACATCTACATCCCCTTAATTCTCTCATGTACAGTCTCTCTCTAGTCTCTCTCACACCATATTTCCCATTTACTTATCTCCTTTAACTACCTCATTATATCTTATCTACCACCTTGTCCCCATTATATCTTATCTACCACCTATAATTACTCACTGTATCTCTTTATCATCAACTCACTTTTTTTCTCACTTCCTCTTTTCACCACATCTTTGTCATCTCTATTTCTTGTACATATGCATCTATAACCCTTAATTAATTAATCTCTTTTATTCAATGATTGGGTGTAAGATAGATGCCAAGAAAATAGCATTTTTAAATTGTTAGTGTCATCTATAATGAAAAGAATTGTTCTATATTGAAATAGAATGATTATATTTTGTAGGATCTATAAAGAAAAATGATTATTTAAAAAATTTAGGTAAATATTTGGTTAAGAGTCTAGAATACAATAGTATGTTGTATGAAATTAATTATTCTCATTAATAATCCTTTTAATAAAAATTACCTCCATTTATAGATGATTCGGTAATGTGTAATGATTTTTATATCTAGAACAATATAATCTTTTGGGAGTTGATCTAGTTACAATCATAAGTTAATCTTAGAGTAGTTTGAACACTATTACTCTAGGTTGAATGCTTTTAATCACTTTGATTGCAACCCCATTTACAAAACTTTACCAAGTGCCTTACGAACCATTCAAAGAAAGCCCTTTAAGCTCATTAATTGATGAGTAGGAAATATTTTGAGATATTTTCAACAAGTCAAATTATATATTGGGATTAGGATTCAACTTTGTAGTTTTTTTTAATCCACATTAATGCACCTAATTTGCAAAGCCTTGGGAATCTTAGACAATTTTCTTGGTTCTTGATTTAATTATTATTTATTTGAATTAAATTTGTTTATTTATTTATTTATAATTTTAATTAGAAATTTAAAATCTTAGTGATTTGAATAATTTTCAATTAGATATTTTATTGTGTCTAACTTGATATTATTATTATTTATTTGAAAAATGAATATATGCTTCTCATCTTTATTTGTTTCCATACATTTTCATTTCCTCTTAGACTACAAACCCATACTTTCTATTACAACTCTCATTCTATATTCTATATTTGTTTCTAAGTTATTCAAAATAATATCTAGGATATTGTTCATGAACCCATAATTTAACCAGATTGATAATGATTATTTTGCCCTCACTTTGACCTTGATAAAATCATGACTTAAACTGAGCAAATGATTTTAGGTTTACTAGCTAAACTTATAAAGCCTTTGATCTGATTCACTTGGTTCCCATTTTTTGCTTTGATAAATTATTTTAAAAACCGAAAACGCTCGTTTATGGGAAATGACTGAAATATTTGGCTATCGCATCCCTGTACATAGGTTTTCTAGCAAAATTAATACAATATAGTTATGTTTTTTTAAATTCTAGGCCCATGAACTTACTGAAAGCAACATTTCATTCGGCCCTCTTTTATATTGTTGACATTATATCACATGGTGACGTCATGCCATCATGCGCACCCGTTTCACGAACTCGAAAAAAATGTCACAGCATTATAGATTTCTGTTATGTTAAAATGTACAGCTATGCATGTGATGGTTATTCAATTCCATACGTTATGAACTTCAAAAATTCTTTAAGATTCGTTGAAGTTCTAAAATCCCTTACAGTCGATGAACAACTAGTCCACATATTCTGAATGCTAGAGTTCAATGAGCAATCCAACTAGAACTGCGTAGAATGTAGAGTTTGAATTATGTAGGGAAATTAACACTTTTAAGCCATTTGAAGCTTGGCAAGAAGTCTGCATCTCATCATGCTCCAAGGGGTTTCCCCACTTTGAGCAGTAAAAAGGAATTTTTTTTACTTTAAAAATAGTTCAGAACTATTTCAGAAATTAATTTGTTTGATCTATAGGTTAAGTGGATTTTTACAATATATGTTTGTCTGGGTATATGAATCCGTTGCAATTTTTTGTCATCAATATTTTTGATAATATTCAATGATCCATTAACAGAATGAAAGAATGCCATGAAACAAAATCATATTCAATGATCCATTTTGTATCCTATCTTTCTTTCATCCTACCGATATATCATCGAGAAGATGAGGACAAAAATTTGCCACTCAATCACCTTGACAAACATATACAGATATCTTATTTTATTTTCAAATATCATCACGGTAAGAATAATAAAAAAGAGATCAGTGCATGCCACTTCCTCTATTTTAATGTGTTATGATTCAATCCTTTTCTGATTTCAGAACCCATTTTTTGCTTGTGGCTGTATGCGCCTAACTATCCATAATTTTTTATTAACATCTCAGCTTGGAATTTATTGCTACACTTTTCCTCAGCTCATTGATGGTGCACAATTTTCTTTCCGCTTTTTCAAATCCAATTGTACAGATGTCTTGCTTGGAAACCAAACCAGAGAAAATCAAATAACCTTTGTGCGCTTCAACATACATGGAAAGGGCGATGTCTATCTAGCAGAAAATATGCATCTGATGTGACTGTTTCTGCATTTTATTAATTAATTTATAAATCTCAGAACAATATAAATTAATTAATAAAATTAATTAATAAAATGGAGAAACAGTCACATCAGATGCATATTTTCTGCTGTTTAACCACGGGCCATCGAAAGTGCACCGTAAATGTCCTCGGGAGGTGATAAAAAATTTCAGGTACGAAAATCCACATACTAGAATCACATTTAGTACGGATTTCCAGATGATATAATGATCATTGTTCATGCGTGTTCTGGGCAAAATTTAAAGATCATAATACGAGAATTTAAGAACGCACTCCGAGATTATAATACAATTAAGATTGCACTCCTCACACAACATGGAGTCCGATAATCATCATTGTCCTTCCCTTCGCTGTTTTTTCAAAGAAATATATTAAATACAGAGACATTCATTTGACATGGAAATTTTTAAGTACTTTCACAGAATGAAATTTCTTGGTTATTTGTGATTATGCTCTTTTTAAAGTTATTTTAATTCATTTTTATTGTCTTGTTACCCCCTGGAGAAATGGTCAAATGAGATAATGATGTATAATGCTAAGTTTCCAACACCTCTTGCTTTCTCTTCCTGATGATGGATCACGTAGTGTGATTCGAAATGTTGATGAAAAATCTCTACACAATCTATTCCAGAAACTTAGCATTATAAATCATGGATTGTGGAAATCTGATTGCATTAAGAGATAATGATGGTGAACATAATGAGGTACAAGTTAAATATCAGATTTTTAGGGTTTGATAAGAATAGATGCCTTGTCAATGCTACCACATAAAAATGTATTTAATTATCTGTAATGACTGACAAAAATACCCTTCCATTATGTTTTCATGAATGTCAATGCCATTTTCGAAGACTCCTGCAAATCTTGCTTTCTTGGAGTAAAGGAAGGAAGATTTGCACGAGCAAAGAGGTAAGAAATTTAATGAAATAGAAGGTTTTCTTTTAGATTTGAAAATGTATACTTCTTTTCTGCTTCTCATATTATGAAATCAATTTCATACGCAAAGGCTTTTATTTTCTGTTTGGTTCGTCAATTGGAATAGGGCATAGGAATAAGTATTCTATTTTGCCTGTAAAATGAGCTTATACCCATTCTAAAAAATAGCTGTTATTAGGGTCCGTTTGGTTGCTGGAATACAACCAGAATAGGAATAGGAAATTATAATATAATTTGTATTCTTTGTTTGGTACGTGGAATAGGAATAGGGAATAGGAATACATGTTCTCATTTTAACCTCAAAATGAGTTTTTGTCCATTTCAAAAAATACCTGTAATTGGAATTGCTATTCTTGCATTCATTTTAACTTTCTCAAATTTGATTAAATTTTCAAATCCGCTTTGACCTGGGGTGAGCGCTAGAACTTTGTTTTCAATATTTTCAAATATTTCAGCGATTTTCCAATGGTGCCGATTGCATCTTCAAAAATATTTTCAAATGGCGCCGATTGTAAGTTAACCCTATTCCAATTTAAGCTTGCATAACCAAACAAAGGATAAACAAGATTGGATTGCATTTTTCCATTCCTATTCTTCATTCTCCATTCTCATTCAAATTTTCTATTGTAGTTCTCAATTCCTATGCTTGCAACCAAACGGGCCCTTAGAATAGCCATTCCTATTCCCAATATTGCATGCCTATTCTCCATTCCTATGCCTGCGGCCAACCGAGCCCTTACTTACCCAATCACCATCTACCTTACTAATTGCACAAGTAGTTCCAGAAAAACAGCAACACCAAAAATTATGTGTGAATATGTAAATTTTGAATGAACCTAATAGTGGAAATTTTGTTCGGATTTACGCTCATACAGTTAGCATCCAACTTTAACACGCACCTGCAACCTTATTTGGTATAACCAAACTATGATATTCCATGTTGCAATTCCATCTGCCTTTTCGCCCTGTACCCAGCCTTAGTAGAATAATTATTGTCTTGTGAGTGAGCCAAGATTAGATCATCCTTTTTATTTTTGACAAACAACCTTCCCTCTGATTGTAACTTCTAAAAATATTCCTCCTAATCTGCTGAAATGGATAGATTTTATGGATCTCTCGAGACTATTTCCCTGAGAAAATTTCAAACGCAGTAACATAATCTATTAAGTAATTACAATAGATGTCCTTAATTACTTGAATAAAATTCGGCCCAATTACAATTTAAAACAATGGAGGCATACCTTTCCTAGATTCTTTGAATATAATTTGACATTCTCCCCATTATAGACTTCCCATGATACAAATTTTGTTATCACCTCTGAAATGGTTATAGCTCTCATTGGATCACCTTAGTCTAAATACTCTTTTTACATAATTTGACACCATTTAGTCTTATAGATTTTCCAAATTAGTTTACCCCAAAAGCTTTATTTCTCTTATGCAAATCATATAATCGGATTTTCCTCATATCTATATCAGCTATGTCTTTTCAAAATCAAAGTTATTTTTCTATTAAATTTTTCAGAGTCATTAGAATCTATTTGTATATCTAAAATATCAGTGATCAAAAGATTATTATTAAAAAATAGAAAACAAAGAAAATGGTGACAGCAAATAACAAAACTATTTTATTAATCTGACTGCACAATAATACAGATTAGATAGCCTCTGTCAATAGAGGACTTCCAAAAGAGTCTAGAGCATACATGTGGATGGTATAATGTGAGAACACTAACACTTAACTACCTTGCCATGTATTTGAAGACATACTCAATCATGCACACACATGGTGGAGTTAACTACAGTTTCAATTGCAATAAGAGAATGACGTAGACTTGTCTATTCCAATGACATTGTCTATTCCAACACCCTCCCTTAATTTCTACCACTAAAGACTTTATGTGGAAGAAATTACGATAAGAAATTCAAATAGAATAGGTCCTAGCATTGAGCCTTGTTAGGTATCTATTTTACAAAATAAAAAATTTGGTTCTCCTTCTAATTATCAGTTTGTTTCTTGTGTCATTATGATATGAGTTTTTGACCGGTTGACCCATAACCATTTGGGATTTGCCCCAACTAATGCAATTGATTTTCCTTTTGGGTTTTTCACCCAAACAAGTGGCTTTGGCTTACCACAAACCTTTCAAAAATACTTTTAGGCTTTGCACTCAAACAAGTGGTTTTAGCTTACCACAAACTCTTCGAAAAATGATTGAAGGTCTTTCACCCAAACAAGTGGTTTTAACTTACCACAAACTTTTCAAAAAATTCTTTAGGATTTTTCACCCAAACAAGTGGTTTTGGTTTACCACAAACCATTCACCTAAACACGTGGTTTTGGCTTACCACAAACCATTCAATAGATTTGCCTATAAACTTTTCTCATGTATAATAATTTTGAGTCCATATGAAAAATAATCCATCTACCTAGTCACATGGGTACTAGCTGCTATGCTTGCTAGTTCTCTAGGAATATTTTTCAGATACATGGTTCATCAATATGTCAAACATAAAGGAAATAAAAACTTTTGAGGTGTTGGGCACAACCGACAATGCACCTCTTACTACAACCATCACAAATTTGATTTCACAAATTCTCTTCATTTTAGACATTGATTTCAATGATCAGCCTTTCTTTTCATTTGGCAACAACATACCTTCTATGTCACATTTTCTTAGACAACAACTTCATGAATCAACAAAGATCAAGGATTGACATACTCAAATAAAATCACAATCCAAAAAATCTAATAGCTCTGATACCATATTAAAAAATAGAGAACAAAGAAAATGGTCACAGCAAATAACAAGACTATTTTATTAATTTGCCTGCACAATAATATAGATTAGATAGCCTCTATAAATAGAGGAATTCCAACTACAAATGAAGATTCTAGAGCGTACATGTGGATGGTGTAATGTGACAACACTAACACTTAACAACCTTTCCATATGTTTGAAGACATATTTAATCATGCACACACATAGTGGAGTTAACTGCAATTTCAGTTGCAATAGGAGAATGACATGGACTTTGTCTATTTCAATGACTTTGTCTATTCCAACAATTATTATTTTTACCTATCTTATATAAATAAAAGAGAATTAGAACAATATATAGGATTAATTTCTTCTTTAAAGTCTACTAAACAATAAGGTTTTCTCTTGTTGTGATGAAAAGAGGGAAAATCATCATATTTACCTAAAAAGGGGAAAAAATCTAAAGAAGGTTCATTGGATCGTTTGAGTTCAAAAAATATAAAGAAGGCCCATTGGATCATTTGAGGTCAAACAATTTTGTTGAATAATTTAACACCATTTATTTTGAGGCTTCTTATAGATTTACCAAATTAGGTACCCCTAAGCCTCCCCGCATCTTTACCATTAGCTATATTACTATTCTAGAGAAAATATCTAATTTCAATTTCAATTCTTTCCTTGAGAAGTACTTCCATCCATATATGTTGACATTCTTTTATTTGTTGGGGCTAACAAAATATCTTATTGGAAATCTATATTGTAGAGAAGATAAGAAGTAAAACCTCTTCATGGCAAGTTTATGGGTTATCTTTATTTGGAATGATTTTTTTAATCAAGTTAGTTTTTTCTTCTATTCCAAATTACTATATGATGGTACTCAAAGGCCATGTAGGTATAGAATCATATTTAAGAACAACAATTTGGTCTAGGACGTGATGAAGGAGAGATCAAAAGAGTCTAAGTTTGAAGGTAGTGATTCTAAATTTTATAAAAAAATTATTCATGTAGTACTTTAAAAAAACAAAGATATAGACATTCATTCCAATAAAAGATCAAGGTAGAACCAACAAACCAGCAAGTACAAGCTGACACATAAAAATTAGTGTTAGTAAACACTTTTTCCCATATGATTTTCATATGTAAAATAGAGAAAAAATGTATACCAACAAATGAATTCATGTACAAGGCTAAGGAATTCTATGCTTAAAGTTTCTTCAATAACAACAAGCGCAACTACCTTTATTGTAGATAAAGAATTTTTTGATCTTAAAATTCAACAGAATGACCTTTTTAGAATACAATTTGCTGACATTGTTGAATCAAATTATTTTATCTCATCAATACAAAACAAACTTTTATGCTGAAGAACCACTCGATTTTAATTATCAAGATTATCCACATAACTAAAAATTAAACAATCAAGCAGGCAGGTCTAATAAAACTAACTTCTCACAGCATCGCAAGTTCTAAATTGACAACTTCAAAATCAATAACAAACACAACTAAGAGCTTTTGCATAAATAATATCTTTAGAAATATTGATTCAAACGAGCAGATTATAGTATGTACTTACAAAGCTTTTAACCAAAATCAAACTACAGAGTTTTCTTTGTATTTGCAATGTTCTGAAATGCTAGTTCTAAAACTTGAAATTTAAACCACAAACAAAAATAATTTTGTCTATCGATCTACTAGAGATTAACCCTATTCCATACTAGTTATTACATATTTATAGGCATGGGGTTGGATAGATGCCAAAATTACCCAGCCAGGAGTAAGATAGTCTCTTGGTTAACATAACTGTTAACCAAAAAGCAAGGAAAGAAAAATGACAAAAAATGAACAACCAAGCAACTATGTGTAACTGCTTCTTTTAATCAGGTAGTGCCATCTCCACTGGCCATGTTTCTTGTCGAGTTCCATGTTTCATAGGTAGTTGAAACAATTGAGATGACGGACTGATGTGGAAGACCAATGTAGGCGAATCGCTACTTCCAGATTTCTTTTTCTTTCTTCAACTCAGCTATTTTCTCTTCATGCATTTCTAAATGCTTCAGATTAATGATTAGCATGGCCTCCATATGTGCTACATTAGAAAAATCTTGCTTAGTTGTTGCCTTCTTGTCTTGGAGTTCTTGGACCTTTTTCTGAAAATCCTTGATTACCTCTTCAGATTGGGCAATAGAGTCGTCTTCCTTACCTATGAACTTCTTGACAAACCACTTAAGATCATTTTGAATTATCTAGTGTATGATCTTAAGTTCTTGCAAGTTTTCCTTGATCTTGATCACACCTTGTATCAATGCTTCATTTCTCCATTCAATACAGTCTTTAATCACATAGAAGGCCTTCTCATCTAAGCCTACCATAGGACATTCAGCCTGGAATTTTTGCAATCCAAATTCTTGGATGTCTTCCATCCATATCACTACCTTTGCCTAATTATTTCTTTCCTTCTCTTATCCTTGGTTGCTCATTTCCATCTTTTTAGTAATGGCTAATATTTCTTTCGAAGCCTTATCTAGGTGACCTATATGTTTCATGGTGTCATCTAGGACACCTTCCACCCATTCTCCTACTATTTTTGCAACTACTTTACATTTGTGCAGGTTTTCAAGAGATTGTTGGTTAGTTGCAGACAACACATTGACGATCGCTGACATCTTGTTGATCGATTTTGCTTTAGGATGAAGGATAGCATTAATATATTGCACAATGTTCTTGATAGTTTTCTTCATTTCCTATTTATCCTATCTATCTTTCCATAAATTGTGCACAATCTTTTATTAGAGGCTTTGAAGAATTCAATGTCCACCTCAATATTCCCTTTCCCTAGATCAACTTTAGTTATCTGGTAATCTTGAGGAGCTAGGGACTCGCATGAGCTTCTATCTGGTGGTGTAGCTTGGCTGACCAATGCCCAATTTTTTTTATCAAAGTTGATTCTTGCTTCAGTTCTTTCCTTCTTCACTTTAGATGTTTTTCCCAGACATTTGTTGACTAAGTCATCGATTGGCATGGAAAGAGAAACCATGTTCCTCTTCTTCTCCACAGAAGTTTCCAACCATTTGGGTGTGATCTATTCTTTGTTCGTAGTAGTGGAGGATTTGGCTAAGGCAAGACTACTTTCTTGGCCCTCAGTATTTATTGGAAAATTCTGAGGTTTGGGTACACCATCTGCCATAAGTAGTTGTTCTATTGCCTCGAGATCAACTATTACGGTACCCTTGCTTTTGGTGGCTGATGCCTTCCTCATGCTTGAATGATTGACCCACTTTGCCTTAGGAGTACCTTCTTGAATTTGAAGTTGAAGTGGCTCTGGAATTGCTTCAACTTCAACTTCAACATGACCTACAACAAGATCATGAATATCTTGATTAGTAATCTCTTTTTTCTCTTTGGGAGCCTTTTTACTTTTACTTTTTGAAAACTTCCCAGAAAGATCAGAAGTGACAACAATTTTCAAATTTATCTAGTTTGCGGTTCTAGCTAGCACATCCTTAGTGTCAGAGAAAACATAATCTTCTTTTCTCCTTCCCCAATCAATTTTGGGAATGGGCATGCACTCAATCTGGTCTATGTAGAATGGATCAAGCACCTCCTTGAAATCATCCTCCTTCAGTCCACATGTATCAAGATCCACATTAAACATAATGATTTGTTCAATAGTTAGACATGACGACAACCTTTTCCTTACTTCAAATTCATTAAGGCAATTTTCCCATTAATCTTCCAACTATGGAGTGTGCACAAGAGAGACAATATTTTTAACATTATTTGTAACAAAACTTATATAATCAAAATCTTCTTATGAGGAGAAGGGTTTAAACCACGAATGAGCCAGTTATTCCTTTGCTAACATAGCTTGTTTTAGGCTAGGGCATCTATAATGTCCAATTTCAATAGGGAAAAATATAGAAGAAGACCTCGTAGGAATCTCAAAAGACTGTACCATACAGACAAACTATTTGCATATTTCAAATAAAACTATAGAGTCTAGACAATAGTGAGGTAACTTCAACGGTTCACCAGAAAAGCCACCCATCTTGATGTATGTGAACCTGGGAAATTGAATATAAAAGCAGCCATATATTTGTACAACTTTCATGGCTTCTTCAGACAACCTACCATTTTCATGACCTTGAAGTTTAAAGACTAGCCTTCCTAGAAAGACATCATTTACCCTTCTGAACTCCTTACATAACACAGCCTCCTAAAGATCATTATAATACTGGTAAATGGGCATTTCATCAGTCCAAGGTGCATGTGGGAGATTTTCCCATTCTTTAGATGCTGCTAGGATATAAATCAAATAGGAAGATACAAAAAAGGAACCAGAGTTGTTGATAGCTATTAAATCTTTATGCAAATTCTTGGCAATCAGGTCAGCCCAGTCAATGAACTTACTTCCTTCAACAATCTTTTGAATGAAGAAATACATCCTAGACTCCCAATGAAATTCATATTCATTACCCTTAATCCTATTCAATAGGAGTACAATGTCTATAATTTCCTTTATGAAATGCTTGATAGTTAAAGGTTTTGGCAACCTTGAACCCCCTTCTGTAATTTTTAGGAGCCAAGACTGAGCTACCCTACTATCATAGTTGCTTTTTCCTTTGACATATAGGCACTCTGCTTCTTTGAACATCCATAGCTCATAGGGCTCTTTGTGGGGAATTCTAAAGGCTGAGTAGACACTGATTCTATTAATTCTAACTATTACCTCCCCTGAAACTTTCTTGATGCACCTAGTGTCAAGGTCATAATGGTTTGCACACTTGATAACAAGTTTTGGGTATGTGATTGTAGCGAGAAAGATAGAAGCTTCTAGTAACCCACTACTAGCTAGCTTTTGATGAATGGGACCTGACTGGGTGTTTCTAGTTCTCTTGATGACATCAGACAGGTGTTTATTAACCAAAAATGTATCACAAATTTCAAGCAAAGAACTAAGAAAAAATGGCTTTTCAAACTTGGGAATTTTAGGACGAAATAATGTCATGACTTGCTACTTGAAAGATGGGGTTGGAAAGATGCAAATTCAATTACTTCAAAACAAAGCAAGCACAAATGAAATTGTACAGGGTTATGGCAAAACACTTATAGTTTGATGGAGCTACAACCTGCAACTCATTCTCCCTACTCAACGGTGCTAGAATTTGTTTGCAAATGGAAAAATGAGTGGGAAAAGAGGCAAAATAAATGCATTTAAGGGATGACTTACAAAGGAAATCTTAGGACAGATATGGAAAGTAAATGCAATAATTACTTATCCATGTGCCATGCATTGGAAAAGACCCTTTGAGTAATTTGTTATGAACGACCATCAAATCCGCATTCGTACTGGCACTCCATGTCATGATGAAATGACAAATTTTCTTTTTCACAAGATCTTGCCGTATCTACACATGTATCACCTTAAAGTTCTTAGTTATTAACCTGCCTACCTTGGGACATGTTTTTAGTGGGACCTACCTTGCTTTTGGCTTGAAGATTGGAAACCTATGTTGAAACAAAACATTAGTATACCAAATTGACATCGAAGTTGAAGTTGAAGTTTGGGTGGACCGTGCTTCAACTTTAGTTTTGACTTCACCGAGAGTGACTTGAGGATAGGAAGTGGACTTTGACACATGGAAGGCTGATGTGAGCTCGCACTTGAAGTTGAAGTTAGATGAAACTTCACGATTATGGAGAGACTCAAGACTGAACCATCCTAGGACACAAGAAAGAAAAATATATGTGGTAACAATTGGCTCCAACTGGGGAATGAGACTGGAAGGATCATCAATGAACATGGGGACTTTGGCTTTGTAGAGTGACTCAAAAAAAAAATACAACACAACGAATAGAGCAAGAAAAGAGCAAAAACCAAAAAGGCGATATTTACAATGAGACAAACAACGAACTCAAAATTGGTACAGCTTGAGGTCCTGCCCATTAGAGGATAGGGGAAGATAATTTCTATTAAGGTATTGCAGCTTGAAGGCATTTGAATCCAGTTCCTCAGATATCACAAATGGGCCTTTCTATAAGCTCTCAAATTTGGTGTGGGCTCCTTTAGGTTCTTTCCTCTTGTCCCACAACAATACTTGATATCCTTTCATGAATCTTTGTGGCCTTGCCTTTTGATCAAAAATTCTTTTGACCCTTGCTTGATGGTTTGTGATATGATCCATTAGCTCTCTTCTTTCATCTTCTATTTTTTGGAGGTACAATATTCTTTTTTTGATGGAAGACTGAAACACTTCATCTTCAATTGCTTTTTGCAAATTTAGCGTGGCTAGCTCCAAAGGCAAGGACAATTGCGCTTCAACTCCATACACCAATTCAAAAGGTGTCATACCTATGGCTCTTTTGGGAGAAGTTCTATTAACCCAAACTACTTCATATAACCTCTTGTGCCAATCTTTTTTCATCTACCAACTTCTTCATAATATTCACCAAGTTTTTATTCGTGGAATCTGCATGTCCATTGCCTTGAGGGAAATAATATGAAGCATGAGACAATTGGACACCATGATCATAGCAATACAATTGAATTTCCTGGGATGAAAAAGTATGTGCATTATCAGTCACTATTTTTCTGGGACTACCAAAATAGGTCAAAATATTTTTGTTAAGAATTAACACACTACCTATGATGTTGTTGCTTTAACAGGAACTGCCTCAACCCATTTAGTAAAATAATCCATAGCAGTAAGGATGTGTGTATGTCCTGCACTTGAATTTGGATTAATAGGCCCTACAAAATACAATCCCCACTGTTGAAAGGGTTCTTCTATAATCACAGGTTTAAGAGGGAGAGTGGCTAATTGTGGTTTCCTAGTAAACAATTTACATTTCTCACAATTCCTTACCCAATGATAGGTAGCTTTAAACATACCTGGCCAATAGTATCCACTTCTTAACATTTTAAAAGTTGTCATTGTTGATGAAAAATGACCACTATAGGCTCCATCGTGGAAGGTTTTCAGTAATTTTTCTTGCTGGTTAGTATCAACACATCTTAAAAGCATACCATGCAAACCTCTTTTGTACAAGACTTCATCAATGATTACAAACTATGTTGCCTTGAGTTGAAGAGTCCTTCAGTCTTTTCCTTTTAAATGATCAAGGTATCTTCCATATGTCAAGAAATAAGCTATGTCTGAAAACCATTCATCTTTTAGACCAACAAACAAACAATTGGGGTAAGGTTCTTCTTTTTCTTTTTCTGTAATAAGTTTACACAACCCTTTCCCTCAAACCAATTTAGTTAGTTAGATATCCAGATCAAATTCTTGCACTTTTGCTACCCAAGTTGCTCAATTATTGACTACTACATCCTGCTATGTGAGGATACGCTTGATTGTAGTGGATGACACATAAACTACAGAATGTAAATGTAAAATATAGTACCGAAAGTATTTCACTGCTTTCACAAGAACAAAGGCTTGTTTTTCAAACAAGGAGTAATTCAGCTCATGTTTCTTCAATTGAACGCTTATAAAAGAGATAGGCATCTCTTCTCCTCTGTCATTTTTTTGGAGCAATATTCCTGACATGGTATGTTTTGATGCATAGCAGTACATTATAAAATCTTTTTTGAAATCAGGATAAAAAAGCATTGGAGCTTTAGCAATAGCCTCCTTTACCTCTCGAAATGCTTTAGATGCTGGTCCATCCCATTTAAAATTTTTCTTTTCATTGAGCAATTTGGCCATAGGCTTGGCGGTCTCTACAAAATCAAGTACAAAATTTTTCAAGAAATTGATCTATCTAAAAAAAGATTTAACACCATTATGATTGACAGGAAGGCATAGCTGCTGAATAGCTTTTATCCTCTCTAGGTCAATTTTGATTCCTTCTTTTGAGACCATGTGTCCAAGTAACTTTCCCTCTGATACAAAAAAAAATTGATTTTTGTAACGCCCTACCAAGGGATCCAAAAGAATTAACCTAAATTTTTACTAAGTTTGCTAGACATTTTTGTTTAAACAAGAAAGATAAATCATTCACATCAATCACATAGTAGCGAAAGCAATAACATACAATCAACTATAAAGATACATAGTAGGTTACATTCCTTAAGGATCCCAAGACGCTGAGTCACATTTAAATTTAATCTACTGCTAAGTCCAATCAAATACCACATCCATATGAAAGAATAATGAAAAGTCCAATGTCCATTTAATATACATTTGTTCTGAATGCCTCTTGGCAAATTAATTCGGAATGCTCATTCATCCACTGTACATGTCATAGGGTATGAAAGGCTTAAAAGAATATACATATGTAAAAGTAGAAATACATCATCCTCTTTGGATCCATGATGCAAATGCAATACAGTAAAATAAATGTAATCATCCACCATACATGATACATCCACACATCAAAAAGATATAACATCCATCATAAAATATAACCATCCATCATAATGATCCATGAATAGAATGAAGGTAAATGCGAACAAGGAATGCTCCAGCCATGGTGACTATGGATGAATCTCAATGGTAAGAGTGAAAAAACACTACCACCCGACCCCGTGGAACCTAAATGGCCCACTCCCACCGTACTGAGGAGATAGTCTCAAGTCCCAAATAGGATATCAAATCACATGACACAGGTACTCTCTAAGTCTAAGAATCCTAAAAGCATCTAACTCAAAGGTTCCAACACATAGATAAAAATCTAGACTTGAAGGCACACAAAGACACATAAGAATCTACTATATAAGTGAGAAAGTGTCATCACATGAATCATGTTCAAAGTTACTCAAGCAATCCCTTAGGAATCTCGGGTCCCTAGTGATCCCTGAGGCCACTAGTATCCTCTCATATTGATGAGGCATACTACAGAATGCAAGGTCATAGCCAAGCATTCTCTCTACTCCCATCCAAGTCTGTACTAGCAGTCGAGGCATGGGCTAGAACATACAATTAATCTTGTTAGGTTCATTTTACTCTCATTTAGTGTAAATGTTATCACTTATTAAAATAACCTACAATGAGTTACCCTGGTAGCCACTTAGGGCCCCAACCCCCATTGCAAGCCACTTCCCAACACTCCACATAGATTACCTACTTTAAGCTCATGAATCACAAATCAAAGAATCATAGTAAAATCACCTCAATGATATACACAAGTGATTGGAAATCATTAGAAGATAATCATAATAATCACATTAGTTCTCCATGAGCAACTAAAAAGCATCAAATGATAAATCACAATATCCATTGGTTCTCCAATGAGCAACCAGAAAGTATCCCATAATACACATTGGTTCTCAACAAGCAACCATAAATCATCCCAAAATAATACTGATCAAAGACTCGAAAATGGTCAAGTCAAACATGTCACAACATGACATCATCAAGAACAAATCATCCAAAGCATCTCAGTCCTCTCAAAGCGACTTGAAGACAAATCAAATATAACTAATTGATGACTCAAAAATGGTTAAGTCAGGTATCTCATATACATACACCTCAGCTTCACACAAGAAGACTAGAAAGCAATAACAAGCAGTAAATAAATCCATATCATAGAGCATGCCATTGCATTACCATGGTTAGATTAAAAAGATAGAGACCAACACATCATAAAATCAATTTCACATACCCCCAAGCCTTTGGTAAACATCCTACACTTGTCAACACTAGGACAAAGCCCAAAACCCCAAATCATAGTCAGCATGTAAAAAACTAGAAGGTCACACAGTTGATTTGGTTCAAAGACACATGGTTTAAGTTAAACAATAACGTTTAGTTTTTAGTGTTTGTGTTCAAGTAAATAGTCTCATAGTTCAATTTGATTGATAATATTCTATTGAGTTAAAGCAAGGTTTCCATTCCCCATGGAATGTATGTTTTAATAGATAGAACCCATAGTTTACACTTACAAATTATCTCGTTCCTATATCCAAATGAAATGCACAATTACCCCTAATTGATTTCAAGTCAAGACCTAAAAAAATCCAAGGCTGATAATTAAATTATTAATAATACTTGTTGATCTCTAAATATAATAATCTACATTTTTATTAAAATCAGTATTATAATAACCTAATAATTTTTAGACATAATTAAACAACTTCCATTATTAAATAATCTTAATTAAATTATATTTTAATTATATATATATATATATTCATTACAATTCACAACATATGATTCCAAAATACTTTAATAATACCTTAATTAACAATATTAATTAAATATTATTGGATCTCATAATAATTGTTTATTTAAAAATAATTTATATTAAATTACCATTAAATAATTATTAATTTATTAATAAAAGAATAATTAGTAATAAATTATTCACATTTTATAAATTAAAAAATTCTTCAATATTTGATATATATTAAATGTCATTTTATACTCATTAATTATCATAAACTAAAATTCATAAACTTAAAACTTTATTAATAAATAATAACAATAAACATTATAATCTTTTAGCACTAGCCATGTGATTTAAAATCTTAGGTGCATTTATACAATGCCAACCCCTTCAAAAGGCGGCTACTACAATGATTCTGATGCTGCCGCAGTAGAGTACACTGCATTAGCAGTAGGGTCACTGCACGACAGTGTATATAAAAGAGGGGGAGGGTGTGGGGTTTCTGCCACCCAACCCATTTAATATATATATATATATATATTTATTTATATTTAAAAAAGAAAGTTTATTTATTACAAACAAAACTTAAAAAAAAAACATTTCCCATTGTGCATCAGTTTGCACTATATTTTATTTTAAATTTTAATTATTATTTATTTTTAATAAAATTTAATTCAAACAAACCTCATTTATATATATATATATATATATATATATATATATATATATATATATATATATATATATATATATATATATCTATATATACATATATGTATGCATGCATACATATATATATATGTATATATATATATAGATGTATATATGTGTGTGTATATATGTATATATATGTATATATGTATATATATGTATATATGTATATATATATGTATATATGTATACATATATACATATACATATATATATATATACATATATACATATATACATACATATATATGCATTCATACATACATGTATACATGTATGTATGCATGCATATATATATATATATATATATATATATATATATATATATATATATATATATATGCATACATATGTATACATACATATATATATACATATATATATATATATATACATGTATGTATATATATATATATGTATATACATATATATATATACATACATACATGTATGTATATATATGTATATATATATACATACATGTATACATATATATATATATATATATATACATATATATATGTATATATATATATATATATATATATATATATATATATATATATATAGATGTATACATCTATATATATATATGTATACATGTATATATATATATATATATATGTATATATATATATATGTATACATGTATATATGTATATATATACATATATATATATATACATGTATATATATACATGTATATATACATGTATATATATATGTATGTATATATACATGTATATATGTATATATATGTGTATATATACATATATATATATGTATACATGTATATACATATATATATGTATACATGTATATACATGTATACATGTATATACATATATATATGTATACATGTATATACATATATATATATATATATTCCATTTAATTGAAACTCAATTTCTGATTTGATTTAATTTCTTTCAATTGTTGAACAAGGTTTTTCTAAACGGTTTCTCAATCTAGATTTACAGATGAAATTGAATAGAAAAAGACTCAAAAAGAAGGGTGGCAAGATTCATGTAACAAGATTTGAGAAATGATTTTCTTGCAAGCACGAAGTAGATAGAACTTACTGAATTACATAAATCATTTAGTGATCAAAACACAAGACCCTACCTAAACCTAATGCTAATTCTCAACCCTTGAAAATTTGAAGAGAAATCCGTCCTCACAGAACCTTCCCTTTTTCAAAAATTCATTTCTCTTTCCAAAATTTCACTCCCCAAATTCATCCCCCAAAAATGAACCCTTCGATTGTGATAAAGAGTTCTCTCCTTAAATTGTGCGTTCACTTGGGAGAACTCCTTGCTCACAACCCTTAACTCCCAATTGACTTTTATTTATCTTTCTTTTATCTTGCATTAACCTTTTCCATGCACGTTTATGAATTATTAAATTACTTTTTTTAATATTCACTGGACTTCTATTTTAATTAATTTATTACTTTTACTTCCATGCGCACTTTATGAAATTAAAATAACATTATTATTTTCACTTATTTTATCTTTTTAATTAATTTCTTTTATTTTAAACTCATGCATGCATCATGCAATCTAAAATCTTTTATTAAAATTTTTTCACTTTTTAAATTATTTTAGAAGCTTAATTGATAAAATATTTATTTACTCAAATAATAATAATATTTAGCATTTATTTAAAAATGAACTCTAAATATATTATTATTAAATTAACCAAATATTATCACATTCTAAATTTATACCTTAAATTTTTATCTCCAAAATTTAATTATTTTTATTTAATTAATTTCTCAATTAATTAAGTATACTTAAATATTAAAATATCATAACAATTTTAATTTTAATTAAATCATTAATTAATATTTTAATTAGACTTAATTAATAGAAAATACACCAAAGACTCATAAAACAACATATAAAAACCCATCATAGCAAAACACATACTAAATCAAACAAAAGGGTTATAATCACGAATTAATGTCATTCGATGCATTTAGAGGGTACTTGACTTAGATACTTGTCCTAATTATGAATTAGGACAAATGGCTTAAGGGTTTAGGATTTGGAGTTAAGAATTTATCTCCCCTCTCTTACCATTCAGATAATGCTGTACAGTACGCTCATCCTCACAATTCAGGGAAGTCGATACCCGATACCTACAACCTGCATAAAATCCATGCATGTACATACACAACATTCTAAGATAAACAGACAATGGTAGGAAGTGGTGCATCATGTAGATCCCGACTAGTAGGTGACTATGATTGCCTTCCTTAACCACATCAGAAATGCCATACATAAAGAAAACAAACACGCACACCATACATATGCAGTATAAGTATCCATAAGAAACACATATTATAATCCATCTAACTTAAACATCATCAATAACTAAAATCACTTGAATAATCATCATACATACATGAAATTTAGAGTACCAAGTAATCTCATCATATAATCAACTAAATCTGAAACAATATTTGAAAATTTGAAAGCAATGCTACTAAACATCAAGCATAAAACTGGCCTAAAAGTGTTTGGTAATGAAAGAAAAATGTAAACTAGGGGCAGACACTACAATTTCTTAGGGTTCAATGAAATTCCATGTTCCCTACATTTTTGGAGCACTTTCCTCATATTTTTTAGGTGTTTCTTTCGCCTTCTTGGAAACATTGTCATATCATCAAGATACACCATGATGCATCTATCCAATAAGTTACCAAAAGTTGAATTCATAGCTCATTGACAGGTGGCACCAGCATTTATTAAGCCAAAGGAATTCTTTTGTAGGCAAAGGTGCCCCATGGTGTTGTAAATGTTGTTTTGTGTTGATCTTCTTCAACAACTTCTATCTGATTATAACTTGAGAAGCCATCTAGGAATGACATCATTTCTAAACCAACATCTGTTTGAAGAATTTGATCCATTATTGACAAAGCAAAATTATCCTTCAAACTTGCTTGATTGAGGTTTCTAAAATCAACAAAAATCCTTATCTCTCCATTCTTCTTTCTAACTAGTACTATGTTTGCCACCCATGTGGAATGATGAATTGGAAAGATAATGTGAGCTTTAAGCATCTTAGCTATCTCTTTAAATATTGCATTAGAAACTTTTGGATTATATGTTCTCAATTTTTGGCTAAAAAGAAGAGGTACCTGGTTTCAAGGTAATATGATGTTTGAATTAACAATTTCTAAAAGTCTTTAAGTCATCATAAGACCAGGAAAAGACATCTATATATTCTGTAAGAAGCTTGATGAATCTAGCTTTGTCACCTTCTTCACAATAGGTTCCCAAATTGATAATTTTTGGATCATGTTTATCTCCCAAATTCACCTTTTCATAATCAACATTTGGATCTTCTTTAGGTGATAAATCTTGATCAATGAAAGTATCTCGCCTATCAAAGAGTTTGTCAAGCTCAACCAGACCTTTGGCTATTACATTCCATTTTAATTGTAACACATCACTCTCATCAGTGAGATCAGGACAAAATTCTCTACATTCAACATCCGAGCCTTCAAAATAGTTAGTAGAGAATTTTTCAATGCTTGGCAAGAAAGCATTAATGTGAGCATCATCTTTAAATACTTGCCCTGAATTGTTATTATTAGGGACACTTGGTCTATGAATGATCTCCATTGAATACTTTCTATTTATTAAATTAGGATGGGGAATTAACAAAGAAGTTGATACTGCCAAGGAGTCTGCCTTATCATTCTATTCTTGAGGAATTTCTTCAATTGTAAAAGCATCAAAACCTTCAATTTCTTTTAATTAAATTAATTCAATCAAGAGAGTTTATTAGCTAAATCAAGTCAATGTTTAGGAATTAAATAAAATTATAGAATTATTGTAGGCTTAGGGTTTTTTGCAATTGATACATACATCAAGTAGTGAATTAGAACTAGAAATGTCTAATAAATTAGGACATTTTCAATTGGTAGATTGATGATTTGTGAGTAATCAACCAAATTGGTTTATGATGGAAACTTTGGGGTATTACATTTATAGGATCATAGCCAATTTTCTAACTAATGCTTTCAAAGTCTAACTAATGCATTCATTCAATAGTTTCAAAACAACATTGCTTAGAATGTTACTACTGACTCAGAATGTTGTTGTTGAACCTTCTCCTACTATTGGTTTTGTTGATTCGGTTGTTGTCCCTTTGGTGGCTTTGAATCAAAATGTCGATGATGTCCCTTATTCTATTGCTGACTATGTCTAGATCATTTTTGCTAGTGCTTCTCCTACTATGAGGGTTTTGGGGGTTTGTGGGGATTGGTAGAAGGCTGCTGGGAAGGTGGAGGATGATTGGAAATTATTTAAAGGAAAAAAATAAAATCCTCCAAACCTTCATTTGATATGTCTTTACATTCTCAAAAGATTGGACGAAAATGTAAATCTTGATGGTCTGTGGTCTCTTGGGGTATTTGCCCTCTCTTTAGGAACATTGGTGTGTCCCCATAGTTTGTCAGGTTGTTTTCCAAAGTTGTTTTAAGATCCTCATTGTTATATATTTATTGTCCCTTTGTACAAAATTTTGGGTCCTTTCAAAACCTATTCTTTACTTAATCAAAACAATCTCTTCGAAGAATGCTAAAGAAGAAGTCAAGGAATTTATTGGTAGATTTAAACACTTGTATGCTCAACTTTCTAATCCTATGCTTGACCATGATATTCAACATATTTTTATTTCTAATTTTCAATAAGATATTTAGAGATTAAAAAATTACTACCAATGATAATTCCTTATCACATGTTTGTGTATTGCTTCACCATTATTCATTACAAGTGATCCAACTTGAGATCTCTACTTTGATGCATCCTATTACTATTAATAAGAATGATGTCATCATTCATCAAAACATGTTCTCTAAGCCTAATAATTACATGAAAAATTATGAGACAACAAACATATTTGATGATAAAGTGACGACTACATGTAAAGGTGTGGATACTTTTTTTGAATGTCATCCTAATCATAAATACATGCCTATTTTGATTTTTACTTGTGGTAATGTCGAAGCTACTTAATTCTAACAATGAAAATTTCCCCTATCCACCCTATTGACTCTAGCAGGTAAATGTCTAAGTCATTTGATCGTGATGCATCTTGTTAGTACCATCATCAATTGGGTCATCACACTCAAAAGTGCTATGGTATGAAAAATGTATTCAAGACCTTATTGATTCAAATAACATATCTATTGATGCTAAGGTTAATAATATAAATAAACTTGCAACATCTACTAATAAAAATTTGCAAACCTGCACCAATACCTTGACTTCACATTCAAAAAAATCATTAATCATCCTTCTTATACTATTAGTATAATTAGTTAGGATGAATACATAGAAGAAGATAATCATGTGATTAATCATGTTAAGTCTCAACCCCAACCTTTAGTTTTACCTTCACATGAACTTAAAACTACACCTCGTAATATGTTTTATCATACTGATATATTTAAAGCATCTAATATTTCTCTCTAAATTATAGCTAGGGTTGTATTCTAACTATTGGTCACTTCCATCACCTATTGTATGGGACCCCTTTGCACTCCCTTCACATACACAACAAGATGGATGATCAAATAGAAATGATAATGTTTTATCCATGTCAAATCTTTACCGTGCAGAAAATAAAAGATCATCACTAGACATTGAAAATGGGATCAACA
The DNA here is from genome assembly GCA_028749045.1 of Cupressus sempervirens. Lineage (NCBI taxonomy): Eukaryota > Viridiplantae > Streptophyta > Pinopsida > Cupressales > Cupressaceae > Cupressus > Cupressus sempervirens. The sequence continues at coordinate 496,529,237 of CM053790.1, forward strand.
TTGGACAACCCCCTTAGCGAAGACTGAGCATTCTGGTGGTGGTGGATGTTGAAGAAGAGATAATAAAGTTAGATGCAGTTGAGATTTATATGCCATGTGGATTGTAGTAGAGAAAAGAGTTTCCATGGTGGATGCCATCATTCTAGGGAACAATTCCATGATGATGGAGGGGGGTCAAACCTCTCAAAATCCACAATGTTTGCAAAACTACGCTCTCCTCACTTTGTGGATCCTATTTCCACCCTCATCAAGGATTTTGTCCAAAATAGCTAAATCCTCCACTAGCTTAAAACCTTCCTCTCCCACTTGCTTGGAGCACATTTCTATTTGTGTTAAGGAAAAATCTCCAACATGTTAAAATCCACAACTCACCAAAAAGAACTCTCGCCATGTATTACAGAACACTATTTTGTGTTGCTCACAGAACATGTCTAGTGCTTATAAAATTCATTCCCGCCTTTGAAAATGCACTTTTGGTAATTTCCAAAGAAGGGCTTCAATCACATCATGGATTTTATCCTTCACAAGAAATTCCTTGACCTCCAAAAATTTCACTCTTTGTGTTTTTCAAGTAGAAATTCTTAGCCCGTCAAGGATTTTGTCCAAATGAAATAATTCCTTAATGCTTATAGTGTGTGCTCTCCACATTTCTTGGAGCAAGATTCTCTAGCCATAATAGATTTTTTCCAAAGGAAGAAAGGCTCTTACATGCCCAAAATCTTTCTTTTCGTCTCTTGTGGAGTACAATTTTAACCTAGTTGTAGAGGGTGTTTGAATATAATAGCTTTTTTTTTTTTCCATCCCAAGCTCATTGTCGAGAAGTATAGAACGCTTTTTTTTTTTGAATTTTTTGGAAAAATATGAATGGGAAAATATTTGAAGATTTGGAAAAGTTGAAAATTTTGAAAATTCAGAAAACTTTGAAAATTTGAAAAATTTAAAAAACCATGACAGTGAGGATTGTGAAATCCAAAATATGCAAAAAAAACTCCAAAAGATGAGAAAATTTGAGAAATTTGAAATTGTGAAAATCCAAAGTTTGAAATGGAAAAAGTTAAAAAATACCAGATATTGTGATTTTTTTTGAAACAAATGAAAAATCCAAAAATTTTGAAAATTATAATGTGAAAATTTGTAAAATTTTGAAAAATGAAAACCCAAAACATCGTGAAAATTCTAATGGGTGAGAATTTTTACATCCAAATGAGAAAAGTTTTAGAAAGCCTAAAGAATTTTTCCTTTTCCACAATCTACAAACTTGAATTTTCAATGATGATTTTTAGTTGCTAGAAAACACTAAAAATGAGGTGTCTTGTTGTCAGCATAAAACTATATGGAAATAAACCTTTTTCCCTTTGATCGTAGATTATGTTATAGATAATATATATAGCTTGGTGAATTAAAAAGATAAATTGGCTTTTAACCTATATCTTCTCTTTTATAACAAGTCAAATTTCAACTAACCAAAAGAAAAATTATACATTTGGGATGAGGAATCTCTCCTCTATAACATCATATGCCTTTTATATTTTCTTAATAAGATTTAGTATTTTTTTTTCTTTCTTAAAATAAACATTTTATCGATTGTCAAAATATGTACTTGTAGTAGTTTTTAATTACAATATACTATATCTAATTAAAATTCTAGAAACATTGTATGAGAATATTCTCAACATGGAATTCTATAAAATGGTGTTCATATGTTATAAAAAAAAAAAATCATTAAAAAGAGTAAGACTTATTGAAATGTTATTTTTTCTAAAATAATTTTATTTCTTCAGTAATTGGATACAAACTCGTATAAAACATGCATTTAATAGACATTTCCTATTGGAAATGTGTGAGAACATATACAACTTAACTAGAATAAATTTATCTAGATCATATGTTTGTAAAAAAATGATTTTTAGATAGAAGTACTCAAGTTCAATCATTTTGATAAGTCAGCCTAAAAGGTGATGCAACTTTGTACTTTTACCTCTAGTGGAATATTTTTTAGAAGGATGGGTAATATAAGAAAATTATTTAGAAGGATGGTTTATATAAGAAAATTATCTCATTCTTTCTCTTACACACAAAGTTGGAGAACAAATTAAGAGAATGAGTGAAATTGAGAGAGTTTATGAGGAAGACTTTTTCTTGATTGATGAGGAGACAGAAAAGGATTTTTCTTTGAATTCATGAAAGAGGATTCTCAACTTTACTAGGTAGAAACTTTTTTAGTGAACTAGACCGATCTTTGTGAATAAGGATAAAAAAAATCTTGAAATATTGACAAAGTTTCAAAATCTTCATCTTTTTGAAAATTATTGCTTCTTGTTTGTTTTCTTTTCATATTCTAATTTATAAACATTTTTTATTTTACAAGAACAAAAAATTCCAAAACCCCAAAGAATTGGAGAAAGATGAGGATATTTGATAAAGAATGAGAGGAAAGGATTCTACCCCAAATCCAAGGCCATGTCTTAGTGGGCTGAAATTGGATACATAAGCCTTGGTGGCCTTGATTTGAAAGAATTCAAATGGAGAATGTTTCAATACAAGGACCATCATCCTACACTCCTAGATACAACAATTTTGAGAAGTGGAATTGCTTTTTTAGTTAGTTTCCCTCCCACCTTTCAATATTTGGAGTTGAATCTAGAATGTGCCAAACACTATAGTGACATAAACAAAAGAATACACACACAAAATATTAACTGTGTAGAAAGAATCAACAAACGATGGTTGAAAAAGAATAGATCACATTATTTGAAGATTCCTAAGGAACTAGTATGGATTGACTTGTAGAGGGAGTACATTGACACGGTTATGATTCTTGGACATATTTTTGTCATGGCTCATTCTTATAGATTTTAATGTTTGATGTGGTACTTTTTTGATAAGGTGGTAGAAGAAGGTAACATGATAGATTAGGCTTGACTCATAAGTGCAAAGTGAACATGAATAATTGATGAATGTAGAACATGCAAGAAATTTTTACATGAGCTCTTACATCACTTACATGCTAACAGAGAGGATGAATTATGATGGCCTAAGATTCAAAGGACTGATTGGGAGCCACATCCTACACTTGAAAGTTCATGAATGCTACCCATAGTTACATTTATATTCTAGGGATGATTATGTAAGGCTTAATGATGTCTTTTCCATTTGCATAGTGAGGAACCTACTAAATAAGTTGCATATATGATTATCGATTGGCACAATAAGGTTGGTGGAAGAATATGGTGATTGGTTCATCCAATATCCCACCTTTTCATTTATCTAAGTTCACGGATTCTCTAGAGAGCCATACAAAATGCTGATGTATCCAATAGATATAATGACCTTTTCGGAACTCACATGAAAACTTTCTATCTATTACATGATTCAAAATGGGAAGAGGAGGTTAGGAATGTAGTTCTCAATTTCCATTGGAGAAGAAAAAGTTGTAACATGCCCATGTTTGAAGGTAGTTGAGAGATCATCATATTAGCTCCACTTCTTCCATCTTTCACTTTATCCATAATGGTTTGATTTTAATCCTACAACAAGATTAGATTAGTAGATAGATTAGAGTACCAACATAGAGTTCACCTTGAAGATTTTTGGGCAAACACTACAAATGAGCAAGACATTAGAAAGAGAATGCATTCAAGGTTTCCATTGAGCATTATCAGAGCATGCAATATATTCCAGGCTCCTAATCAAATGGGGGAAGATTAAAATGTGATACAAAGAGGATTCAATCTAGAAATGACAATTCAACCATATGATTGGAAAAAAAAAGAGGTTACATATTTGGAAATTCTTTCAAAGATAGTCCTAGAGTTTACAAAGTGTTGGATTGATCAAAATCTTGAAAAACTATTTGCACCATCAAATGGATTCTTGAATATATTTATTGGTCACTAGCCTCTTAGGGATGAAAAACTAGGGAAAATATCTAAGGGTACTATCAAAGAATGAGATAATCCATCAAAAGGTTTAGAAACTAGGAAAGTGAAAGAGGTAGCTCAAGAAAGATATCTTAGAAGTGAGAAAGTCATCCAAAAGCCTCAACAAAAGAAGTAAAAATATAGAAACACATAATCTTCTCTAAGTCACACTCTTGGTATTGAGGAGATAGAAATATTTGAAAGTAAGAAAGTAGAGATGAGCATAAGGATATATGAGTAAGAATAAAATTTGGCTAGGGATGTACATGATAGACTGAGTATAAATGCCCATTAAATCTATGCAAGGGAGAGGAAGATATAAAGAGTAAAGCTATGGAGGAAGGTATTGCTTCAATACTAGAGTGAGAAAAAATGGAGGTTAAGGTTGGTCCAAAAGATGAAGATAGATTTACAACAACAATATAGATTTTATCTTTTAGAGTTGTATCCCTTGAAGTGATGATAGATAGTCAAGGAGGGAAAGAAAAGACAAATTTTCATGCAGCCCAAAGTAAGAACAATCGGTGATCCTTGGACACCAAAGTATACTTTATATAATATATTATCTATTGAATTGCATCAATAAGGTTCCTTCTAGAATACACACTTTATATACTTTCAATATAACAAAAATAATAAACTAGATTACCTTTGAACATATCACAAGCATCTGTAAAAGTACCATAGAACTCCCATATTAGACCATGTGCAAGCCTCAATTTTTTTACCACCCAATAACTTGGTCCCCTAAGGAACTATTCTCTTGAGCTAGGAGACAAACCATGATCGATCGAGGCTCTAAAGTAGTCTAAGGTTTAGACTGAAAATGAAGTACAAGGTAACACAAGGCCACACAAAAGTATAAAGACCAAAATGAAATCATAAAGTAAACTAAAAACTAGAGGCAAAAGAAGTGTGAGGGGTTCAACCACATCTAGGTGAGTGTCATCATATATTCCCATAATGTTGGGATTATTCCCTAGAGCCAAGGATCATCGTATTGTGTAGAATATCCTTTGCTCAAGAGATCAAGTACAAGGTAACAAAATGCCACACAAAAGCATAAAGGCCAAAATGAAATTAAAAAGTAAATAAATAGCCAAAGGCATAAGCAGTGTAAGGGGTTCAACCACATCTAGGTGAGTTTCATCATACATTCCCAAAATATTCAAATCATTCCCTAGAGCCAAAGACCATTGTGTTGCACATATTGTCCTTTCCTTGAGAAATCCAAGGAGATATGCATGGCCTAGTAATGTTGGAATCCTTCCCCTTTGTTAGGGACCATGATTTATACATAATGTCCCTTCTTCAGGTACTTCAACAATACTCCATCTTAATCTTGATTAATGTGTGAAACCCAATTACAACCCATTCATGTTATTATGTTATTACTTGTTATCTAATTCTCTTATAGAGATAGCCTATGTAGGGCATTGGCCTCTATGCATAGGAACCTCCAACATCCACTTCTAGGCCCTAGCACCTATGGGGAGCTATTCACCTAGGGTTTCCTATCCTACTCAAAAAACCAATTTACAACATGCCATTAAAAAATTAACACAACCTAACACGTACCATAAAATCTAAGTAAACAGACTCATCCCAGCCAAGGAGATTGGCAACAAGATAATGGTAATGAACAACATGAAAGAGAGAATCATACACCTATGCATTTGTTCCTTATAGTTTCCTATCTATTTATTACTATTACACTTTTATTATTTTTACACATACATTAAGTAGTAAGGCACATTTGTATATTTTAACTATGTTTTTATCGATTATGTGCATACATTACATAGAATAGTGTATTTTCAAAGCATAGATGCACTTTTAATATATTGGTACATCTTTTTAGCAGGGTTGCACATACATGAGACAAAAAGGAAAATTTATTCAACAATAGACTAATAGTAGATTGAGAAGTTTAGGCATGCAATCCTACACATATAAATGATATACCTACACATATGAGTAGTATGCTTGCACATCTATACCAGATAATTCAAAAGAATATAAATAATTGTATGAATTGAATTCCTAGATTTGATTATTTGGAGAATGGTTATCCAACATTGTATGGATGGAAATCTCAGACTGGAAACCCCACAACCAATCTAATTTAATGGATTCAATTCAATGCACTATCTTTCCTATAGATTTTTTTATCATACAACCAGATATAGAGTGAAAACACCCTACAAAACTAGCCATAATATAAATGATACACATATGTAAATTCAGAATTTTTTTTTTAATATATAAAACAAATCAATTCTTTCTTGTTATTAATTTACTTAGTTTCTAAATAAGAGGTAAGATGTCATATTTTCTAGAAATGAGTTGTGCAGAAACTTCTATGTATCCTTAATCTCTAGGCCTCCTTGACTTCAACTAAGTCTGATCTTTCTTCTTTCTCCAAGTTTTATAGATTTTTTAAATTTTTTATTTTTATTTTGTTTTTATATAAAATTTCTTCCAAAATTTTGGCTATTTCATATAATTTTTCCTATAGTTTTAGCATTAATTTTCATATAGTTCTTGCCTCTCATCCCTCTTTTAACTTTGTCGAGAAGTCCTTATTTATAGGAAGAAAATGTTATTTTCAAATGGTTATGTTTGTTGCAACCGATACCCTCCGTAAGATTTGAATAAATAAATCAATCTTTAATTAATAAATTATTTTTAGCTTGCAAACTAACAACTAGGGTATCTAGTTTGTAACAAGGTTGTAACTTAAATCATTCTCATGGCCCAAGGGTTAAGTCTCTTAAGAGGTCAAGGTTTCAATTCTTGCAATCTTTTATTGAATCTAGGTTTTTCTAAGACATGTTTTAAAATACACTTTCCATGTTATGTTTTACAAAGAGCTACATTTGTGGATTGGTTGAGGGTGGAATCAAAAGGTATAAGGTTAGGATTTTGACTCTTTTAAACATTTTAATCTCTTTTATTTAGTTTATTTTTCTACTCATTCACTATTAGTTATTAATATATTGCAATGTCATTAAACAAGAAAATAAATGTAATCAAGAACATAGACACATGTAAATATATCCAAACTCATGTATACACACATCTATAAAAATATCTATTTATTTATTTAGGTATATATGTAGCCACCCATATAATATATATTGAGACTATAAAATTGAAATCATAACAAATATGTCAGTAAAGCATCAAAAGAGAATAAAATCTTCAAGTTTCCAAACAAATAGCTAACTCCACTAATATGACTCCTAGGTTTAAGGAAACTATATGGATCATGGCTTCTCCTCTAAATCAATAGATAATATAGAGGTTTTTAGTACTTGTTCCATACAAACAGTTTGAAACCCACATATGAAAGCAGATAAAATACATCATAGAAGCATAGCTAAAAACTTAAAATGGAAATATAAAATAAGTGGTATCTTTTAATCATAATAATATAAAATAACTTTAGCATCTAAATAAATTCTAATCCTCTCGCTAAGCTGGCATTACAAGTATAATATCGAGTAGATATAAGGGATACTAAAGTATAGTGCAAGAAGTAAAATCAAACCAAGATTTAATAAATTAATAAGTAATTTTCCTATACAATAAACCAAATTTGTGATAAATAAATCTCTATAAATAAACTAAATATATATATATAGCAAAAACTAATTAGAAAATAACTAGTAAGTTCACAAAATTTATGTATGTCTTCATAATTCAGTTGCACAACATTTTTAAATGAAATAGACTACATAATTTTCAAAGTAAATTTCTTTAAAATAAATAATGATATTGGTTTCATCTTAAATTAAAAGCTAATATCATTGATTGGCTCTTCAAATTTATAAAGGATATACAATATTTTTTTTCTTGACTAATGTGCTAATTTTGATCTTGGCCAAGAGTCTATAGTTTTGTAGGATAGGTAGCTCCCTGCTCATAAGGAAAGGAAGGATAAGGAATGGAAAAATCTTATAATGTATTTGAAAGAATAAAAAAATTAGTAGCCAAAACCATTTAATAAGGAGCAAACACCTATATTCAAATATGTAATTGCTTAAGGTAAGGACAATGGCTAGCTGTGAAAGCAATCATTATTGCTCTGTATCGATTAAGAATAATTTTAATTCATTATTTTATTTTATCTAATTCATGGCTTAGACCTTTAATTGTTAATAAAAATAATAATAAATATGCCCATGCATAGAGAAATCATTTTAAATATTTAAATAATTTAATCTTAAGGTCAATGTGTAGTATAATTGGTTTTCATTCAATTGAATTTTTATATAGTATCTCTTGTATAAAAGGTTGTAAATATATTTACATATTTATAAGTGTCTATAATATTGTCTAACACAAATATAATTCTTGTATAATGATGAAGGTATCCCAAACATGTATTAACCTTAGATTGTAATAGTTTCAATTTGTAAATAAGAAAAATATTCTCTTTTCTTTTCTTTTCTTTTTCCTTTTTTTTGCACATTAAATCACATTCAATGTAATAAATGTTAAAAAATATTATTGATTATCTCCTATTTCCATTCCTTTAGTGGTACCATCTTCTCAAATATTTCTTATGTGTCATTATTTGATGTATGTTTTAGGTCTTTGAAAAAATACTTATCTTCTTATAATCTATCATATAAATATCCCCCTTTCCATGTTAAGTCCCAAGGAATTTTCAAGGTCCATGTATTATATGTTGAAGTTGATGAAAGATCAACCCCACAACTCCCAACAATCACCTGGATCAAAACATCTATTAGAGAAGGAGAGAAGCAAAAAGCTATGGATGTTGGAATTCCTTGATCCAAAGATGAGACATTCTTGATGAGCGAAAAAGAGATTTCTATTATCAAAAGTAAACATCTAAATTACAAAGAGAGATCAAAACCCTAACACGAAATTAAACTTGGTTGCATGATAATAATTAATAAAAGAATTAATTATTATATGACCAAAGTTTAACTTAAGTATACTAGACATAATAAGTGACTAAAAAATTAAATTAATATGATTTAATTAATAAGAAAATACTTTAGTACTCTAACACCCACCACCCTTAAGATAAACATAGGAAGTAGCTAAAGACCTAGAAACTACTACTGAAAGTAAATTTGGGTCCCAACAACAAGGCATGATGAGGTACCTAAGCACAACCAAATCTCTAAAAAGAGGAGAAATAGATAAAACCACATGGGAAAAACTGTACTCCAAAAAGCGATGGAAATAATACTGAAAAGAACTAGTCAAGGATTGAAGAAGCATCCCAATTAGGGAATGTCCTAGAAGATAAGAACAAAAGATGATCACAAAGAATACCATTGAAGCATGAAGCTGGAAATACTGCCAAAGTATTGATCTAAATGAACCTCCTCTATATAGAACATGACCAAGTAGAGAAGACTAAGTCTAAAGAGCTGGCTAGTCAAAGATTAAAAGTATCTTCATGGCTCCAAAAATAGGAATGAAATAACATCTATATCGTAAATGATCCATCTCACCAAAATGCATAGGAATCCGGTCACTGCAACTACCTAGTACATAGGATCGAATACTAAATACATAGCTCACTCCATCAAACCGAGAAAGAAATAGAACCAACATAACCCCCCCATATAATGATGAGTAAGAAGTGAACATTGAAAATGAATGCAATATTTCCTACAGAAAGAAGAACTAGGAACATGGAAAGCACAAAATATGTATGAACATCTATAATGGCACATGTCATCAACACGTCATGACGCTAATGTCATGGAAGGAACACTCACTTGAAAAATGAAGATGAAAATTATTGCCAACATGAAACCCACCAAGGCACTTTATATTGGAAATAATCAAGAATAGCTAGGTTACTAAGAGGGGAGGGGTGAATTAGTAACCTCAAAACTTTTAACAAATTTAGCACTTAACAACATAATCCATTTACCATTGATCTAACCTACTGCAAGGATGAGAAACACAAAGATAAACATTCATGACACATGAACATAATATTTGGTGACCTTGAAACCTTCCAAATAGAAAGTAAAATTGGGGTGGGGATGATATCCACAAAACTTCAATACTATAGTATAAAGTGGGCCTGCTAAGGCTTACAATGATCACTTTTAATGATTTTCCCTGTTAGGAGCAATTAGGATTGCTAGGTCCACCTTGTTAGAGGTTTTACAAACATACAATGAAGTATGCACTCTATTAAGAGATTTAAAGAAAAGACTGTTAAGTCTACCCTGTTAAAGGATTTGAATCTAATTCACCTATTAAGATGAAACAATAGATCTGGCTTACAACTAATTTGCTAATTAGATCCTTGAAATTTTGATCACCTCTTGTGATAGATGTAACTTGATTGCTCCTTATAGACCTTGCTGGATACTCTGCTCTGCTACTGATTCACATTCACTCTTCTCAAAGCATTACTTCACTTCTCCATATACACACACATATAATAGGTATGATATAATACATTACATGTATACCATCCCAATTATCATATTTACAAGGTTGGCCAAAACATAAGTTAACACAAATATTACTAAGTCAGCCCAAATGTGGAAACATAGGTTTTGAATAGCTGACTTGGTGACCTTCTAATACTTGGCCTCCACTGCATTAATTGACATTGTCATGCATCCGGTAGAGGTAGAGGCTCATTCCATACTAGTCACTCAAAGTAGCTTCAAACTTGGTGAACATTGGAGACTTGATAGATATAGTGTAACTTGGTAGGAATTGAACACTATGTTTACCTTGCTTGCACTCGGTAAACACTACTCATCCCATCAATTGGTAGATATTGGCTTCACATCACAGGAACTAATGAATCAATAAATACTATGAAGCTCGATAACCACTATCTTCTCAATTTGAACTACTGCACTATTGAACTCACTTGGTAACCATTGGAGTGCTCAAGTATGAACTATGAAACCTAGTAATCACTGAATTTCTTGGAAAGTACATGAGACTAAGTGATAAACTCAATAACTATGCAGAATTAGGAATAAGTGTTGTCACTAATGACAAACATAACTTAATGCCAACAATCTCCCCCTTTGGGATTAGTGACAAAAACACTTATTAGCCAAAACTTATGTATAATGACATGCTGATTTTTTTGATATTTTTTTTCAAAATTTGTCTTTGTAATTCTGTTGTATATACATTTGCACATATCTCCCCCATACAGTATAGTACCATACTGTATATACAAGTCTCTCTTTATTATTATGTACTGTACATATTTCTCTCCACAAATATCTCTTTCTCTCCCCCTTTTTGACAATAATGCCAAAAAAATTATTCACACCATACTTATACAGATACACTAAAATGTGAGAGAAACTCATAATGTACCTTGAGAATAAGAGCTAATGTCTTATCCCATTTCTCTTGCAAAATTTTGCAGGTGTGAAGTACCACTTGAACTTCTACTGAAAGTTCAATCATTTGATTTGCTATTGAAAAATTGTTATCAAGGATCAATGTTTTTGAATAAGCTATGTGTTTCTACATTGTGTTCATATTTGGCAAGATCATGTTTTGGAAGTCTATTAATGTAGACATGATCCTTGCTTCCTCTCTCAACAATTTAGCCTACATGTTTGACAAAAATTTGACCATTACATGTGATGTGTTGAGCTTGAACTAGGATCAAGCTACAACTTTTGGGTGTTGTCCTTTAGATCCTCATCAATTTTATTCATTTTTTCCTTAATTTCCTTAGTGTACTTGGTAACATCACAAGGCTTGGCAAAAAGAGATCTTACATATGTAAAAGAATTTTCAAGATTACCCAAAATTGAGGAAAGCTCTAATTGATGAATAACAACATGCTGAGCAATGTGCTCAAGCACTTTATTGTCAAACTTTTTCTCAATTTTTTCTATCAACTTTTCTTGACCAGTAGAGTCCTCATTGAGTTTATTAACTAATTCCTCTAATTGGAGCAAAATATGTTGATTAGAATAACCATCCATTCCTATAGCCACTGTCAAGAAATTCTTTGCACTCTCTATGATTCTAAACTCTTTGTCCCTTTCCTCTCTTAACTGCTTCTGCTTGGCCTTTTATTCCAGAAGTTGGCTTACCAATCTCATTTCTTCCGTAGTGGCATTATCAAGATCCAACTTAGGAATTGTAATCTTTTTGTCCAAGTCTATATCTTCATCAATTTCTTTTCTAGTAATCAGAAGTCTAAGGGGTGTCCTTAGTTCTACTTCTGATATTACTACCTTGGACTTAGAAACAGAAACAATTGTAGAGATAGTACAGCTTGCTATGAAAGATTGTATAGGGCCTACTGAAGGAATACTGATAGGAGTGCTAACGAAATCCAAAATTGATGTGCTACCTAGAATTGAAGTAATAATAGGTGGAACACTGACTAAAGTACATATAATAGGAGCAGTAGTAGAAGTATTTACACATGAAGTACTTACAGGTGCATGTAAAAATTGAAGTAGACAAAATTGTAGAACTTGATGTTGAACACACTACTGATGTCCCTAACTTGAGAGCTGATGAAGAGGAGGGTTGTAGCTCGGTGGATGAAGTCATAGACACTTCCATTACTGATACTTGGAGCTGAGAGGTAGAAAATAGTGATTGAGTAGATGATGTATCTATTGTAGTTGCAATCATAATTGTTGAAGTTGTCTCTATGCCAAATGATGTAGTAGTCTTTTGTGGAGAGTGAGGAAGGGAGGCTATAACTTGTGTAGCTATCCTTACTGGATCATTCTCTTCTTCTTCTCCTTCCTTATCTTTCTCTTCATCTTCCTCTTTCTCTTCTTCACCATCCTTCATCACTACCTGATAATCCTCAACATTAATAGTGACAAGATGTATTATCTTCTTCATCGTCACTATCATCATCATCATTTTTGATCTCCACTAGATCCTCACTAGGCTTGTGCAAATGATAAGCATTTTTCCACATAGCTATAGAATCTTTAACTACATGCTCAATGCCTTTTGCCAAAATCAAAGAGGTATGAAATCTAGTCATCATGTTACCTTCATTATCCTTCATTGTTACCTTAACCTCTACATTAGGAAGACTTGGTAGCAATTGTCTTAGAGATTGCTCATATGTATCCTTTGTTCTCTGCATAGCTGATTCCCATCTAGGTTTTAACCTTGCCAATAATTCATTGGAAATTTGAGGGTAATTTGATCTGGGGAATATTTCCTTTTTCTCATCTTATTCAACACTAGCTCCTCAATCTACATTTTCTCTACATCAGTTCTTGTTTCATACTTTAAGCTCTGAAAATTGTGATACCTACACCTTCTTCTAATTGCTTCAATCTCTCTATGAAAGTGAGTGGGGGCTTACTAAATACAATTTCACTACCTCCTTTCTTCTTAGATCTTCTTATAAACATAGTTGTGGAGGCTTTAGGTGGCTTGGTGATAATCACCTTGCCTTTCTTTTTCACAAGTTCTTCCTCATTTTCAAATTCTTTATCTTCATGCTCAAATTCTTCCTCATCTTCTCCTTTGCCCTTGGTAAGCATAAGAGGGTCATTTTCAATTTTCAACTTTGCTATCTTCCTCTTACCTTTGTTTACTACCTAAGGTAGCTTGATCTCAAGCTCTATTCTAGCTTTTGCTTCTTCATAAGTTCCAAAGATGGGTAAATTTGGATCTATAGGTTCATTCACTAGGGCTTCAATTATTTCCTTTGTTTCATCAATATTAACCTCATAGGGAAGAGGTTTTACCCATACTATTCTAGGCCTAACTGCCTAAATATATACCCTGTCATAGTCAACCATGAAACAAACGTCATCGTTATAGTCTTCAACTAGTTTTGGTGGAATCTAGAACCTATTATTCATCTTTTCCTTGAACATTTCAAAATAGTTATCCATAATACTGTCAAAATTCTCACCCATTTTTGCAATAAACTCATTGATTTGGTACAAACCTAGAGTTTCCTTTCTCCATACCGCTGATCCTTTGGATGGGAAAAATATTTTTACATAAAACAACAAAAAATTTAACAAACAACCAAATTTACAGGAGTTATTCTTTGAGGTCCTGATACTTTCCATGTTCTTGTTCAACTATTTCAACATCAAATTTGGCAAATCATATTCCACATTCTTCTTTACTACCTTGTAAGCTAGGTCCACAACCTCACATGACAAACTATTCAATCTACTGGAGCTATATATCTTATGGGAAATTATATGAATACCAAACCAAAGTTCAACATCAGATACATTACTAATCTTTAGTGCTCTGGCATCCCATTTAGCTAGGGTTTTCTTTTGTAGCTCATCCCGACCTAGGGTTTTGGTGACTTTAGCCTTGTTAAGCATGGGGAGACCAATAATTTTGTTAATCATCTTCTTTTTTATCAAGATGGGCTACTCCAACCATAACTAACCTTTGTGCATTTGGCTCAAAATATACATAATCCACTAGATTTAGAAGTTCCTTGGTAGGTGTAGAATGTGGGTTAGGCCCTTCTCCTCTAAGTGTTTATGTTTGGGTTTGAGGGTTCCATCTAGACACAATTTAGCTAGGGCACTATCCATTTCTAGGGTTCCAATTTATTGAAACAAACATTTGAAATGAGTACAAATATCATTTATGAGAAGTAGCTTTGGCAGAACTTGAGACTAAGCTACATTAGGGTCGAGTAATTTTGTAATTGTTGGCACCAGTTTGAAGTTTGGAGCCTTCCATTTGATGCCTCACACTAGCATCTCTAAACCTTCCTTTGTCTTGCTACTACTGGTGGTGGATGCCATGATCACTCGGTAGACTGAGAAAAACTTCTTTGAGAATTTCACTGTAAACTCTACTCAAGATCACTTTGATGCTATGAAAATCATTTTTCTCTAGATATACTAAATTCATGGTGAAAATGAAGTCAAAATTCTACCCTTTTGATAAAAAAATCTCCATTAATACTCAGTACGAAGAGAGCCCTAATGACATAGTGCTTGACAGGCTGTCATCCACTATTTGTCTAGATAACTCGATATAACCTTGTAACTCGTTGAGAAAACAAAACGTATTACTCTCGACCTTGCTAAGTATGATCTAGCCTCACTTGATGAATACTGATGCTAAACTTTCTGTGATCCCTCTGTATCTACAATACTAATTTGGATCTTTTGCTTTCATTCATTGGAACTGCTTGAGATATGACCCTGAGAATGTAGTTCTAGTTCTTCGTTAAGAACTTAATTGGAAATGGTGGAGTCACCCATTTCTTGAGTTACATGACCATCATGTGAACTAGTTTGCTCGGTAGATTTGGGAATCCATTGCTATCTCATCTACTTCCTAATGTTATTAGCTTTAGCTTTCTTTTCATCTTCAAATCTACCTATATTCATGCAATTCTTAGCTATATGACCATGTTTAGTGCATGTGTAACATCTTATTGTAGTATCCTTCTTTCATAAGTGATGCCTTGCACAGTTTATGCCAATGTGTCCATATTCTCCATGGTAATGACATCTACACCAAGTATTGTAATCCCAACTAAATATTGCCTTTACAAATTGTTTAGCCAGACTGAATGGTTTAGATTTGCATTTAAATGCCTTGTGACCTTGTTTCTTGCATTTGTGACATTTACCTTCAAACTTTGGTTTCTCCTTGCATTCATTAGCTTTATGAACATGTTGACTGCAATTATAAGATTTTCTATTGAATTTTTCCTTTCTATTGCTCCAACATTTGGTTGATGTATGACCTATCTTTGCACAATGATTGCAAGCAAGTCTTTGATTTCTTTGAAAACCTTGTCTGGAGGATTCACCTTCTTCTTTGTATCCAAGTCCTACATTACCCTCATGCCTATAAAGATTCTGCTCACTTTGCTAATTCAATTGATCCATGTTTGCTTAGGATTTCATTATTATTTCAATGAATTACTTCTCAAAATTTAGATCAACCTTCAATCTTTCATTGATTTTCCTTTCAGTGCTTAGATCATTCCTTAACCTTTCATTTTCAAATCTCAAACTTGTGATTTCCTCATTTTCATTGGCAAGCTGATTGATAAGACTTTATTACTGAAAGGATTGATTTTGAATTTCATTGTTCCTTGCCTCCAAGTCTTCACTTGCCTTATTCCTTTGCTCCAAGATTTCACACAATCTTATTGTCTAAATTTCTTGGTCTCTTTTCATTTTTCTTACCTCTTCTTGCAAGGAGCCATTCTTTTCTAGGCGTTCTCTTATTATGTCACTTGCTTCATTTGAACTACTTGAAGGAAAAAGTCTTCAATCTTTTCTTCAACATACTAGTGATCACTCATCTATTTTGCAAGTTCCTTCCTTCTTTTTAGGGATTGGAAAAGATGCTCTTTTTCTTCCTGTAGTTGAGCTATGGCCATCTCTAGATCTAGCTTCTCATTGTCAATAGCTTTGTCAAGTCTAAGTATCTCCATTGTCCTTGATCTTTGCTCAACCTGTCAAACTTTATCCTCAGAACCAAAAAGCTCTGATACCAATTGTTGAAGATAATCAAGACTAGCTAGGTTACTAAGAGGGAAGGGGTGAATCAGTAACCTCAAAACTCTTAACAAATTTAGCACTCAACAATATAATCCATTCACCATTGACCTAATCTACTACATGCATGAGAAACTAAAAGATAAACATTCATGACACTTGAAAAAAATATTTGGTGACCCAAAAACCTTCCAAATAGAAAGTAAAATTAGGGTGGGGATGATACCCATAAAACTTCAATACTACAGTATAAAGTTAGTCTACTAAGGCTTACAATGATCACTTCTGATGATCTTCCTTGTTAGGAGCAATTAGATCTATTAGGTCCACCTTATTAGAGGTTTTACAAACATACAATGAAGTATGTACTTTGTTAAGAGGTTTAAAGAAAAAACAATTAAGTCTACCCTATTAAAGGATTTTAATCTAATTCACCTTGTAGGATGAAACAATAGATCTAGCTTACAACTGATTTTTTGATTAGATCCTTCAAATGCTTATCACCTCTTCTGATAGATGTAACTTGACTGCTCCTTATAGACCTTGTTGAATACTCTGCTCTGGTACTGATTCGCATTCACTCTTCTCAAAACATTACTTCACTTCTTCATATACACACACATATATTGGGTATGATATAATACATTACATATATACCATCCCAATTCTCATATTTACAAGGTTGGCCAAAACATAAGTTAACGCAAATATTACTGAGTTGGCCCAAATGTGGAAACTCAAGTTCTAAATAGCTGACTTGGTGACCTTTTGATACTCGACGTCCACTACATTACTTGGCATTGTCATGCATTTGGTAGACGAAGAGGCTTGTTCCATACTAGTCACTCAATGTAGCTTTGAACTCGGTGAAAATTGGAGACTCAATAGATATAGTGTAACTTGGTAAGAACTGAACACTATGTTTACCTTGCTTGTACTTGGTAAATACTGCTCATCGCATCACTCAGTAGCTACTAGCTTCACATCACTAGAACTGATGACTCAATAAATACTATGAAACTTGATAACCACTATTTGCTTGGTCTAAAATACTACATTGCTGAACTCACTTGATAACCATTGAAGTGCTCGGTATGAACTATCAAACCTAGTAACCACTAAATTGCTCGACAAATACAAGAGACTGAGTGATGAACTTAGTAACCATGCATAATTATGAATAAGTGTTGTCACTAATGATAAACATAATTTAATGCCAACACTTTATAGAGTAGTTTGAATACAAAAAAATATAGAGATATGCAAGATCATGGAATGCAATAGAGTAGCACTTTAACTTAGTGTGTTTGCAAAAATACTATGAAAGGATGTCAACAAATATCAAAAGAGGTATAAGGTTGATACAAGAGATGATAAAACCCATAAAAAATAATCTAAAGCAAAAAAATCAATCTTTGGACTTGAAACAACCAAGATATACACTAGAATGTAAAAGTGCCAAAAAACTAAATGGGATGTGCTTGAAGCAAAATCTGCAAAGTAGAATGTCTCACAATTTGTCTCCTCGAGTGAAAAATATCTAACCTATGCATTTTACTACATAAACTAGCAACTAAATATTATCCAAAGTCTACATAAAATACACCATCAAGAGGGTCTTAGAACCAGCTTTTGGATGATATATTGTTTGTGAAACTACATGTACTAGCTAAGAGAAAAACAAAAATATTCACCACCTCAAGATCCATACCAAAATATCCTAGGAAGCACATCCAATAGCACCAAAATTACCTCAAGAAGTGTGCCATATTTGTACAATATTGCCTCAATTTTAGTGCCAAATTCTTGGCTTATGTGACAAAATTCTTGATTTGTGTGCCAAAAAATCTTTTTTTTCATACCAAAAATCTTGATATGAGTGTCAAACATCTCAATTTGTGTGCCAAAAATATTGATTTTTAGCTGAAAAATCTCGATTTGTGTACCAAAAAATATGATTTTCTAGCCTTTTTTTTTTGGTCTACATGACAAATATTAAAAAATTGTTGCCTCAAGAAACATGCCCAATCTAGAAGCAATATTATTTTGCTTCAGATTCTAACTGTGTCCAAATTTGATAAATTTTATATGAAAATGGGGTTTTTTGGCACCTTATAAATCTAACTGTGAAGTGTATATGTATATGTATATATATATATATATATATATACATATATACATACATACATACATACATACATACATATATGTATATAATATATATGTATATATATGTATTTATATACATATATACATATATATGTATGTATACACACACACGCGCACACACATAGATATATATATATATATATATATATATGTATATACATATATATATGTGTGTGTGTGTGTGTGTGTGTATACATAGATACATATATATGTATCTATGTATATATATATACACACATATATGTATATATATAATATGTATATGTATACATACATACATACATACATACATATGCATGCATGCATACATACATACATATATATATATATATATATAATATGAAATTTCCAAATTTTGTTAATAATTAAGAAATAATTACTTTATATTTACCTCATCTAAAGTGTGAGCACTAGGGGGAAGAGAATGTATAACCTTTGGTTACATGGCCATAATCGTATAGTTGAGATGACATACTACATGTACAAGTGCCTCCAAGCTAGGACTTGAGTTGGCATTCCAACCCTTACAAAAATATGCACAAATGAGAAATCCTCTTTTGCAAGAATAGTGAATGCTAGTTGGTTAGTAAATTGAGAAGAGAACTATTTCTAAGAGAGAAACATCAAGAGCATGCAACTCTCAAAACTTTGTAAAGCACACTCCCTTAAAACTACACAAACATGAAAATAAAAACACCATATATTATGACAAGGAGAGGGTTAATGGTTTCCCTAACCTGAAATAATAATCTATACCTCATATAATAGGATTAGATTAGTTGAAAGCAACTGAGTTATAATTTGAATTGTAAAGAAGCGTAAAAATAAACCAATTTTCTCAAAGAGTATATGCCAACAAAGAGGGAAAGAAAAGGGTCCTATAAATTCATTAAACCTTTGCAAAAGAATAGACATGGGCTACATAGAAGCTAAATGCTCAATCTCAACTAGTCGAAATTGCCTCATTCCAATCTCATTCTATAAAACAAAGCATAAGGGAAGGGAAGAAGTTTAAAGGCCCCCACCTCATGTCCAAGGTAAAATAGAGATACAAGAATAGTCAGAAAAATTGTTAGGCCTTGAAAATCTTACTTGTTCTCAATTCATACTCTATTTCCCTGGGTTTGGGGAGCTCTATACAAGGAAAAATTGGAAATTAGGGCAAGGGGTCAAAAACCCTTGTGCTTCATGATTCAACAAGGTGAGATAATGAAGTTTTATTTAAGCCTTCTATCATTCTATAGACATGTTATGAGGTACATATTATAATCACCAAGTGCATGTAATTTAAAAAAATGTGAGGCTAAGATGAAATTGTACTAATTTGAGGTCATATAAGACATAGTGTTACAAGTAAAACCAATTTGTGATAGATAGATCTGCAAGCCACTATAAATCTAGATCATTTTTATCTACATCTTAGTGCACTCATAGGGCCCCATATCAAGACCATTTTAAATTCTAGAGCCAAGATTGAAATCAAACCATATTTAAAACTAGACAGAGATAAACAAGGATAAGCCCTAGGAAGCCTTCAACTATGCTATCAAGCCCTTCATAATAAGAAACCCCGTTGATATAGTAAAATATTTTCACCACTAACATTGAGAATAAAAGGGGAAAAAGAGAAAACTCTAATGATTAGAAAGTAATATATCTAAGCCAAAAAATATTTTTAGCATCATTTATAATGGAACTAGACCAAAATCATAAGAAGCCAAACAATAACTTTTCTAAAGATTATCTAATATTCATAAAGAGATCAGGTGATATCCATATGTTATAAGCATCATGTTGTGATTAAAGAATAGTTCATGACTATGAGAGAAGTAATATGCTCATTAGATTGTCCAAAAATTAAAAACCAAAAAATTAATGCTATTCAACTCTCCATTCCTTATGTGAAGAATCAACTTCATACTTGTTGTCATCCATGTGGTCTACAAGAAGGAACTAGGCTATTTCATGCTATTTTGGGGGTTTGTTGATGTCAAAAACATCAAGGAGGAACCACCAATTAAGGTAGAGAAAGGGAATCCTAGCATTAAAAGCCTCCTAGTTTTCACTAATTAGGATTGGCTTAAGTTCCCCAACTCTGTTCACCACCCCAAATTTAGTCCATTTTGGAATACAAAGATTATCATCAATATTGTCAACAATCATCCCTAACTCAATCACTAGAGGAGATTTAAACAATCACTGAAATATTTCCAAAAAATCCCTTCTATTGCCACCCACATTTAATATTGAAGTTGTAAAGGTTGTAACTATATCCATATTTGACTTGGGTCTTTCCTCTAAGTTTGAAAAATCTTTCCCAAACATATTCCAAATAGCCCTCACAAATAGGTTATGGGTGGAGAACTTGTAAAGCATAAGCCTTAACCTACATTCAAATATTTTCCCCTAGAGTTGCATAAATCAATTATGCATATTTATTTTGATGTTAGTATCCATAGAGGGCATATAGGAAGAGAGGCAACAATGTAACCTAAAAATATCATATAGAAGTGGTATGAAAAAGGAGTAAGAGGAGTGAAATAAATAGAAGTTTTTCAGTTAGATTTATGAGTAAGATCTTATGTAAAGATTTAACTCATGTAACCATAAAATAATGACAAGATTATCATTAGAGATGTGGATATATGAGTTCCAAAGCAACCATGATTAATTGTGGTGTGGGGTGATAGAAAGGGGGCAACAAGATCAAAAAATTATAGCATATTTGTACTTTAATTCAATTTCAAAAAATGAGGAACCATTATGAGCTTTAGTGGAGTTAATGGGTAAACAAGTATTAAAGGAAAGGGGAAAAGGGAGGGGAAAAGAGTTCATGAAAATTAATTAATCCCATTGGAGGTTATCTTGAGGAAGGGAGATAAATAGATGTCCCATCAACACCTCTATTAGCTAATGCACCATAATTAATTGTGATGAGATTTGAACAACTTTATCTAACCTATAGTTTAACTTCAAATTTGGGGATGATCTCCTTCTAAAGGCATTCAATATAATTTGGGAGTCACTCCCAATAATAATATTTTCTATATTTAAGTAAATGCACATTCATATTCCTTCTATTAACACCTCCATACCAACCACATTATTTGAAGCAAGTCCAATACGCTTGGTTATTTGAGCAATAATATTACCATTCCAATCATGTATAACACAATGATGTTTGTCAAACCTAGATTTTCTCTCGAAGATCCATCAAAATTGAGTTTATACCCTAAACACAATCAAATCTTTTATGATTAGTTTTTGAAGCAAATGGTCCTATACAAACTAGGTTAATCTCTCCAAACAATTCCTTTTTCATCTGAGAATCCCACTTAGAGAAAAGGAATTTATAACGAGGCTTAGATCTTATTTTATTATTAATATTTTACATAATAATAGCTTCAATTATTTTACAAAGTGAATATTGAGAGATTTCCATATCTTGGAAAATTATGTTGTTAGGTTCTTTCCATAGTTTCTAACAAGGTAAGTTCTTCTAAGAATGTCATATCTACTCTTAGGTTCATTTGAAGGGCATGGTTTTAAATGGTCCAAAATATCATAAAGGAATGCCATATTCAAAGAGATATGTTTGCAAAGATAAGAACAACATTTGAAAGTAAAGGGGAATTATAATAGGATATGATCAAATGATTCTTAATGTTATTTGTAAAGGTTGTATTGAGAGGGACTAATGCGACTATATTTTTTGAACCATTCTTTAGTTAGGATCCATTTTATTGCAATAGTCCATAAGAACATTCCACCTTTAGGGAGGTTTTCCACCTATTCCAACATAGCTCAAGGTGGGGGCGCATAGTGGGGGGATGTCCCAATGTTTTTGGGAAAGATGAAAATTGTAATCTTGTTTGACACTAGATACTTTTTGACTTTTCCTTAGCCCATACTAATTGATCCATTTTTAAATTTAGAGAATATCTATTTTTCTTGAAGGGAATTGGTCAACCCTTCATTTTCTTTATGGGACAGGGGGATATCATGGACAGGCCTCTATCTCCAATCCAAATGAGGCTAATTATTATGAAATCATATATAGTTGGTAAGAGAATTACCCCAATGTACTTTGACAGTGGAGAAAACATTAAGAGAAATGATGAGTGGTAGGGGTGGGTAACCTCCCTCACCCCAAGAATGTTCCTAGAGAAGAACGTCATGACCATTGTGCACATCCCAAGATAGATGGTTTGTTATGAGGGATATGCTGTCTAGAATTTTTTTGGACAGAGACATTTTTTTGGAAAGGCAGCAGAGGAAGGATATTTATGATATAGGATCTTTGCCTATTTCCTATCAAATGTTTTATAGAATCTCTAGAGTAGTTTTTATCCAAAGGCTTTTCTTGCTAAGTGAGCTTTCTCTTACTTGTACCTCCAAATTCTATGGGTTTACACAGTTTCTCCTAGAGGATGAGGTCAAGTTTCTTTTGCTAAGAGGTTCCTTTCCAAGAAAAATCTTTAAATTTCTTTACTAGATCATTCTTGGACAAGGGGGGATGGGGTAGGAAAGACAAATGATATGATGGTAAGGTAGAAATAATATATATGATCATAGCTAGCTTACCAACAAATGATAACCATTTAGTTTTTGAGCATTCCATTTTGGAGTCCATTTTTTGAGAAACATGATCGCATGATTTGGTACATGTCGACCCTTTATCCAAAGCTAATCCAAGGTATTTGCAAGGGAAGGAGCCTCTCTAAATCCTAGAATGTTACACACCCTAAATTCAGTAGTAGGATCAAAGTTGTTGAAATTTTTTCTTGATTTCTTAGCATTAACTAAATGTCCTAAAGTTGCCATATATAAGTCTAAGCTGGCTTTGAGGATGAAAGCATTAGATACTATGCATTGACCAAGGAGAATGGTGTCATTAGAAATTTTTTGATGAGTGAAATTGGTAATCCCATTTGTAACTTGTATGCCTCTAATAGATCCTTTTTCTTGAGAATATTTAGTGAGTCCTCCAAATGCTCAACCATAATGAAAAATAATAATGGAGAGATGGCTTCACCTTGTCTAATGCTTCTAACAATGAAGAAGAATACTTTTGGTGACCCATTAATGAGAATGGAGATTTTGGGAGTGGAGATACAAGTGGAAATAAGGTGGATCCATTGCCTTGAGAATCCAAAAGTTATCATAAACATACATAAACATATCCAATCAATTTTTTCATAAGCTTTTTGAATATCTACCTTCACTAGCATGTATTGTGGTTTTTTTTTTGGACTGAATAGATAAGTTCCATAATGATAACGACTCCATCTAGGATAGATCTTCCAGGAATGAATAATGCTCCTTTATCAAAGATGATGGGAGGAAGTACCTTCTTGAGTCTATTAGCCAATGCTTTTGTTATAATTGTTTTAATGTGTTACATAGGACTATAGGTCTAATATCCCCAAGATGAGAAACATCTATTTTTTGCGACATTAAGGTAAGAAAGGTATGATTGAGTTCTCCAAAGAATTTTCTCCCCTCTAAGGCCCTCAATAAACCATCCCCTAGCAAGTGCTAATATTTGTAAAAGAAAAAAGTCTTGAAGCCATCTAGGCCAAGAGATTTATTTGGTTTCATTTGGAAAACTTCTCCTCTAATGTATTCTTTAGAAAATTTTAGGTTTAATGTTGTACTATGTTCATTAGTGATGACTTTAGGTATAAGATTTAAAATGATAGACTGAGCTACTCACTCAGAGGAGCCACAATTCTTGAGGAAATTTTGGTAATTAAGATACTAGGATTAAACAACTATTGTTAGTTCATCAATCAAGTGTCTTTGAACATCTTCAACTTTTGTGACTCTATTAATACAACCCCAAGCCTTAATACTATTGTGAAAGAATTTAGAGTTTCTATCAACCTCACTTAGCCAGGATTCCATGGATTTTCACCTCCAAAAGATTCACTCTTTGAATAATAAGTCTTCTTAATTATTAAATAGAGGCTTCTCCTAAGAATATGAATCACTGTCAAGACCATTGATGAGAAAATGCTCATTTAAATCAGAGATATAATGTTCAACCTTAGGAAAATCTTCAAAGATATTATTGAAATATATTTTGTTCCACTCTTTAGGGGTTTTAGCTTGGAGATAAAGATAAATATATTCTATCCATGAAGCTATACCTCATTCCACCAAGCTTCCAAGAGGGAAACAAAATATTTATCTTGAAACAACATCTTTTCAACTTTGAATGGAGGTCTTCCATTTCTAGGATTTTCCTCAATGATCAAGGATAATAGAAAGTGATTTGAGCATAATATGGGTCCAATATATTTGGAGAGGTTGTTGTGGATAAATTATAGATCTCCACAAAAAAAGAATATGTCTAGCCTCTCCATAATTGGGTCATTATTGGTTCTTTTGTTACTTTAGGTGTAGGTATCATTGGAAGGAATGGTGTGCATTAGATTGTTGGAGGAGATCTATTCCTTCAAATCTCTAGAACCTTCATTGGGGGATCTGATTCCCCCAATCTTTTCTTACAACCAGGTAATTGGATTAAAGTTACTACCAATGATAATATTGTTGGGGTGTTGAGATGAGATGTAATTGGTCAAGTATCTCCATATAGCTACCTTCCCCAAGGATGAGGCGGGTCAATAAATATTGATATAGATGAAGGATAGTCCTTATTTTATGCTCTTTATCTTGCCACTCTTCCACCAAGGAGAGGTGCTATTTGGGTTGAATTGGATGGTTTTTGGATTCTAGATGCACAATAGTCCTTTACAAGAAACGCATACAGGTCAAACCCATACTTTCCTCATTCCTAGTTTCTTCTCTTTTCAGATTAATCCCTCCTCATCTAATTTAGTTTCTTGTAGAAGGATGATATCTAAATCTATATTTTTAATATAGCATTTTAAGAGAAATTTCTTAGTAGGAGCATTACCACCCCTTATATACCATGAGGACATTTTCTTGGGGGAGATGGAAGGTCCTTCCCCTTCCCATTGTAGAAAATTGAGGTAATTTTGGTCTAGTTGTCTTCTCAACCTTCTTTCTTAAGATGTTCTAACCTAGATTTCTTGCCCATTTCCTAGAAGATTTCCTAGAGTTGGGTGATTTTTTATTATGGATGGTGCCCAAAATTTGGAGATAGCTATTTGAGGGTTGCAATTTAGTATCATTTATTTCTATTTCATGATTAGACTAAGAGGATTGATTTAGGATGTGATGACACCCTCCAATATTGGGGATGGTAGTGGGGTATCAAAGAGAATCCATAATCATGTTGGAGAACTGATTGATGTCTATCATATCATTATTCATAGACTCCAAATCCATAGGAGTTTTCTTAGAATCATGAATAGGTTGATGTGATTTAGCATTGTTTTTGGTGAGGAACAGTGGGAGACATTCCTCCAGCTCTTTCCATTGCAACCATTCCTTTTGAATAGCTTCATATATGAAGGTGAACTCTCCCATGAGATCATGTAGTTGGTAAAGCCTAGTTTCAAGGGAGCTAATAATAATTGTTTTTTTTGAGTGGTTGTGTGAAGATTATGAATGAAAAGAGATGGGGTCAAGGGGGAAAGCATTGGAGGCGGGGAGGGGTGAGGGTTGCAGGATCTGCATCCAGCAAGGATAAAGCAAAAGGGTAAACTTGGTTTTCTGTGTTGGAAGACATAGCAACCTTGCTACTCTTAAGATCGATTAGAGGAGTGGGTGAGGAATATTTCTAGACATCCATACTATTATCATTGGATATGATGATGGACCAAAGAACATCGGAAGAAGATAGTGGGATGGGCGGGGAAGGTTAAGACTAAGGGGAAGAAAGATACAACTCTCGTTCAACTCCATCGGTTTGATTATTGTAGAGCGAGGGAATTTCCTAGTGGGGGAGATAAGGAGTGGTTTATTAGGGGTTTTTTAAGAGGGAGAAGATTAAGGGGTATCAGAAGGTCTTCAGAGGAGATAAAATCCTCGATTAGAAATAACCTATTTTGATCAATGTCCCCTGTCTAGAGTTTCTAGGGTAAATACTAAAAGATGTATTAGCATTGTGAATTGTCAAATTTGAAAGGACAAAACATGGGTTGATCAAGAGTAGATTTTTTCATTACCCCTGATGGGAGGGCGTAATTACACAACCTAAGAAATGGTTAAAGTAGTCTGCAATGCTTTGCGACACATGTTATTTTCATAAGGAGATACGGAGGATACCGAAATTGAACCGGTAGGTAGCCTTTTGTAATGGACAGGAGGGAGGATTGATTGAACCAGTAGGTAGCCTTTTGTAATGGACAGTAGTGAGGATTGAAATTGTGGGGCAAATCAAAAAAACAAGAAGCGGGAGGATTTTAAATAAATCTTTCCCTTGGAGACCAACAATTTTCTAAGATTTTCACAAGCACAATCGACACAGTAAAAATTACATTCCAGTGGTGTGATACTTACCTACCTACAAAAAGAAGAGTTCCACTAGGCGATCATCCTTGCTTAGTTGAAACCACATCAAAAAGCCAAAATTCTAAAGATATTCGATGAAGTTGAACTATTTTGATCGCAGCTGCACATATCCACCTTTGATTGCGGGTGCAAATTAGGGTTATTATGTGTTTCTATAGTGGATGGGATATCTTGAGCCACCTTTGTTCTTGCAGAACCGCCAAGCATAATGATGTTCTCCCCTGTAGAAAAGGAAGGTGTTTGTGATGGGAGAGGGATGCCCCAGATACCGCCAGTTCCCCGAAGGAGGTCTTCATCCATGTGAATAACTGGAGCAGAAGGAATTATTCTGTGAAGTCTATCTTTCTTCCTTCTTTCCTTTTAGGCCATAATGCGGGGCTAGGGTTTCTGCGAAATCTTACATATTCGATGTAGGATTTGCGTACAGAAAGTAAATTTTTCTTCTTGCATTTTTTTTTCAATAACTTGGTACCATGCACCATCTAGGAGAGAGGATTTTTGTTTGGGGTAGGGGTATAAATAAAGATCTTCATCTTCCATTTATGGAACGTGCAGCGGAAGGGGAGGGCCTCTTCACAAGCTTATCACCTAGATGCAAAAAAAAGTAGAGTACAATATTGGAAAAAAAATCCAGATATTATATGTGTACACTATAAATGAGCGATTTTTAATTTAAAAATGAAAGACTTTTTACTTTATCAATCTTAAGAATTATTAAGTCAAGAGGCTTTCTACAGTGGGAGCAAATTTCAATGTAAACAATGAGCAATTTTAAAAAAATTTGACAGGCAGCTGCCAGTATGATGATAGCATATTAATAATGGTAAGAAATCATTAGAAATCAATGACATAACGAATATTGAAAGGCACGAAATTAATGTAAACATTTAAGAAACTACCGAAAGTGGAAGACCAAAAATAAGAAAGAACTTAAACGGCAACGTTACACATTCAAACCATTACATTGGTATTTTAAATCTTAATGAAGCGTTATATTTCAGCATGATCAGAGTTGAGACTTTTTCATATCAACGACCTTTGGTTATACAAGTTTTTTTTAATAACAGGTGTATTCAATATGTGGCAGTTTGCACGTTTTAAAAAACGCTCAAGAAAAGCTTTCTTATGAAAATGGAAGCAAAGTTTTGAATTGGTTGATTGCATTATGGATGGAAGCGAACAGTTTTTAATGATCGATTACAAGAGTGGGAAGAAAAATCTTATATATATTACTCAATATGCACTGCAATTTATCTTACTTGAAGCGGTAACAAGTGATCTCGTATTTTTCTACAAGTAATCATATGCCTTCTGATCTCACACATCCCTTCTATTATAGTTTTTTTAATACAAATTTTAAGCTATCTTGATTTATACATTGTTCTATGATATTATTTGCAGAGAGTTGGTTGTGATCATCATACACAACAAGACAAACTTTTGTGAAGGTTAGTTATAGATTTTTTAGAATGCATGATTTTTTATAAAATAGTTCTTATTTTAATTGTGTAGCAGGATTAAACAATATATGGAAGAAAAGGAATAGGAATAGGCCTTCACACGTTCTTGAATCTTAAATAAAAAACAAACACGGAGATTTAAAAAATGAATTGACAGCGTCATGGATCATGTGGCTATAACATTAGACTCTCCACAGATGATTAGATTGTTTGCATGAGATTATTGGCCCAAGATTGCGTGATTTGTCGCGACTTTCTTTCCTTTGAGAGTCACTTAAAAAACCTGTTCATAAGTCAACTAACCATCATTAATATTCAAATTAATCATCGAATAATACATAATGGAATTAACATACAACCTCGTCTATATATCCACTCTAGAAAAATACTTTTTCAGAAGCTCTTTGCGGATCTCTTCAAGATCTTCAAGGTTTTTCTTTAATGTAGATACAACTCTGATACCATCTGATGATGGTACGCTCTGATACCATTGACAAAGGGCCACACCACCCTTACCAACTCATGACAAAGAATGCAACAAGATCTCTCAAGATCCAATCCAAACCTAAGCTAGCCCAGATCCACACTTTGGTAGAAACCTCTGAGATCTCAACTTGTGCTTGCAAGCCACCAAGCAACCTCCTTGTTTCTAAACCGCAGTCACTAGCTCTTGTCACAAACCTAATCCAAGATCCAAGTGTAAACTGCCTCACATTCGGCACTCGGTCTACACACTCACAACTCCACCATAATCCTGCTGTAAACTGCATCACATTCGGCGCTCTGTCCACAGACTCAGGAAAAATCACTCTTCACTTCCTCCTTCTCTCTCACACCTTGAAACTTTCCAAGCTTCCACATCTACATTACTCTATCAAACACCTGAATCTCAACCATCCAATTAGTGTGCTCACTCCCAGAAACAAACTGAACATAATTCTTCATCAACAAACCCTCATTCACATCAGCAACTAGTGAATTCACACCCATAGCAACAAACTCCACATCATCAACCACATGTAGATCTCCATCAACACATGCCAAACTCTCAACACCAGCAACCTCATTGCTCACAACAAGATGCTCTGCAATACATAACTCACCTCCAACAACTGCATCATCCACGACCAAGTGCTCCATAATCTCCATGTCAGATTCAACCAATTGATCATGAAAACCAACCTCAATCCCAACATCAACAACATTAGGAATATCTTCAGCAACAACCTCTATTTTCTCTACAGGTTCTGCATCAGGCTCCACAAACTGATCAGCAAAACCATCCTCTTCCACCTTGACCTTCTTAGCTTTAGCATCCAACCGAGCAAACATCTTAGAAAAATTCCTCTCCACTATATCATGGATTTTTGCAATCATCTTAGGGTCCAATCCTCTTGGAGCCATCTTCCAAGATCTTCATAAACCCTCTGCAACAAATCCTTCCCACACTCCTTGTGACAGCCAAATTGTTTGCAAGTTAGATCGCAACCTGCCACCTCGCACGAACAATCAGGAACCACATCACAAGTCTAGGACAACGAATCTACAATCCACAAGCTCTGATAAAATTTGCCCAACCAAGGTCCTGGTACAAACTGCCTCAGCTTCGGTGATTTGTCTACACACTCAGGAACTCCCACTCTAATAAACTTCACCCAACCAAGGTCCTGGTACAAACTGCCTCACACTTCGGCGATCTGCTTGTACACTCAGGAACTCTCGCTCTGATACCACTTGATAGATACAACTCTGATACCATTTGATGATGGTACGCTCTGATACCACTTGATAGAGGGCCACACCACCCTTACCCACTCACAATCAAGAAAGCAACAATATAGAGACCAAAAGAAATTAAAAAAATGCTTCACAAGAAATTTTATTATACTTGAAGATCCTTACAACACCCACAAGATGATATCAAGCTTCTCCTTGAGCTTCTCCTTCCACAACTTCTACTTCTCAAGCTTCTACTCCTCAAGCTTCTACTCCTCAAGCTTCCCTTTGAGCTTCTAATCCTCAAGCTCCTCCTTCTCGAGCTTCATTACAAATGATAATAAGCCTTGCTTAAATAGGCACTTCTAACCCAAGACATTACAAACACAACCAATGTGGGATAAAGGGTAAATACAACTATCTTTAAATAAATATTAAATTCCCACCCAAATATAACTAAGCACCCAACAAATATTAAATACATGATTTATCCAAAACCTTCTAGAATTTCCACCTACACACCTCGATTAATGGAATGACAACTATTTTTCTTATTTTTCTATTTTATGCCACCTATGCACCTCGAAAATAGAAATTCCTCTTTTCTTTTTCTTTTTTTCCTCCTTTTTCCCTTTTTTTATTTTTTATTATTTCTCCTTTAATTTTCGTCACTTTTCTCTCTCCTCCAGAATTTTTTTTTTTTTTTTTCTTTTTTCCTTTTTCTATTTTTTTTTTTTTTCAATAATTTTCCAATGCAAGATGCTCCTACATCATTCTTAGTGGAGATATCAACAGAGGTTGCATCTCCCATTAATTCATTTGCCTATGATAAAATAATGTTAGTGAAACCCTCACTATCAAATAAATGGGTATAGAGCTTCTACAGATGAAGTAAATAATTGTATACCTGAATTCTGAGATAGTTTTCTTTGAAATGAAAGGCTTGGAAGATCAAGGCAGAATGAATGTGCACTCAACACCTAATGTCAAAAGATATCTAGAAACATCTTTTATAATCCATTTTCATAGATGAGTAGGTTTTAGAAGCTTTCCACAAATTGCTTTCAAAAATAAGAAACTTCCAAAACATTCCACAAATTGCTTTCAAAAATAACAAACTTCTACAAATTGCTTTCGAATTTAGAAACTTCTAGCTTTTCGAAATTAGAAACTCCCAAAGAAATTTAGAAACTTCCAGTTTTTGGAAATTAGAAACTCCCAAAGAAATGTCATAAAGAATTATTTAATTTATTTTTATTGTTATCACTATAGTGTTCATAATTTTGTATTTTAGACTACCAAAAAATATTTTTCTCTCTCATTTAAATATTAGAATCTTAAAAGATATAGTTTCTAATTTGTTTCATGATATATTTTTAAAAAAATTGTTAATTTATTATTAAAAGTTGTAAATTTCAATGTTAAAATTAACTTTTTAAAATTTTAACTAAGTTCGTTTTCAGTTGTCAAATAAAAATTATAATAGAATATAGTTTCTTTTTTTATCAAATTATAATTACACCACAAATAAATATCTCTAGTGAAGAAGAAAATCATATATTAAATAATACTTAAAATCAAGTACGTTTGAAATCAATTCTATTTAAGGAAAAAATCATATATTAAATAATTAAATAATATTTAAAATCATTAATAATAAATTTCAATTCATTCTTTATAATAAATAAACAAATAAAATTTATTTCAAAGATTCGTTTAAGTTGTTGATATAGTTGAACGTTTCTTAATGAAATCACCACTACCAAGACTATAACCCAAAACAAATTGGAAATTTTGTCAATTAAATATTTTTAATAATTATTATTTTTAATAAATTCTTGCTCTTTTGAAATAGTGAACCAGTCTAATATTTTGGAATTATAATGTTCAAGAAAAGTTTGCTTCTATATACTTCGTCTTTAAAGGGTATGGATTCTTAGATAAATTAAATAAATATGTCTATATAAATAGGAGTTTAGTATTTTATATATTTATGTATCCATTTCTCCTATGGAGAAAATATCTTTCTTATATTACTTTTACAATTCCTAGACATTTGGTAATAAAATAAATATCACCATATTTCTTATCTATGATGTTTTTTCTAAACACAAATTGCAAAATATATCTCATTAATTGAAGATTATATTCACTTTATAGCTATGAGTCTATCAACACCAAATTTCCAATCTGATGAGGAAAGGAGACAATATCAAATAGAGCAACGAAGAGCATACCAGAGAGAATATCGAAGGGAATATCGAAGACATCGAAGAGAACAAATGATAGAAGATGAAACACAAGATGAAAGAAGGAGGAGTAATGAACTCCAAAGAAAAAATTATGCTAGGCGAAGGGCACAATTATCAGTGCAAGAATTGGAATCTGAAAATAGAGATCAACAAAATAGTAATAGAAGTTGTCGTCAAAGAACATTTGATGGAGTATCACATTCTGAGATACAAGGAAGACATCAAGTGGATTTAGAGTTCAATGAGAGGTATAATCAACCCTTGACTACAAATATGCAATTGGATCTTCAAAATGAAGTTTCAAGGACAACTGAATGTGTTCCTGAAACACCCCATCATACAACTCAAGTTGGGATAAATTTAGTTAGACAAGACAATGAAGAAAATCCACAAAACCCAAATGAAAATCTTCGTGATAATTTCTATAGATTCCAAATGCAATTTCCCCAAAAATTGGATAGCTTAAGAATGCCAAACATGTGTTATATTTGTCAAGAATGCTATCTAGGAATGAAAGTGTCACACACCTCTGAAGGTCCATTGTGTAATAGATGCCAACAAGAGAGAGGAAATAACAAATTCTCAGCTTCAAATAATATGGATCTAGAACCTCAACCAGAGGAGCTTGCAAACTTGACACAAGTTGAGGAAATGTTAATTGCATGTGTCAGTCCCATATTGCAAGTGATACATGCAACTGGTGGCCAATTTAATTACAGAGGACACACAATAAGTTTCCCACAAAACATAGATCATGTTTCAAACATATTGCCACATACAATAGATAAGTTGCCAATTATTATTGTTCGAAGGATAGATCAACATGGGACACAATATAACTTTACTGTGAATAGAGATCGTGTATACAAAGCACTCAAATACAAAGTAGAGCATGATAAATTTTACTCTAATGTTCAAATTAATGAAAATGCTCTCAATGATCTGCCCAAAAATAGAGATGAAAATCTTTTTCATAGATTGAAGACAGTGAATATGGAGTTTGATACAGATGCAAATGATATTGTTTTTCTGGGTCCAAGAGTAATGCCTCCATTCACGTATGATCGCTATGAGAAAATGAAAAAAGGTAGACAAGTTGCCAAGCACAAGGATGAAGAAAATAGACTTAAGTTGTTGGAAGAGAATTGATGTAATATTTTTATTTTTAATACTTTGTCCAATGCAATTACAATTTTGATTTGCCACTTTAATATTTTGTAATTTTTATTATATTTACTATACTATTGTATGATTGCAGTATTTAAATAAAGTTTTCGTTTACTTGTATACTACTACAAATCACATTTCAAATGTTTCAAATACATGTTTTCACATCCATAAATATATAAATACACTTTTAATATACCCTTGTAAAAAATTTTTAGTATCCTTACATTAAAGAAAATGATCACTTATTTTCTTATGCCTTTATAAGTTTGTATTACATTATGTCAAATAATTTTTTTCAAGACAAAAAATACTAACATTTAAAAAATGTGTGTCAAAATATGAATTTGATCAAATATATTTTATGTTTATTTCATGTAAAATACCTTAGTTTAAATATTATGGTTACTATCCTTGATTCAACATTTCTTTCCTTTTTGAAAAAAAAAAAAACATTTTCTTTATCATGTTATAATGATATAATTTTTTTTCATAATTTCCATGCAGCTTACGAAGATGTCAGACAACTTATGTTTGGAATGGGCTTACTGGTGGTTACGAGACTTTCATCATAGACTTCCACAAAATGTCATCCTTCGTATAGAGGAGTTGAGTGTTCGGTATTGGATAAGGGATAGAATGACCAGTCGAATTATAAACAATGGACCAAGGAACAATCAATTAAAATTTTATAACTATGCTCTGTACTTCAAGTTCCAGTATGCCACAAAATTGAATATGAACTTAGATGTCAAATTTCATTACCTACAGATCGAGGTTGTAGACTTTTGCAGATGGCCAGAAGCTTTGTATTGTGAGATCCGTGATCTTTATCTTGTAGGATGTATTTATCAAATTATCATTGCCCCAACAGTAAATTTCAGGAAGCACACTCTCTCTGATGAGCTCAGTATAAACTTTATCAAATTTCTTAAAGGAGAATCTAAAATTAGCTATCACAAGGGTCCACTCAAAGAATGGTTGATAGCTACTCTTAATTTTGGTTACACAATCACATTCCCAATACATCAAGTCATTCCATCTTTCAGGTTGTTGCATGCAAATTATGGCATACCTACATTATTTCATGTAAAGTCTACTCTATCAATTAAAGTACAAAAAATTCTTCATGGAAATGTAGAGTTATTGCCAGTCCATTCATGGTTGAGAAAGTAAAAATATTCTACATATTATTTCTCAATGTATTGTCAACATTTTGAACAATACTATTTTTTATTATACCCAATTTTATAATAGCTATTAAATATTACATTATTAATTTTTCTGATGGACTATGTCATCATTTCTTTCAATGATTATTAAGTATTTTTTTATTACACATGTTTGTAGAAAAATTTCTATATTGCTTCAATATGCTTCAACTGTATAATTATTAAGTTTTTTGATGGACTATGTCATCATTTCTTTCAATGATTATTAAGTATTTTTTTATTACACATATTTGTACAAAAATTTTTATATTGCTTCAATGTCCTTCAATTGTTTAGCTATACAATGTATAACATTTCTTTGCTTTTTATAACATTAAATAAATATTTATATGATTTTAAAATATCTTTTTAAATTACTATTATTATTTTTTCTCTATGCAAATTTTTAAAATTAATATATAAAAAATATACTGAAATCATAATAATATTAAATATCTATTAATACAAAAATTTAATAACATATTTAACTATAATGAATTATAATTTAAAAATAATGTCTTTCATTTTGCATCGTGAGTGCTACTAGCTTATATATATATATATATATATATATATATATTATATATATATAATAAGCTGAGAGATATCCTTCTCGAGGTGCCTATTTTCATAATCTCACTCAGTGCAATAGGCGCCTCGAGAAGGATATCTCTCAGCTTATTTTATATATATATATAAGCTAGTTTATTCTCCGTAATAGACTTGGGTCTTATATGGAACAATTTTGTAGCACATTATTCTACCTACAAATATTTTATAATAAAATAATATATTTCATGATATATTATTATAATTTAATATAAAATATATATTTTAATTATTATATTATTTAAAAAATATATGTAATAATTTATATATTATAATAATAAAAAGTATTAATTCATGGATCTAATTATTTTGAGCTCTCAATTTAAGAACCACAATCCTTTCTTTGTAACTCTACTCTACTTGCATTCCTCATCCCTCTTCATTAGAACATCTATGTTAAAATAAAAATTTGTTAACAATCTCATTGACACTTAAGAAAACTTTCATCTCTCTATAATTAAGTCTAAAAAAATGAAGATACTTTACTTCCAAGAACCCTATTTACTCCATTTACCTAGAAAACATACATACTCATTTGTTCACCTTCAACTTTCCCTTGTCTCTTTCTTCTTTTCTCTCTTCAAGATTTCTACTATAGATTATGACATAATTTGTCAAAATTCTAAACTTAATTTTTCATTCTACTTATCCAGATGAAAAGCTTGAACTTTATCACTCGTTCTATTAACTTTGTAAAACATTCTCCATTTGTCAAAATTCTAAACTTAATTTTTCATTCTACTTATCCAGATGAAGAGCTTGAACTTTATCACTCGTTCTATTAACTTTGTAAAACATTCTCCATTTATCTTTTCATTATGTTTGTAAAACACTTTCAATTCATCTTTCGGTGTCATAAAGATATTTTATTTTTTAAATCTAATTTTATCAAAAAATATATTTTAAGATGAACTTTAATGTAGAGTCTTATAAAGCACAACTTTACATGGAAAAATGATTAGGTTAAAAATGAAATAGTTAAAAAATAAAATTAAACAACTATTTAACCGCTTAAATTTCAACTTTATATTACATAGAAATATATAGTTGCCCGATGAAAAATTCTAAACGAAAGAAACGGAAAGTAAATACTCTAAAAATCCATATCTTAATAACAATCACGTTGCAGGGATTGGTAATGAAATAGAGGCACTGAGATCCTTGGGATCTCAACCAAAGCAAGCAATCCCCAGATTAACGGGCCTAGCTATATAAAAATACTTTTAAGCGTTTCCTTGTATGATTGAAGAAATTTGTGGCTGCATAGAAGCTGCCCAATTTCATAGCGTCCCAAGTCCTCAAATTTGATCCATTTCCATCTTCTCGAGATCTATTTATATCCACTGAACTATTTATGGAGTAACCCACACTAAATTTTATCTGTGCGGTTTGACTGGGATAAATAGGATGGTTGTGGCAGTTCATCTATAGTAGCTTGTGCGTTCTCTATAAGCCAGTCCAGGGCTTTACTGGGGTGAGCATACCCTAATCTGTCATGCAAATCATAAAATTTAACAGCTGTGGAAAGAGACATCCTCACCCTTGTGTCTCGAGGTCCTTTTGCAGTACTGACTTTACAATGACGATCTTTACCAGCAGATGAGCGAACTCTCAATGCTTTACAAGTCTGAGCACATGATATAGTCTCACATATCTCAATACCATCACCCCTTTTTTTTCTTTTGGATTCATTGCAGATCCCACGAGGCAAGGCATACTGGTTATCCATAGTTTCGGCAGAGAACTCTTTCGCTTGATCCTCAATAAAATCAATGGTTCTTACACTATATTCAAGATCTGATTCCATATTTAGCCCTGCAGAAAAGCTCTTAAGATATATGGAGTCTTCAAGGGATTGGTATGCCTCTATGTTGGTGCCTAGAAAGGATTCGGTGTAAGTAATATCATTATAGAGGGATGGCATTTCGTCAGCCACAGGAATGGGTGTATCCCACAATCCTCCGACGTTTATCAGCATTTGAATTCTCTGACAGCTACTGGATTTATAGAGTTTTAAAACAAAGTAGATCTCTATTTTATCTTGTGAAAAGAGTAGGGACTCACATGGAGAGGCAAATATAGAAAGAAGTTTAATAATAAAGGGTCTGTGTAACGTTTGGAAAGAAAACCCTAATCAAAGAAAGCCTGCAGAGTAGAGTAGCGTACATACCTGCGTATGAATCTTTCTAGAGTACTAAAGACTTCAGATGAATGTCTGACAAATCTTTCCAGGCCTAGATCTCATAACTTCTATCCACAGCACCAGATCTATACTTCTATTCACAGCACCATTTATGGCTTCATAATTCTCAGCTTATTCTAGCGGGTGTAATATCAAATCCTATCCCTTGACGCATATTGTCAACGGAAATGTGACGCTGAAACGATAGAAAAGCGAAAAGAGGAGATTGGCTCGTGAAGAGCAACATAGTACAATTATGTACGCCAAGGAGCTAGACCTACACTGTAACAAAGTGGGAGAAATATCATTTTCAAAGAAAACATGATAGCTGTCCTCATGGAAATAAAATAATGATGGCATATTGACAGAATATTAAGTTATCGTGTATTTAAAAATCAGATTTGCCAGCCTATGAAATTTCTCTATTGGAGCATTGAACAATCTTAAATTAGCTTTTGCTGCCACTATGGCCAGCATTCCCCACTCCTGGAGGTTCTCTGTCATCTAAAGCTGAGCTTTTAGAAGATTTATATTTCATATTTTATATTCACAGGCCCCCCAATTTGCTCACGACCGTTGGTAATGCCAAAAACCAAGTAAATTGGCTGATCAAAATTCAGAAAATCTGAACACTACACATTAGGGTTTTTAAAACATAAATGCCCCCTCCTGTGTCTTTCTTGCTTTCGAGCTACGCGTACGTTTTTAGATAAACCAGACAAGGCCTAATCCATTTTAGGACATAGGTACTTTTGTACTAGGTAATTAAATGACCAAATCCTATACCGAAATATATCATTTTGGGAGACTGAGTGAAACTTGTTATTTCTGTGGCTAATCTTATTTGGCTAATCAAAGTTAATTTATTTAATGAAGAAGTGCTTATATTTAATCTGTAGTGTGCATCTGTGAGCGGTTTCTGATAATAATTTATTTCTGGAGAGGGAATTTAAGTACATTTCGTCACACTACGCAGTACACGCTCAGTAAAAATGCTTTTGAATGAATAAAAAACTGTGAAGCTCTATGCGTTCCCCCCAATTTATTCATAAGCCTTATTGTTTGTAGTAAAACCCAATATATTGATTATGATATAAATTTTTTTATTCATTTGTTTTAATATGTAAAAGATTGAAGGCTCATTTCTTATAGTGCTCTTATAAGGTTTTAGCCGAAGCATGCATGGGTAACACTATTAGCTTGAATTTGTAGGTAATTATCCAAGGTCTAGGGTTGAAAACAACTCAATTTTAAGAGGTAGTTGATCTGACTTTTGGGGGATAAGTGTTACCCTAGATCACATAGGTTTCTAATATAGAAACTATTGGACATTGGGTTCGATTAGGTTTAGCATTAGGTATAGGATGCTATTTCATTTTTTATTCAATTTGGTTTAGAATTACAATTCAATTTAGTTTGATATCACAATGAAGAGTTCAATTTAAAATTTTGATTTATTTATGTCCATGGTATGATTTTACTTTACTTTAGTCTTCTAGTTTTTAATAATTTTTTCTAGTTAGAGTTTACATTCAATATAGTTTTGTTTAGAATTATGTTTAATGTTTAGTTAAGTATAGAGTAGGGATTATCTTTAAGCTTTAGCTAATTCTAGAGAAATGATGATATATGATGGGTGAAACTATTCATAGTCCTTATATCGATTTTACATGAGATACAACAATAAATGTCAAACTATTAAACTTGCAGGTAATGTTGATTTACATTAATGGTGGATGAGGCTAAAGGTGCAAAATAGTCTTCCCATAAGAAAATAACCAGATGTCAAAGGCCAAGAATGATGATCAAATCAAAGAAGATGCTAAAGAGGTTGTGGCCAAGATAAAGGAAAGGAGGGAGGAGTGGGCTCTTGAGCTACCTTAATGTTGGGTTTATTTTCATGTCTTTTAGTCTTTTTCCTTTTTCTGCCTTTACTTTAGGTTTGCATTTGGTTTTTGTGACGACTTTTTCCTCTATGTCTGGTTCAGTGATGTGTTGGTGGTTGTCTAGGGGTGTTGGTTTTCTTTTCCAGCACAATATAAATGGCAATCATGTTTTGTCTATGGGTCCTTTATCAACTTAGTGTTAAATGATTTATGTGTGTTAGTTTTATGGTTTGATTAGGTGTAAATATGATTGTATTTGGTCCAAATTTATGATTTAATTTGGTTTGATGCTTAGTTAAGTTTAGGGTTATGTTTTGATTTGAATTTACTTTACTTTAGTGTTGTAGTGTACTATAAAGTGGTATAGTTAGGATTATGTTTAATGTTTAGTTAAACCTAGATTAACAATCATGCATGACAGGTGGAATTAATCTTAATCTCTCTAAATACTTTACACAAGATGTAGAAAAAAATGTATCTTGTTCTACCTATTAATTCTATATCAACAAATAGTTTTGCAAGTTTTGAACCTTGTCATACACATGTATTTTAAGACCTAGGCCAATTGAAAGTGTAGGAGTAGCATATGACCTCTTATTTTTACACTAATAAAAACTATTTTTGAAATTTTATAATCAAATAGTAGTCCAGAAAAACTATCTAGCTTAACCATTACATACACAAGTAGTTTAGATGGCATGCCTCCATGTGTTATATTCATTCTCCACAAATTTTTAAAAAAAAATGATAACCATACCAACTATTTTGAATAGATATTGAAAATATAAATATAGCAATTGATCATGATTTTTTTTTTGAATGTAACAAAATAAAATACAAACTTTCTTTACAAATAAGAATAACTAAAAATATAGGAAAATACCTACAACACAATGGTAAATTGTGATATGTTATTTTTTGTTCTTGACATTAATAATTTTCAATCACAAACTTTAAGCATATGTTCTCTCAAGTTTATTAATAATTGATGAAATATCACTTGTTGAGTGCCTTCTCTACTTTTTCTAAATATGTTGTCCAAGGTAACCTAATTTTTGAAGTAATCCCACAATAAATTTACTCTACTATCACTTGCATATGCTAGTATGTCTCTAATAGGAGGTGACCCATGTCTACAACTAAAATAATAGAAATTCTTAAATAGCCCTAGGGTAACTTGAGTTTTAACTCACCTATCCCCTTAAAGAACTTGATGGAGAAAGGAAACACAAACATGTTGATAGAAATATTATTGGAGGTACAAATTGTGAATAAAAAAGGTGGATGAGAAGAGTTGTTAAGGAGGTAAAGGGATAAAGATAAATTGGATGTGGGAAGTGAGGCAAGGTTGGGAAGACCAAATGTTTGATTATTGAGAAAATAGGGCACAAATTTGGAGATTACTAATGGAAAGAAGTCAACACTGTAAAGCTTGTAAAGGAGAAGCAATCAATGAAGGTCCTCTCCTAAAATATAAGGGGTTTAATTAGCCTCCCAAAATTATTACTGATTAAATAATTACCACTCAAAAATAAAGTTGATGTTCTTCTTCAAGAAGTTAAGATGAAGTATGAGAACTTTGCTTATAGTGTAAATAGTCTCTGCTATGACGTTGAGTTTTAGTATGTTAAAGCTAAGGATTATTCCAAGGGAATAGGTACAAGTTATGGAGTCTAGGTAAATTGGGAGGAAAATAATTTCCTTATCTCATAAAATTTTGGCTACAATGTTTCATAGCTAGTATTTTTGCTACATTCCTTTTAATATTTATGTTCCTAACTCATATGTTAATAGGTTGTTAAACTGGGAGGATAGTGCTAATTTTTTTACCTCCAATGCTAACATAGAGGTTCTTGGTATATGAGATTTTAATACTCCCATTTAACTGTTAGATGATTTTGGAGGTTTAATAGAATTTACGATAGTATGTTGGACCTAGCCAACTTCAATAGTAAATATTAATTTGATGCACTTTCAAAATCCTAGACCCCAAGTTCACTACATCAAACAACAAAAAGGGATATGACCTCATTTGTGTTACCTTAGACAAACTAATTTTCTTTAGTAGTTGGGACATATCCTTTTGCTCAACCCTACATGCTCTTCCCAAAATGGCTTTGTCAATTCCCCTATTTTTCTAGTCTAGTAGAAAAAAACTTGGAGAGGAATTCAATCATTCTATTATGAGATAATGCTGCACTCTTACCTAGAATTCCATTAGAAGTTGCATGAGTAGTGGAACATCAAGGTGACAAGAACATACATGTTTAGTATGGCTTTCAAAATAAAGAATATTAAAATGGACGTAATATAATGGAGCAAGATATTCATTGGGAATATCTATAAACAAAAGGATGTTATTAAAAAAATTATGAATCAAGTACAAAAGAGCATCAAAATTGGCAGTGCGTCTACTGAATTTCACTTTGAGGAAGAAAACTAGTAGAGAAAAATGGAAACAAAATATCACAGTGGAGGAAATCTTTTGGAAGCAATAATCTAGAGTTTGATGGATGATGGGGGGTGATAGAAATACGTCATTCTTCCATGGGTTGACCTCTACTCACCGAAAGAGAAATAATATTACTTCTCTCCTAGATGAGGATAACAACTCCCTATCAAATCCTAATGATATGGAAGAATGGGCCACTCAATTGTTTAATTATACTTTGTTTTGTTAGAATGTTATAATTGACTCAAGGATCAAAGACAATCTTATTAACTCAATCCTGATTGTGTTGACCAATAACGACCATGAGAAACTTCTTGGTCTAGTCATGGAGAAGGAAATCAATGTGGAAATGTTCTTTGTGAAGGCTTCCAAGGCCCTAGGACCCAATGGCATCCCCCAAGTATTCTTCCAACTATTTTAAGATCTTTTAAAAGGTGACCTTACAATATCTACAAAATATTAAATTAGAATAGATAAATTTTTACGAAGCCTAAAAAAAATGTTCATTACCTTGGTACCCAAAAACTAACACCCAAAATCTCTTGCTTACTTTAGACTCATCAACCTATGTAACAAAATCTATAAAGTGTTCTCTAAGATAACTGGTAACCACAATAATCCTCTACTCGATAAGTTTGTAAGTCCCATCAAGAAAGGGTTTTTGCTGGGTCAACAACTCCTTGATGCTCCTATCTTAACTCATGATATATTTCACTCTATGGACAAAAGAAAAAAACTAGGGATAGTTCTTAAGATGGATATTTGTAAGGCTTATGATTGGGTAAATTAGGACTTCCTATTTTCCATCATATCTAAGATTGGCTTTCATAAAAGGGTTATTGATTTAATTTTGGTGATGATTGGTTTTATACATTTCATGATTATTGTCAATGTAATTCCTTGGGGATATTTTTCCTCTAGGAGAAGCCTACTTTTTTAATCATTGTAGAAAATTCCATAGAAGAAACTTTATTTTAGAAATAGAGGAGGGGTCAATTTATTCTAGAAGCTTGTAAAAGAGAAGGAATCAATGAAGGTCCTCTCCTAGAATATAAGGGGTTTGATTAGTCTACCAAGATTGTTCTTAATTAAATAAATACCACACACAAATAATGTTGATGTCCTTCTTCAAGTAATTAAGATGAAGTATGAGAACTTTGCTCACATTGTAAATAGTCTCTGCTACAACATTGAGTTTTAGTATGTTAAAGCTAAGGATTATTCTAGGTAAATTGGTAGGGAAGATCATTTCTTTCTCTCATAAGTTTTTGTCTACAATGTTTCATAACTAGTATTTTTCCTATGTTCTTTTTAATATTTATGCTCCTACCTCATATGTTAATAGGTTGTTAAACTGGAAGGATAGTGATGAAGTTTTTACCTCCAATGCTAACATAAAGGCTCTTGGTATATGAGATTTTAATACTCCCATTTAACCATCAGATAATTTTGGAGGTTTAGTGGAATGTACAATAGTATGTTGGACCTAGCCAACTTCTATAGTAAATTTTAATTTGATGCACCTTAAAACCATGGATCCCAAGTTCACTAGGTCAAACAACAAAAAGGGATATGACCTCATTCGTGTTACCTTAGACAAAATTATTTTCTTTGGTAGTTGGGACATATCCTCTTTCTCAACCCTACATGCCCTTCCCAGAATGGCTTTGGCCATTCCCTAATTTTTCTAGTCTAGTAGAAAAACAGTTGGAGACAAACCCAATCCTTCAATTATGAGATAATGTTGCACTCTTACCTAAAAGTCCGTGAGAAGTTGCATGAATAGTGGAACATCATAGTGATAGGAACATACATGTTCAGTATGACTAAGAAAATCAAGAAAATTTAAAGGGAGGAAATATAATGGAGCAAGATATTCATTGGAAATATCTATAAACAAAAAGAGGTTATTAAAAAAATTATGGATTGGGTACAAGGGAG
This sequence comes from Cupressus sempervirens, assembly GCA_028749045.1. Taxonomy (NCBI): domain Eukaryota; kingdom Viridiplantae; phylum Streptophyta; class Pinopsida; order Cupressales; family Cupressaceae; genus Cupressus; species Cupressus sempervirens. The sequence goes on from CM053790.1 coordinate 496,573,132, forward strand.
CATCAAAATCAATGGTTTGTCTACTGAAGTTCACTTTGAGGAAGAAAACTAGCAAAGAAAAATAGAAACAAAATTTCACAATGGAGGAAATCTTTTGGAAACAATAAGCTAGAGTTTGATGGATGATGGGGCTGATATAAATACTTCATTCTTCCATGGGCTGGCCTCCACCCACCAAAAGAGAAATAATATTACTTCTCTCCTGGATGAAGATAACAACTTCCTATCAAATGCTAATGATATGGGAAGATGAGACACTCAGTTGTTTAATTATGCTTTGGATGGTTAAAGTGTTATAATTGACTCAATGATCAAAGAAAATCTTATTAGCTCAATCCCAACTATGTTGAACAATAATGACCAAGAGAAACTTCTTGGTCTAGTCATGGTGAAGGAAATCAAGGTGGAAATGTTCTCTATGAAGGCTTCCAAGGCCCCAGGACCTGATGGAATCCCCCTAGTATTCTTCCAACTCTTTTAAGATATTTTAAAAGGTGACTTGACCATATCTACAAAATATTAAATTAGAATAGATAATTTTTTGCGAAGCCTAAACAAATTGTTCACTATCCTAATACCCAAAAACCAACACCCAAAATATCTTGCTTACTTTAGACGCATCAACCTATGTAGCACAACCTATAAAGTTTTGTCTAAGGTAATCAGTAACCACATTAATCCTTTACTTGATAAGTTTGTAAGTCCCACCAAGGAATGGTTTTTTCTAGGTTAGTAAATCCTTGATGCTCCCATCTTAAGTCATGGTATATTACACTCTATAGATAAAAGAAAAAAACTAGGGATAGTTCTTAAGCTAGATATTTGTAAGGCTTATGATTGGGTAAATTAGGACATCCTATTTTCCATCATATCTAAGATTGGCTTTCATAAAAGGGTTATTGATTTAATTTTGGTGATGATTGGTTTGATACATTTCTTGATTATTGTCAATGTAATTCCTTGGGGGTCTTTTTCCTCTAGGAGGGCCTATTTTTTTAATGATGGTAGAAAATTTCATAGAAGAAACTTTATTTTAGAAATAGAGGAGTGGTCCATTTACAAAATAAAAACTTCCACTACTCTCCCCCATGATTTTATGCAACAATTTTTTAATGATACCTTCCTTTTTGGTCACTCTTGTTTTCTTCAAGCTAGTGAATGGAGGAACCTTTTTCACTATTATTTCCATAATTCTATCCAACACATCAGCTTTGACAAAAGTATAGTGCATTTCTTCAATGGGGAAGTCTCCTTCCTAAATAGTATCACTCATATTATTGGTTGTCAAGAAGCTACTCTTGCAGTTACCTACTTGGAACTCCCTCTCATGGTTAAGGATGTTAGTCACTAATTTTGGAATATAACAATGGAAAGGGTTGAAAAAAATTTTTTTGGCTAGAAAGGGAACATTCTTAATAGTGAGGAAAAACTATAACTTATCTAAGGTTCTCTACAAGGAGGTTCCCATCTACTTGCTATCCATATTAAAAATATCTAGTTTAATGAATTAGATCTCAAAAATAATTTAACAAAACTTCCTTCAAAGTGACTTGGAAGAAAGTGTAAGGATCAATCTTGTTAGCTTGGACACTATTTGTAAACTTAAAGCTACAAGAGGATTTGGAGTAAGAAAAGTTGGTGATGTCAACAAAGTTCTTCTAATTAAGGTAGGTTGGAAGCTAATGAAAGACATGGGAGACTAGTGGAAGACTTGGGAGGATAGAAAAAGATTATTAAACCCAAATACCTCAAAGATTCCTCTTTTACCTCAAGACTATTTGGCACAAAACTTACATATGGTTCCAAGATCTGGAACAACATGATGGGGAAACAAACATCTATGTAATATGGTCTACATTGGAAGGTAAGTAAAGTAGCTAAAATTACATTCTTGGAGGACAACAAGATGGGAGGAAAGCCTCTAATATACAACAAATTCTCCCATGTCAGAGTAGATCTAAAAATGACATTTGGCCATTTAGTTTCCAATTATATCACCACCTCTTTCAAATGGAAAATCTTGAACTTCAACAAGAGGGCACCTCCTTAGAGTTTTATGATTATTAATGAATCACAGGAGATGGTAAACCTCTTCAAGGTCACTACTACCCCTTAACAAGACAAAATCATTTGGGACAAAAAAGAATTGAGTGACTTTGTAGTCCAATCAGGTTATCTTTAGTTGATAGAATTAGAGGTTTGTAGGCTTTTCTAGGATAAAGTGTGGATGCATCACTTCACCCCCCAAACAATTTTTTTTCAAGTGGGTCACTACCCACAAAAACATCCTTACTATAAACAATTTAAAATGATATGATGGATTTTAATTCCCAAATAGATGTATTCTCTGTAGATATACATAGGACGATATTTTCTACTTCTTTATCTCTTACCCATTTTTTTCACATATTTGGGTTTCCATATTCAACAATTTCAACATGAACTAAGTCATTTGTAATAGAATTAAACAATTTTTTGATAATTTGGTGATCACTTCAACTTTATCCCCCATCTAGGTCCTTTGGAAACTTTTACATCCACATGTCTACTGGAGTGTTTGCAAAGAAAGAAATAACATGATATCAAGGGAGGTTGGTATGACCATGGAGGGAATTATAAACCAAATATAAACCAAATCCTCTCCTTCTCCTCTTGTAATTATAATGATATATACCACATACTCTTCTAACGCCAAGCAATCTTGTCTAGAATCTATTTTAGAATGGAAATAGGATTCATTCATATTGATGCAAGAGCATCTTGCAAGGGAAAATTATTGGGGAAAAAAAAAATTGAAAAAAAAAAGTTTTAAAAAAAAAAATTTTGTGGAGGAGAGAGAAAGGGATGAAAATTAGAGGAGAAATAATAAAAAAATAAAAAAGGGGAAAAAGGAGAAAAGAAAGAAAAAGAGGATTTCTATTTTCGAGGTGCATAGGTGGCATAATAGAAAAAATAAAAAATAAATGGTTGTCATTCCATTTATCGAGGTGTGTGGGTAGAATTCTAGAAAGTTATGAATATTGTAGAAGGTTGTGGAAGTTGTGGAAGTTGTAGAAGGTTGTGGAGGAATTCTAGAAGGTTGTGGACAAGTCATGCATGGGGTGGTAAGTGCCTATTTAAGCAAAGCATATGAGCATTTCTAAATCAAGCTCAAGCAGAAGCTCGAGGAGTAAAAGCTCAAGGAGAAGCTTGAGAATTGGAAGCTCGAGAAGGAGAAGCTCGAGAAGGAGAAGCTTGAGAAGTACAAGCTTGGAAAGGTGAAAGTTGTGGAAGGATAGCTTGGAAAGCTTGGAAAGTTTCAAGGTCTGAAAGAGAAGGAGGAAGTGAAGAGTGAGTTTTCCTGAGTTTGTGGACAGAGTACTGAATGTGAGGCAGTTTACAGCAGGATTGTGGTGGACTTGTGAGTGTGTAGATAGAGTGTCCCTTCATTAGTGGTATCAGAGCGTACCTCTATCAAGTTGTATCAGAGCAGGAGATCCTACGTGTACAAGCAGATCACCAAAGTGTGAGGCAGTTTGTACCAGGTGCTTGGTTAGGTAAAGTTTATCAGAGCAAGAGATCTTGAGTGTACAAGCAGATTGCCGAAGTGTGAGGCAGTTTGTACCAGGACCTTGGTTGGGTGAAGTTTATCAGAGTAAGAGTTCTTGAGTGTACAAGCAGATCATTGAAGTGTGAGGCAGTTTGTACCAGGACCTTGGTTGGGTGAAGTTTATTAGAGTGGGAGTTCCTGAGCGTGTAAACAGATCGCCAAAGCTGAGGCAGTTTGCACCAGGACCTTGGAAGGACATGCAGATTGATTGATGGATGCAAAGATGAAAGTTTGAACTTGTTGAGGCATGATCGTAGAGAGCTTGTGGATTGCAAATCTGTTGTCCTAGACTTGTGATGTGGTTCCTGATTGTTCGTGCGAGGTGGCAGGTTATGATCTAACTTGCAAACAATTTGGTTGTCACAAGGAGCATGGGAAGGATTTGTTGTAGAGGGTTTACAAAGATCTTGGTAGATGGCTCCAAGAGGATTGGACCCTAAGATGATTGCGAAAATCCATGATATAGTGGAGAGGAATTTTTCTAAGATGATTTCTCGATTGGATGCTAGATTGGCTGATCAAGCTAAGAAGGTCAAGGTGGAAGAGGATGGTTTTGCTGATTAGTTTGTGGAGCCTGATGCAGAACCTATAGAGAAAATACAGGTTGTTGCTAAGGATATTCCTAACCTAGCTGATGTTGGAATGGAGGTTGGTTTTCATGGTCAGTGGGTTGAGTCTGACATGGATATTGTGGAGCACTTGGTCATGAATGATCTGATTGTTGGAGCTGAGTTATGTATTGCAGAGCATCTTGTTGTGAGCAATGAGATTGCTGCTGTTGAGAGTTAGGCATGTTTTGATAGAGATCTACATGTGGCTGTTGATGTGGGGTTTGTTGCTATGGGTATGAATTCACTAGTTGCTGATGTGGATGAGGGTTTGAAGAATTATGTTTAGTTTGTTCCTAGGGGTGAGCATGCTGATTGGATGGTTGCGATTCTAGTGTTTGATAGAGAGTAATGCAAATGTGGAAGATTTGCATGGTGGTTTTTTTGTCCCCGTTGAGGTGGAAGCCTTTGGTGAAGATGAAGATGGTGGTAGATCCTTCTTTGGCGTCAAAGTTTGGGACACACTTTTTTGTCTACCGGGGGAGTCTGATGCAGGAGCATCTTGCATGGGAAAATTATTGGGGAAAAAAAAATTGAAAAAAAAAGTTTTAAAAAAAAAAATTGTGGAGGAGAGAGAAAGTGACAAAAATTAGAGGAGAAATAATAAAAAAATAAAAAAGGGGAAAAAGGAGAAAAGAAAGAAAAAGAGGATTTCTATTTATATTGTAGAAGGTTGTGGAAGTTGTAGAAGGTTGTGGAGGAATTCTAGAAGGTTGTGGATAAGTCATGCATGGGGTGGTAAGTGCCTATATAAGCAAGGCATATGAGCATTTCTAAATCAAGCTCAAGGAGAAGATCGAGGAGTAGAAGCTCAAGGAGAAGCTTGAGAAGTGGAAGCTCGAGAAGGAGAAGCTCGAGAAGGAGAAGCTTGAGAAATAGAAGCTTGGAAAGGTGAAAGTTTGGAAGGAAAGCCTGGAAAGTTTCAAGGTGTGAAAGAGAAGGAGGAAGTGAAGAGTAAGGTTTCTTGAGTCTATGGACAGAGCGTTGAATGTGAGGCAGTTTACAGCAGGATTGTGGTGGACTTGTGAGTGTGTAGACAAAGGTCCCTTCATTAGTGGTATCAAAGCGTACCTCTATCACATATTTATCTTTGATCTATGCCACTCTATACATCCCATCATGTCCTATTTTCCCACCTCTCCTAGAACCCATATAAGAAGTCAATACAAAATCTCCGTACAACCCACATATTAGATTTTGAGAAAATTGAGAATAGAATTAAATAATGAAGGCTCTTAAGTTCGGTTATAACCTGACAAGGATGATGCAGACTTGCCTCCCAGATTTAGGTTTCAACTCACTAATGAAGAGGTCATAATACATTATCTCATAAGAAAGGTTTTTGAATAAAAATTTCACATATTTATTTTGGGTTTGTCAGTAATATGCATATGCGTGAGTAACCCAAGTTGCAAATGAACATAACATTGACACTACCTAGGTAAGGACATGTATTACTTCAAGTTGATATGATTTGAAAATGGAATTGCTTGAAATCCAATTTATGTGATTTGAAAAAGATTTTTTTTGAAACTTCATTGATATGTTTTTAAAATGAAACTATCTAGCTCAAAACATTATTTAATTTGAAAATGTAATTTCTTGAAACTACAAGAAAATTGTGCAAAAGCACCATCATGGGCTCTTGAGTTCTTTTTCACCTATGTTTAACTTTTCAAGCTTTTGAAATATATTGAAAACACCTGCAAATGAATATATAATAGGAATGTGTTAGAGATGATTACTAGATTTTTGATGCATTTTGTTTTGGTCTTCTAAATTTTCCATGCATTTCCTTATACTTTTTTGACAATAGTGGAACACCATAAAATTTTCCAGCTAATGATCATGGAATCATTTTTTTAAAGCAATGGCTCTCAATTGTGTATCAGTATTTCACTTAGTTATGTTTCCTTATATCAATTCAATTCCTTGTAATAATTGTGTAGTTATAGAAAACCATAAAATGTGTGAGCTACTTTTCTTATATTGATCAATGACTTGTAAGAAATGTCAATTTTATGTTGTAGGATTGATGGATTTCATGAATATGGAAAAATGTGAATTAGGTGTTGGCCCATGTTTGTCGAAGACCTTGAAGATATAAACTAATCATCAGTGTCTATTTTGTGTTGCTTGAATATGAAAATAGTTGTTAACACTAAGTATTATATTAAGAACAAAAAAAAATTGATATTGTAGGAAATTAATGGGCATGGATACTTTAGTTGTGTTGATAGTGATGCATAATCAACAACTATAACTTGAATAGAAAGCATTATAGTGCAAGTGTTGTAAGGCTCAAGAGGCTGAAATTTTCTTTTTATGATGTTCTCTTTATGTTATAATTTCACTTATTTGTTGGGACCATATTTGAAAATGTGCATAACTAGAATTGTATAAGGATTGATTTCTTTGTTTGGACCATAGGACCATAGCTATACCATAATTGAATCATAATTATTAAAAATTCTATACATAGACATGTTTAATTCTTATTTTAAAAAGATACATTTCACCATCAAGATGCATGTGTAAATAGGAATATATTATATCATGAGAAAAGTTTTAGATTGTGGTTTCACAACAGTCTTGATTAACTATATACATCATGAAACTTAAATGCCTTATGTTTAATGACCTTGTAGTAATAAATACTCCCAATGAGCTAGGCATGGAGATTACTTCATTAAAATAACATCTCTGCACAACATAGATATCGGATTTTGCAAAGGCTAAGTAGAGACATACCTTGCTTCCTTCTATACATACCATAATATATAGTCCTCTCTTTAAATACATAAATAAAGAAATTGTAATTATATAAAATTTTAAATGTGAATTAAAGTGATTTAAATAAAATATATTAAAAGGACATGTACTCATAAAAGGATTACACAAATATCAATGTCACAATAAGCATAGGTATATTATTTTCAGAAAATTAAGAAGATGCAATCTTGTGCAACAAAAACTATGATCAATGCAGAATTTATTTGATTTTCAATACTAATTTAAAAAGTGAAAATTGTATGCATATTTTGATAGCCAATTCAATGATGTAGATACATACATATAAACCTTGGTAGTGTGGTGCACTTTCTATTGAAACCCTAGTTGGTCTTGATACATCATTGAATCAGCTACAACACTATGCACACCATTTTTAATTTTTTTAATTAGTAGTACACATTCAAAAAATCTTGCATTGATCATAGTTTCTAGTTGCACAATATCTCATGTTCTTAATTCTCTTGAAAGGATTTATATATTCTACTTGTGACATTGATATTTGTGTAATATTTTTTCTAGTAAGTGTCCTTTTGATCAATTTTATTTAGTTGACTTTAATTCACATTTGAAATTTAATGTAAATTTATTTTTATTATTATTTATGTATTTGAAGAGGACTATATAATATGGTTAGAATTGTGTTTGGTCTTAGGGTTTTCATCATAGTTCAAAGGGTAAGCCTAGGAACTACTAGGTCTCACTAGAACACCTTAGGACCTTGTAGAACACATTACATGTTGTATGGAACCTATATGATGTGTAAGTACTCATGTTTCATACATTCCTAATAGGACATTATTTTAAATGTCCTAATTGATAAATGTTGTAAATTTTTTATGAATATTAATGAATGTGATTGGGAAGAGAATTCAATAATGGAGGCTCTTAACTTTGGTTATAGCCATGATAAGGTTGATACAAAACTACCTCTTGGATTTGGGTTCAATCCCACTAATAAAGAGCTCATTATGTTACACATTATCTTATTTACATGTGTATGTGTATGTGTATGTGCATGTCCATGTATATGCATGCATGTGTGTGTGTGTGTGTGTGTGTGTGTGTGTGTGTGTGTGTGTGTGTGTGTGTGTGTGTGTGTGTGTGTGTGTGTGTGTGTGTGTGTGTGTGTGTGTGTGTGCATGCGCGCGCGTGCGTGTATGCATTTACTACTTAAGTTTATGTGGTGTCAAGAACTATTATTTTCAAATAAAGTTAGGTTTAAGGCTAGGAAATTTCATTTACAAATCACATAAACTTGAAGCAATACATGTACTTACCTAGGTAGTGTCACTAGTGAGTTTGCAACATTTAGTGGTTCTCACATTTTTATGCTAAAAAAATCGTCCATTTGGTGTTTGTCTTTATTTTTATTTTTGAATGATAGCATGTCATATGTATATGTATATCTAGTTGTATGTATATGTCCACATAGATGTCTATGTATATGTATATGTATATATACACACACACACACACACATATATGTATATGTATATGTTTATTTACACATGCTACTTCTAGTTAATGTGGTTTCAAGCAAATTCATTTAAAAATAAAATTAAGTTTTAAACAAGGCACTTTCATTTTCAAATCATAGGAATCAGCTTTCAAATGATTCTAATTTCCCATCACTCTTAAGAATTTTGTAAAACATCTCCCCACAACCCACATATTAGAATTAGAAGAAGTCTAAGTGGGCATCCCACCCACATTTTCACTGTATGTATTCTTGCACACACTCATTGATCTCAAATGATGATATGTGCATACTAAATTCCAAGTTTCTGTTATGAGTACTCTAATATAATCCATTTTATGCCTTCATCTATAAGTAATGTCTTTCCAATTTCTTTGTTCTCACATGCCCATTCTATTTCATATGATCATCTAAAAATTGTGTCAATATAATTTTAAAGCTCTCAATTGTTTCCTGTAGTTTGATCATCTCATAGCTACTAACTAATGATGCACATGTAGATACATGCAAAAAATATATAATAATAGACAAGCAACATTATTCTTTAACATAATTCTTCAAAGCGATGTCATCTCATGGAAATACTTGATTGTGGGATATGAAATCAATGGATATATAAAATATAGGTTGTTTGAAGTTATAAACAAATGAAAATATGCATTTCTAGATGTACCATTCTAGATTCGATAGGATAATGTTAGTTGGAGAGGAAGACTTCTACCATTAACCACTATGTGCAGTTCTATTTATTTACAAGTTTGAATAACCTATATTTAATATATCAATATATAGATGGGCATCAAGGTTGCATTTGTGTTATGACTTAATTTTTTTAGGAAGTCAATATGAAAAGATCGGTGCCACAAATTGTATTGGAATGGAAGACTTCAACCTTTCGATAGAAAAGAAACAGAATATTACTTCTTAATGATCACCCTAAAATCACGTTGCAATATTAGATACCAACGACTCATTCAATAGTCCAAATTAAAATCTAAATTTTACATTAGGATCAACTTTTATAATAAGAATAGTTCATAATGAAATTGGATTGAACTTGTTGGAAATATAAGAGAGTAACTAAGAGGGGAGTGGTGAATTAGTTACCAAAAAAACAAATCCTTGCCTTGTAGATGTCAATACAAACTTCCAATGAACATTATACTAAATAGCTTGGTTAACACTAGAATATTACAAGCTCTACATTGCTCGGTTAATATTGACATTTGTGTAAATATTAATGACAGTATAAAATTGAGGATTTGTTTCTAGCAAACTCCCTCTTTGGCATTGTTGGAAATACAACATGTCAACATAATCTTATTGAAGTATGACTAATAAGATAATATCCTTAATTTCATTATGATTCTCATCCATACTAACCCCCTCTAAGATTCTACTTAGATTTGTCTTTATTTCTTTTTTGTGAATGCTCATCTATCATTTTCTCCCTCTTAGCTATACATTCCATCATCTAAACTTTCTTTAATCTTCCATGTTACTTTCCCATGTTGGCACTAAAATATTCCTCTTTGAAATCAATTGCCAAAGGATGTAGACTTTGAAGTTACAATATACCTTTTATACTGATTCATATTCAATATGGTTGGTATTTTACTACATCAACTTTATTGATCTTCAATGGAGCTTGTTTGATGCTACACTATCTTTTTCTATAGTGACCGTCAGATAGGGGAAGGACACCTAGCTTACCTCTTAGATACATAAATGCATCCTTAGGTAAAGGTTTAGTAAATATATTTTTTACCTACTCCTTTGTGTTCTCATACTCCAATCTCACCTCTTTTTCTTGAACCAATTCCCTTAGGAAATAATAGTTGATTACAATGTCTTTTGAATTTGTATGCATCACTAGATTTTTGGATATATTGATTGCACTTGTGTTATCACAATAGGTAACCATTAGTTCCTTGATTTCCTCCTTCATTCCCGACATCAATCACTTAATCCACATTATTTTAGAGCAATTAGCTACTACAAAAACATACTTTTCTTCTATTGTGGATTGAGAAATACAATTTTGCTTCTTTCTTGTCCAAGACACTAGCCTCTTTCAATGGAGGAATGATCCTCCATATGTTCTTTTCTTGTCATCATTGCTTCCTACCCAATTTGTATAAGTGAAGGCTCTTAACTCAAGATTTCCTCCTTTCTTGTACCATAGTCTTTAGTTCTTTTTAGATATCTCAAAATTCTTTTGACTCACATCATGTAATTTTCTTTAGGATTAATAGGAAATCTTGCAACTATGTCAACTTCCAATGCAATATCAGGTCTGGTGTGAACCACATTTTGAGGTTTTCCAATCATTGATTTGTAAGTAGTCTAATTTACCTCCTTTGAATCATCATTCTAGAATAATCATCAACAAATAGAATCAAATATATATGTCTAGAATAGCTTTCCACACCTATTGGCCCACAAAGATTAGTGTGAACTCATTCTAAAACTTCTTTAGAATCATTGGACTCACTTTTGAAACTTCTTTTACTCATTTTACCAATTTGGCATTATTTTTACATGCCCATCTTAGGTTTCTTTGGATAAGGTATGTCTCTTCCTTTGTTGTTCTTTCTTATGGTGATTGGGTTATCAAAGCTAACATGACACATTCTTTTATTCCATAGCCAACTTTCCTCTTAAACTTTCTTCTTTGGCTCTCTAAAATTTTTGTCACCTCTAGAGACTTTCTTCAGCTTTTCCTACATGTCAAATGTAATAGGAAAATCTTTGAATTCATCAAATTCAGAATAATTCAAAGAGGATGCATTATTAAACATCATAATATTTTGATCCTTTGGTTCTTTTATTTTATCCATAGTCATAGGCTTGAGTGGAGGCACATATTTATTCTCCAAGTAGAACACACCAATATCATTGATGCTTGATATATGTAGCTTCATCAACTCCTGCCTTGCTGAAATTCTACATTACTTGGTTAATATTGACATCCGCATAATTATTAATAGCAATATACAATTGAAGAATTGTTTCCTATAGAACTTGTATACTTTGAATAGTTCAACCTTGAATAATTCATTATTATTGAACTATTCTAATTATGACTACTACACTTTAACTATTCCATTTATGAACTAAAGTATGATTGCTAACTTTTAACTATTCGAATTATGATCTAATAGTTGATAAAAAAATTCTTTAATGATTTTTAATGGATGTGATGTAATTGGGCTGAACTTTATTATGGACTATTGTAATAATTAGTGTATTGTAATTGGGTTGAACTTTACTATGAACTATTACCATCATACTTTAGTTCATACATTTTAATTGTTATGAACTATTATAATAGCCATTATAATGTAATTAGAATTATATTGTCTTAGAATTGAACTGCAAAACCTTGATGATCTTTTAAGATCTTCTATTACACAGACATTTTCTTTATTTTTTTGTTTCTTCTATAAAGTGAAATCCTTAATTAAGATTATACAAGGATATAAAGAGGGTTCAATATGGATTATGATACTATTATCATATAATATATTAATCTGATAAGTAGTAACTGAATATTTATACTCATTTATATTATTAACTAAACTATTGATGTATTGTTTTTACAACTTTGTTTTGCATAATCATGAGCCTTGATGCCTTGATTAGAGTATTTTAGGAGGACTAGCTGATGCCCACATTCTATCTCCCACTTATTTTTTCAAATGAATTTTAGATGTTAACATGGAATTTAGAGTTATGTTGGCTAGGTGGCAGTTAAGCTTCAAGTTTCATGTGGTTGGCCTTATTAAGTAGAGAATAGAAAACTATTCTTGAAACAAAGTGAAGCTCGATATTGAATCACCTTATTGAACTATGATTTTACCAAAAGGCTACCACTTATGATCTACATGCCCTCTCCTTCTCCCCTTCTATTTTGGACAAAACCTCAAAACTAGGTTGTCATATTGCTTCTTAAGACTAAAATAAATAAATCATGATTTGAAATGGGAAATTCTATTGAACACCTCATTTCCATTATTTTTGCACCTAGAATTAGTTTAAGGTTTGTTTCTCTCCTCATTTTTTTATATTTTAAATCTCTTTATTATGCATTACACTTTCTTGGTTTATTATTTAATAGATCTGATCATTTGTATGGATTAATATTATATAATAGCAATTGTTTTGGCTTCATGCACTATCCTAATCAATCAACTCTTTGCATCTATTATTTGTGCATCAAGAATCAAGGGTATATAACTTTATCACTTGTAACTATAAATTAAAAATATTCTAAACCATAAAAGTTTAGTATAATTTTGTGGTTGTCTTTGCAAGTTTATAAAATTAAAGTTTATAAATTAATTACATTTATTCACATCTTTTTTAAGTTTGATATTTCTCTTTTTGTAGACTTAGATTTCATTAATAATTTTTCAAAACACATGCCTACTAGTTGGAGATTGTGCCAAAAATTTGCAAGAACACTTGTAGAAAAAGAGCATAAAAATAAGTAGTGCATAATCATCATATTTATTTTCTCTTTTTGTCAAAAAATTTCTTGCATTTTTTGATTTCTGGTGAGAAAAATATTTTTAAAAAAATTCATGTAAATGATCATAACTCAATTATAATTAGTTGAGGTATGTTTAAATACAATATTTCACATGTTATTGAAGGCTATGTGTTTATGTGTCAATATTAATAAACGGTGAATTTTATATGTTAGGTTTGGGTATTCTGAGATTACTTTATGGATGCTCATAATTATTTTTCTTAATGTGAGAATGAATGAATATTATATTTTATTAATGGATAAAAGAATGAATGAATGTTATATGCTAATGGGAAATTTAGAGTTATTTTAAGGGTGAGGAGGTTGGGGGGTGAGAATCAACATACAATTTCATCCATAAATCTTATGAAATATTGTTGATCTTATCATATTAGCTTCCATATGTTTCTTTACTTGACATAGTGATCAAACTGAAATAGACATATAACATGAGATAAAAACTTAAAAATTTTAATGGAAAGAAACTATTTCAACAACACCACCTTAACATTATGTTTATTTTAGAGACTCTTTGTGGGAGAAAAATTCCATAGGTTAATTTAGTAAGTATAGTCCAAACTCTCAAATACCTTGTTACAAGGAAAGAAAGGTTAAAAGTATACTCATGAAAAGATACAATGAAGTAAAATATGAATGCTTCCCTAAGGACCCAAGCTCACTCTTTTGTTGTGAGCTGATTTGGATTCCTCATTCCAAAACACTCATAGAACTCATTAGGGGAAGTCTTTTATTAATGTATTGTTGTGACCTAGTTATAGCAACTCTCGCAAGTATTATATTTCAAGCCAAGGAAAAGTAATTATAATTATATTTTAAGCATTAGATTTCTTTTAGGCAACTATTTATATGCCTCATTATAGTTTGTAATACAATGTACATGATGTTATGTCTCATGGAAGCATCTACACACCTACCCTTGTCAAAATTATAAAAGGAACACCTTTGTGGTATATATAATTGGAATATAATTAACATGGACCTTCTTTTTTATGATGAAAATATTAATCAATTCACAATGTGCTTTCATATTTCTTATTATTATAAATTTTTGAACTTGAAAATCACACCAAGGCTCTTTGTTCAAAGTCTGATAGCTTCTGCATAATATAATTATGTTAGGCAAATGATTTTCTAGTTAATGATTTCCACACTTGTAGTGTTGTAATTTTTTGTTGCCATAATTTTTTTATTGTATTATTTGACTTCAAAATTGTAAAAATATTCTAAACTAATGTGAAAATTGTTATATGAGGAGAGTTGATTGTACAATAGAGAAAATATGATGCTTAAGGTCTCATTATTTGAATGACAAAAAATTTAGAGGAATTTATTTAAGAGATAGATAGAATTGTATTAATCTTTTGTGTAAATGTCTTTAAGTTGATTTTCATTCCAATACTATGACTTTAATCTTGATATATGTTACTTGTAAAATGAAGAATCCTCATTTAATCATTTGAACATTAGTTCAGAAATCTTCTGTAATTTTTATGTAAAAAGAATATGGTTTATAGTGACAGAATAATATATCACTACCAAACTAGAACTCATTAACTGGAAAATCTCGCCTGACACAAATATACTATCTTAATATCATGGATTTTTTGACGTAAAATAAAATAAAATAAATGTAAGATACGATGAGAATCCCATACATTCAACGATATCCTCGTCAAGAAATGTAATTCAATATCATCTCACGACTGAGGAGATGATGTCCTACCACCGAATGTTAATGGTCACGTTACTTCCACGACCTACTTGATGGTGATCTACTGATGATATTTGGAATCAATATTGTGATGAATTTTGGGTCCCTCACAAATTTCAACGATCATTCTCTGATGAAATGTTTAGTCAGGCATCTAAATTTATTTTTTTCACCTGGAGTGACGAACTAGAATTAGAAAATGGGCCCAAATATAATAGTGCTTGCTTGGCCAGAATGAGAACTTATTTTATGGAGTTTAATTTATTGTTATTTTATTTTGGTTCCTTGCTCTTACTTGATACTGGTATGTAACTATTGATTGTAATGGTTTTGATAGTATTTTGGAAAAATCTTGTAGATACTTATTTTTATATGTTAATAGGTGGCTAGTGTGTTATTTATGATATTGGTCAGTGATCTATCTATCAGCTCATATTATTTATTTCACTATGTTTATTTCTATTGGGATAGTCATCCATTTCTAATAGCTACTAATATTAAAGACATGCAAAATCATTACATATAAATCTCATTTAGTTTATAAAGGATTTCTTTTATTTTATTAAAATTATAAATTTATCTCGAAAGATTTTATTCATATTTCACGAGAAATCTTGATGAAGATGAGAATTTAAATTCTCTAGCATATTATGTCCAATGAAGCTCATTCCATCAACCAATATATATTTGACATGTGCAATTCTTCTTGAATACTTATGAGTTTTGTTCCTTCAAATTGGTTAAATTCTTTTATTGGAATCTTTAACATAGAATGAATTTTGGATGCTCGTATATTGAATTTTAAAACTCTAGTTAGTGCATGTAATAGAAGGGGAGATTTAAAGCCTTTATTATTTGGCCATAATATAGTGTAGATATGATTCTCCATTCATGCTCTATTGTATTTTCTTGTTACACACACACACACACACACACACACACACACACACACACACACACACACACACACACACACACACATATCAGTCACTAATATTTTCATTATTCTCTAAAATTATTGTTTGTTCAATATGTCAAGGGTTGAAGGCTAAATAAAAGATTTTAGGCCTTTCTCAACCTCTGAGGTTGTGTCCCACAAGTAGTTTGTTGATGAAATTCTATTTGTTGGTGAGGCTACTATTTCTAAAGCTAAGCCATGATAGGGTATTTTTGGGATTATGTCATTGTTCTTAGAACGATACTAAATCTCATGACAAGTGTGTGAAAAATCAACTATTGCAGTCACTGATTATAAATCTCCTATCACAAACGATTATTAAACTGTTGAAAATAAATTCCCAGCTAATATCGAAAAATAACACAACTGCAACTTCACTTATAAAATACAGAAAGAAATGCGCAACACAATGAACACAATATTTTTGGACAAATTGTCCCTGCAAAAACCCCTAAGGGAAAACCAGTTCTACAGATGAGGAATTATATTAAACTTCAGCAAATCAAGAGATACAAAATTCCTTGCCTCTCACTGGCAGAACTCCGACAACCTCCTAATTTCTCCCGCTAATATTCCCCACTGCTATCCCCACGCTAACACTGTGCCCTTGCTAACACTGCAAGACTGTTTGCTAACACTGCAAACTTTTCTCTAAAACTTCTTATCCAAATGACCCAATGACCCCTTTTTATACTACTCCTGTTGGTAAACCAACGACCGAGATTAAATCAAACCAATGGCTAAGATTAAGACAACTCAATAGCCAATAATAGAATTGGTTGCAAGGTGTCAAAAAGGGAATCTCTAAAATTAGTAAATAATAACCATTTACTAATTCTTGGCAAGTAGAAAAATAGCTGTCCAAACCACCCATAAATACAACTGCTATTCATAGATAAGGACAAACAGTTGTCCAAGCTACCCATAAATACTACTGCTATTTTTGGGTCAGAAATAACAACTATCCAACTAAAAATAATTAACACTCCCTCTTAGCAAGGAAGCTATTATGCATGACACCCATCTTATCTTTGAAGAAGATAAATTTGGCTTTTCCCAAAGCCTTCGTCAGAATGTCTGCTACATGCTCATCTGTAGGTATGTATTGTAGTCGAACAACTTTCCTTTGTGCACAATCTCTGATGAAGTGATATCTAATATCTATATGTTTAGACCTATCATGAAACACTGGATTCTCAGACAACTTGATGCAACTCTGATTATCACAATGTATCACAGTAGTCTCAACCTTCTGACCAAACAAGGCTACTAATAACTTTCGAAGCCATATAGCTTCACATGTCGCCATGCTAGCTACTATGTATTCTGCTTCTGCTGAACTTAGAGCCACAGACTTTTGCTTCCTACTAAACCAAGATACAACTCCTGATCTCAAGCTGAAATAACACCCTGAAGTGCTCCTTTTGTCTGTTGTACTTCCTGCCCAATCTGCATCAGTATAGCCTATCAAGCTGATACCTTCACCTCGAACATATCTGATCCCATACTTGACTGTACCACGCAAGTAACGTAGCACATGCTTAGCTGCTATCCAATGCATTCTCTTTGGTTCAACCATGAACTAACTAAGAGAGTTAACTGCAAATGCTATATCTGGTCTAGTGTTGACCAAATACATAAGTGAACCAATCAACTGTCTATATAAAGTGGGATCTACATCTTTCTCCTTAGATGTATCTACCTTTCTCCAATTCATGATCATGGGTGTAGACATGGCTTTGCAATCCTCTGTCCTCAATTTCTTCAAGATTTCAATGCAATATTTCCCTTGACCAAGGAAAATCTCCCCATCTGTCTGCCACACTTCCATGCCTAGAAAGTAGTGCATAAGTCCTAAATCCTTCATCTCGAACTCTTCTGCAAGGTTCCTCTTGCAATCCACTATGAGCCCTAGTGAACCTGTAAGAAATAGGTCATCCACATAAAGAACAAGAATGAGAATCTCACCCCCAACCATCACGTAGTAGAGGTTAGCATCTGCTTCACTCTTCACAAAGCCAATTTTCTGCAAGTATGTATCAATGCACTCATACCACGCTCTAGGAGCCTTCTTGAGTCCGTACAATGCTTTCTTCAATCTGCACATGTGGGTCTCTTTGATGTGTGCTACAAAGCCTTCTGGTTGTTCTATGTATACCTCCTCCTTCAACTCACCATTGAGGAATGCTGTCTTGACATCCATTTGATGGATTTTCCATCCCATCTGTGCTGGAAGTGAGATTACAGCTCGTATAGAAGTATACCTAGCAACTAGAGCAAATGTCTCCTCATAGTCTATTCCCTCCTTCTAAGAGAACCCCTTTGCCACGAACCTAGCCTTGTATTTCTTGATGCTACCATCTGCACCGTGCTTTATCTTATAGACCCAGCGTGATCCAACTACAACCCTATCTGTTGGTCTAGGTACTACCTCCCACACATTATTTTGCATTATTGAAGAATATTCCTGAACCATAGCATCTCGCCATACCTGATGTTCTGCAGCTTCCTGATAGCTAGAAGGCTCACTATCTACCAACTGACTAACTAATGCCACATAGTCATTGAACTTGGCTGGTTGTCTTTACTATCTAGTACTCTTCCTAGGAGCTCCCACAAACTCCTGAGTATCCCTTTGTGTATCTGGAACCAGATGGTTCCTGCTACCAACTGTAGAGGATGAAATGTCAACCTCTAGGTCTTCTAGATGCATTTTCTGTTGCACCTGTTGCTCCATACTCTGTGAATCTTCACTAACTGAGTCTACACTTGTACTAGTAACTGTACTTGAGCTTTGCTGCCCTTGACTTGATCTTGGGGCTTCTGTTGGCTACTCACTCTGATCATCTGCTGGAAAATCTCTGGATCTCTTGAATGCCTTGTCCTCCATGAACTTGACATCCCATCTGACAATAATTCTTTTAGTCCCTAGAATGAAAATCCTGTATGCCTTTGAGGTCTCACTATACCCAACAAAGTACCCCCTCTCTGTAGTCTGATCTAACTTTGTACGTGTATCTCCAAGAATATGGCAATATGCCAAACTCTCGAATATCTTGAAGTGACTAACATCTAGCTTCTTCCTTGTAAAAGCCTCCTCTGGTGTCTCCTTCCCTAGCACCTTGTGTGGAACTCTATTCTGAATGTAGACTATTGTATTACACGCCTTTGCCCATAAGTAACGGGGCATGTCCTGGTCATGTAGCATAGCTCTTGTTGCCTTCGATATAGAATGGTTCTTCCTCTCAGCAACTCCATTCTGTTGTGGATTGTAAGGAACAATCCATTCTCTCTTGATTCCTTCTCTAGTGCAGAACTCCTGGAAGACATTTCCTTTGTACTTGCCTCCATTGTCTGACCCAAGAACCTTTATCTTCTTTCCTGTCGAGTTCTCCACAAGAGCCTTGAACTCTTGGAATCAACTGAAAACCTCATCCTTAGTCTTCAAGAAGTATATCTAGGTCTTTCTAGAGAAATCATCAATAAAAGTAACATAGTACTCATATCCTCTGAGAGATTTCGTCGACATTGGTCCACAAACATCTGAATGTACTAGATCAAGAACACCCTTAGATCTGGTATCACTCCTTGGAAAAGATGCTTTTGCAAACTTTCTCAACACACATCCCTTACATACATTGTCATGCTCTGTGCTCACCTCTCGAACACTTGTCACGGTCTCACTAAGCAATCTAAGTGCTCCATGATGAATATGGCCTATCCTCCTATGCCATAGCTCTCCAAGATCTCTAGGATTACTATTGCTCATAAGTGCCTTAGGAGTATCAAACTGCAATCTATAAAGACGACCACTCCTAACTCCAATAGTTATGGGTGATTTTCAATCCTTGTGCTTAATCAACACATGTGTCCCTCTAAGGAGTACATTATACCCCCTATCCTTAAGAACATATACAAAAATTAAATTCATACCTAAGCCTGGCACATATAACACATCATGAAGTGGAATTATCTTTCCATTCTCCCTCTGAAATTGAATAGTCCCTTTCCCAATAAGGTTGCGTTTGGACAAGTTTTCCATAGAAATCTTGATGTTGGTGTCCTCCTCCTTGTAACTAGAGAAGTACTCTCTAACTCCTGTCATATGAAATGACGCCCCACTATCTATATACCAAACACACTATGAGGTTGAGCTAACCATACAAGCTATGAGTGCAGACTCATCTTCCATTCTACTGGAGAGTTCTTCTGCACTTGCTGAAGCTGCCACCTACTTCTTACCCTTCTTCCTCTCTAGGCAATCACTGACATAGTGGCACAACTTGTGACATCCAAAGCATTTGACCTTAGAAAGGTCCTTCTTCTTCTTTTCACTTTGTGAATTTGATCCTTTGCTAGATCCCTTCTTTGCTTTCCCTTTACCCGCTAGGGCAACGTTCTCTTGTTCCACCTCATTTTTCTGACTCTTGTTGGCCCCATTGACAAGACCTAGTCTAAACTCCTCCTGAGTGAAATTAGTCCATAGTCGATCCCAACTCGGTAAAGTATCTCATCCACTGACAACTTGAACAAAGACACTCCATTATTTAGTAAACCCATTTAGGGCTATTCTCACTAGCTCATCATCACTAGGGCTATCTCCAACAGCTGCTAACTCATCCTTGACAAGTCTGAGCCTGGTGAGGTAACTTGTGACATCTTCTCCCTGATTCATCTGGGTATTCTTTAGCTTCTCTTTGAGAATCAACTTCCTGTTGGTGGTAGCATTCTGGTACAGATTTAGAATGGCATCCCACATCTTCTTTGTTGTATCTAGCTCTGAGATATGTGGAACAATATGATCCTTGACACCATCAAGGATAATCCTCCTCGTTTTGGCATCATCATTCCTATATGCTACAAGCTGTGTTGCATCTATTGGTACAAGTACACCACTAGTAGCATAATCCTTGATACCATTCTCTTCCAACAATAAAGAAATTTTGGCCTTCCAGACACCAAAATTTGAGGTGCCATCCAATCTATCCTGATCTCTCAAACTAGCTGAAGCCATCTCAAGGGTTTAAAGCAATAATAAATCTAAAGAGATCACAATTTCTTTCCTAGGGAAAAACTCTTCTACGAGCATGTGAAAAATCAACTATTGTAGTCACTGATTATAAATCTCCTATCACAAACGATTATTAAACTGCTGAAAATAAATTTCCAGCTAATATCAAAAAATAACACAACTACAACTTCACTTATAAAATACGGAAAGAAATGCGCAACACAATGAACACAATATTTTTGGACAAATTGTCCCTGGAAAAACCCCTAAGGAAAAACCAGTTCTATAGATGAGGAATTATATTAAACTTTAGCAAATCAAGAGATACAAAATTCCTTGCCCCTCACTGGCAGAACTCTGACAACCTCCTAATTTCTCCCGCTGATATTCCCCACTGCTATCCCCATGCTAACAATGTGCCCTTGCTAACACTGCAAACTTTTCTCTAAAACTTCTTATCCAAATGACCCAATGACCCCTTTTTATACTACTCCTATTGGTAAACCAACGATCGAGATTAAATCAAACCAATGGCTGAGATTAAGACAACTCGACAGCCAATAATAGAATTGGTTGCAAGGTGTCCAAAAGGGAATCTCTAAAATTAGTAAATAATAACCATTTACTAATTCTTGGCAAGTGGATAAATAGCTGTCCAAACCACCCATAAATACAATTGCTATTCATAGATAAGGATGAACAGCTGTCCAAGCTACCCATAAATACTACTGCTATTTTCGGGTAAAAAATAATAGCTGTCCAACTAACAATAATTAACAAAGTGCCTTGTAATTTTTCAACACCCTAGTTAGGATGAAATATAAGATTGCTAACCTCATTGGTTGTCAAATGGCAAACCTCTCTCTAGACTATTTGGACATTCCTTTAACCAGTGGAAAAATTGGCAATAGTGTCTAGTTGAATCTTCTAAAATACGTTCAATTGAAGTTGGTGGATTGGAAGGGTACTCTCCATAGCAATGTGAATACACTTCAAATGCTCATTGTTGTTCTACAAAGTACTACCTAATATATTATGTCTTTATTCCACTTATTAATCCTTTGGATGAAGAAGATGGATGCTATCAAAAGAAGATTCATATGGGTTGATGTAGAGGATAATAAGTTTATTTCTCTAGTAAAATGAGAAATGACATGTACTCCTAAAAATCAAGGTGGTCTAAATGAACACTAGAGATACTAATCTCTGAATATTGATCTTCTTTAGAAAATTGGCTGGGGTGTTATGTAATCAAATATGGAATGGGATAAAATTATAAGGGCTAAGTATTTAGAAAATGATATTGGCTCCTGCCTTTTTTCATAACTGCGTATGCTTGGCTCCATTACCTAGAACAATATGACCAAGAGTATTTGTTTGCTCTCCCAAGCCACTTCTTGGCTCATTACAGATGGATCTACTATGGATTTTGGGGATGATAATTGCATTGAACAAGCCCTACTTCACTTTTATCCTTTATTTTCTATACTAAAGCATTCACTTTTAGTGTTAATACATTAGTATGTTAGCTAGTATAGGTATAATTATTTATTTCGTTAACAATTAAAGTTTGTTAGAATACATAATCCATTGATATAACTAAGGAAAGGGGTGGGGTGGTTTGAATCAGTTACCCAACTATTATCACAACTAAAAAAATTAACCATATGAGCAATGGGTATGTGAAGGATCATGGTCAACCAAACTATGCTCTTAAGTGGCAATAAAAAATTAGAAAATCAGGGTTATGTCAACTTGACATGCAATTTTCTACCTATTATTAACTTTATATTGAAAAGATGAGAAAATAGAATCTCTAGAAAATTGAATCTAGTTTCTAAACTACTAGGACTTATCTCAAAAAAAAAAAAATTGATTGGTCAAAATTTTGAATTTTAATGCAATATTACAAAAATTTCAGAACAAAAATAAGAAGTAGACATATGTTTGATCACCTTAATCAAAATCAAATGATAATATTTTTTAATAATATTCTTGATATAAGTAGTAGACTCATGTTTGGATGTGACACATAGTTTTGGGTATTTTTATTCTAAATAAATAATAAATAAATAATTTTTTACTTTAGTATTTTTAAAATAAAAAACTCTTGTGTCTGACCACCTTAACTAATTCAAAACTCTACAAAATTAAAATTTTCATTTTTTCCCTTATAGTAGAAGAAACATAGAATGTGATGCATCTTTTGGATTTAAAAAATGTTGTACCATTTGAAAGTTATAGTTGTTTTTCAAGTAGTGTGTCAGTCAACACTTTATATGTTACTCGATTAAAAAATAAGTAATAATTACTTATTAACTCATAATTTGAAAAACCTTATATTTATGGAAAGATAAGAACATTCTTAAGAAACCCTTTTCATTTCGTCAAAGTTTCCAGTGAAAAAAAAGTTGTCAGCTACATGTTTGAATTAAAAATCACATAAAAATAGGCCAAAAGCACATTTTTAGGATGCTTTTAAAGTTGACCAAATAGGTTTGGTATCAAAAGATATAGTAGACCTTATAAAGATATTAATTCCTTTCATTTAGTATTAGGGTGGGTGGAAAAAAAGTTGGAATAGATTTTGAAATGGTTTGAGATATTTATGAACTACAGATTTTTCAGATCACCACTTTTTGGCACACCATGATCCTACACATACCCCAATATAAACTGAAACCGCAAAAAGATAATATCAAATATGTTAACTAGAGAAACCCTTGATTAGAGGGAAAATTCCAATGGGGATGGTACCCACAAGATAATGAACTAATTTAAATATTCCTTGTTAGAGGATGGACACTATTAAGAGTCTATGAATACATTCAGTACATATGAGTCCCTATTAGGAGATTTTTAATCATTGTTAGGAGATTCAAACCTTGTTAGGGATTGTGGATGATAGCTAGACCCACTATCCAAATAGTTTAAAGGGAAAAACCAATGAACCCACTATCAACATAACTTGTGTATTATTCCTCATAGAAACAATACTTTGAAATTAGGAACTTTTGAAAACCTCAAAAGTAGTTTGGGGAATATACCACTTTACTGGAGAAGTTGTTACATGGTGGGTAACATCAAGGTTGAGAAAGACATTAAAACTACTAAAATTACCTAAGAAAAAATTGTAACCATTTTTAGGAATCATTGGTTACCCCAAACCTTTTATGACCAAAAAATACTGGATTTTCAAAACCTGAAGCAAGGAGACATGAGTTTACACAAATACTAGGAGAAATTTACTCAACTACTAGAATATGTACCACCATATCAACAAGATAGAAATCTAAAGGTGAAGAAATTTATTATGGGTTTGAATAATAGAATAGGACGAGCAGTTGATGTTCTCACTCCTTGAACCATGGAAGAAGCTTTAGAGAAAGCTATTGAATAGGAATACAAAATCAAGAGAGATGACTCCATTTGAAATAATAAAAGGAAAATAAACTAGAATGAAAAAGGTGTAGATACTATATTTTAGGAAGATACAGTTTAAATATTACAAGTATAGCAAGCCAAAATCAAAAGGAAATAGAATCAAAGATTTTAAAAGTAATTCTAGTATAAGTAAGAATAATAAGAACAATGAAAAGAAGGGGCCACCTTTTGGATGTTATAATTGTGGGGGAGATAATTATGGTAGTAACTATCTCATCAAACCCAACACCAATCTACCACACCAAGCACCTCTTCCATAATAGCAGGATGTTTACTAGCAATAAGTCCACACAACCTTGGACAATAGACAAGTAGAACAACACATAGGCTTGATTGAAACTGAATCTATGGGAACCTTGTCTCTATTTTAATTGATACTAGAGCTTCTAAATGTTTTATATCACCAAAAATAGTAAGTAGATTTCTAGAGAGATCTATTTTTATGGAGAAACCTTGGACAACCAAGTATGCAAACCAGTCAAGGGCTAAGGTAGAACAATGTCTATTTGAGGCTTGGGTTGAATTTTCAAATTTGTCTACTAAATTAAATCTATATGTAGCACCTCTTGGGTCTTATGACATTATTATAGGCATTAATTGGCTTAGTGAGCATAAGGCAAAGGTGGATTGTCTTGCTAAAACTGTAGATTGCCTAGATGACCAAGGCAAACCAACAAGCATTATAGGGATTGAACATGAAATTAAATGAAAATAGATATCTGCCATGCAACTTAAGAGATGTGGAAGAAAAGGTTGTTAGATTTTTGCAGCAAGAGTTGAAGATATGAGAAATCCTATAAAAACCACTTATGGAGATGATAATAAAGGAATCTTTTGAAAAAAAAATCCCTACCTAAAGAATTATCAGGATGTGTTTTCTGAAGAACTCCCCAGTCTACCTCCATCTCGAGTCTTTGATTTTACCCTAGATTTGTTATCAGGACAAGAACCCATTTCTTGGGCACCATATCAAATGACTGCCACCATATTAATGGAGTTCCAAATACAATTATAGGATATGTTTAACAAGAAACTAATTTGACCCAATGTATCACCATGGGGAGCCCCAGTATTATTTGTTAGGAAGAAGCATAGAACCATAGATTATGCATAGATTATAGAATTCTCAATAAGGTTACCATCAAGAATCAACATCCACTTCCTAGAATTGATGATCTCTTTGATCAAATGAAAGGTGCAACAATATTTTCAAAAATTGATTTGAGGTTGGGATATCACCAGCTTCGTATAAAAGATGAAGATATTCACAAAACTGCATTCAGAAGCAAGTATGGGCATTATGAACTCATAATTTTACCTTTTGGGTTAACCAATGCTCTAGAAAATTTTATGAACTTAATGAATAGCATATTCCAAGATGGCCTAGATAAATTTGTGCTAGTCTTTATAGATGATATTCTAATTTATTCAAATAATGAGGAAGAACATCAAGAACATCTAAAAAAAGTCTTGTAAAGGTTAAGAGAACATAAATTATATGGAAAATTATCTAAGTGCATTTTCTATCAAAAGGAAATTCAATATTTAGGACACATCATATCAACTCAAGGAATAGCTATAGATAAAAAAAAAATTAAAGCAATTAAGGAATTTCCTATACCTAAAAATGTGATAGAAGTTAGAAGTTTCATGGTTTTGGCAGGGTTCTATATGAGGTTTGTCAAGAATTTGTCCAAGATAGCCTACTTGATTACATCACCCCAGGGAAAGGGAAGGAAATTTGTATGGATGGAAAAATGTCAATCAACTTTTAAATGCTTGAAGGAAAATTTAACCACAACACCCGTATTAAGAGTACCTGACCCACAAAATAAATTCATTGTTATAACTAATGCATCGGGAGAAGGAGTAGGAGGTGTCCTCATGCGGGATGAGCAGGTAATTGTATATGAAACTAGGAAATTAAAGAATTACGTGTAGAATTACACTTCCCATGATTTGGAATTAGCGACTATTGTTCATGCTCTTCAAATGTGGAGACATTATTTGATCGAAAAACCTTTTGATCTGCCAATAGACCATCACAGCCTAAAATATATTTTTAGTCAAACTAATCTTAATGTTGGACAAAGAAGATGGTTGGAATTTTTAGCAGACTATGAATTCAATATAAGTTACATGAAAGGAAAGGAAAACAAAGTGGCAGATGGCTTAAGTAAGAGGAGACACATTTCAACAATGGCTACTATAATTTTAAGATTAAAGGACTAAATTCTAAAGCATCTAGAACATGATGAATACTATGTAGAGATTAGCCTAGCTCTCATCAGAGACTAGAAGACCCCAAGTATTTAGAATTTAGGATGGAAGAGGATGGATTATTTGAATATCTTAACATGATTTATATAAATAAGAAGTTTTCTGGATTTGATTGTGTGTTTTTTTTACCATCAACATTTTGGATCATACTACATGATCCATCATTAGGATAAGAAAGAGTAGGATAGTAGAGATATGTTGAGCCTTACTCGAGAGATATAAGAAGAGAAGGGGAGAGCACATAAATTCATGTAAAACACCTAACATGATTAAATTACCTAACAAAACTCAACTTTGGAGAATGATTCTGCAAGAAACTCATTCAACTCCATATTCAGGACACCTTGGAGTAACTAAAATATTGTCCAATACAAAACCTCTATATTTTTGGAAAGGAATGAAAAGGGGATAACAAAATTTGTGGCAGGATCCTTGGAATGTCAAAGAGTAAAAGTAGAACATCAATACTCAGCCAATCTTTTGCATCCAAATGAGGTACTAGTATGGAAATGGAAAATAATTTCCATGGATTTTGTACAAGGATGACCTATGATACAGAAAAGACACAATACCATTTTGGTAGTAGTAGATAGACTAACAATAGTTGCTCATTTTATACTAAGAAATCTAACTGATGGAGCGCCAGAAATTGCTCATAAATTCATAAAGGAAATTTTTATATTGCATGGAGTTCTAGAGAAAATTATCTCAGACAAGGATGCTAAGATAACTTTCAGATTTTGGCAAACATTATTTTTCGCATTAGGTACTAAACTAAACACCAGTTCAGCTTATCATCCTGAGACACATGGTCAAAAAGAAAGAGTGAGCCAGGTATTAGAAGATCTTTTGAGAGTTTATTGTATGGATCGGTAATACCACTGAGAAATGTATTTATCTTTGGTTGAATTTTCTTATAATAATTTCCATAACCCACCATTAAAATGGCTCCCTTTGAGGCTCTAGATGATTGCAAATGTAGAACTCCTATGAGTTCGAATTGATTGCAAGATAGAATTATTTTTAGGCTTGAAATTCTTAAGCAGAAGGAAGAACAGATAATCAAAATTTTTTAGAGATTGAAGGAAGCCAATGATAAATAGAAAAGTTATGTAGATGGAAAAAGAACACTTAGGGAATTCTTATTGTGGGAAAAGGTGTTATTAAGAGTAAAACATTAGAAGAGTACTATGAAGTTTGGTAAGAATGCCTAGTTAGCCCCAAGGTATGTGGGACCCTTTAAAATATTGGGAGTTGTGAACCTAGTAGCCTATAGGATTCCGTTCCCATAGCCCTTGCAAGGATGTATGACATCTTCCATGGGTGATACCTTAAGAAATTCATTACTCATCATGATCATATAATTGATTGGAACCTATTTCAAGTGCAAGAACGAGGGGTGGTGGAAGTAGAACCACTTAGAATACTTGAGGTGCATAAGCTATCCTTACTAAATCAAGAGGTGACTTAATTCAAGGTCTAGTGGGATCAATATGCAGAAGATAATGCCACCTAAGAAGATTATCATGAAATATTTCAAAAATACCCTCATCTTTTCTCCAACGGTAGAACCTAAAGAGTTTCTTTCTTGAAATAATCTTAATAGATATTTTAAAAAAAATTCTATGATATTCATCAAGAATGATGAAAAATTTAAGGGGGAGAGTATGTTACATTCCAATTTTGATCTAATTTTAAATTTTCTCATAGTCATTAGATTGAATGGGTTTTTCTTTCATAATCATGTGAAGTAGGTAGTTATTTATATCCATTGTATAAACTATTAGTGAAGATGGTCATTGGCCATTATTTGTTGTATGATGTTTAGCAGTTGCTTGATTTTAGAATTATGGTTAATAATTAAATTCCTTTAAATATTTATATGAAAATTATTATGGAACTTGTTATTATTGTGGAAGTGTTTCATGGGTGATTGCAAGAGAAGATGAAGAGGGGAAGCATTGCTAAATAGGATCAACAGAATGGGATACTAGCTTAAGTCCAATCATCAGGACTGATAGGTATGACCTTAAATTGCCTTGGCAAGTACCTAGCAACTTGAACTTTAGGATACAACTGCATGACCGTCATGAGCTATTAAATAAAAAATTTAAAACATAAAATAATTTATTTAAAACATAGTATGTGTACCTCAAAGGATTTTGAATGATCTTTCACCATATTACTTAAATATATACATATGTACGTACAAATAGATATAAATATAAAGTGACAAAATAATATTTTTTAATAATATAATGATACCACCTCACAAGTATATCTACATGTATGTAGATAAATATAAACCATAATATTTTTAATTTTAAGCCTTCAAATATTCTTCCAACCTTTATTCTTTGGTTTGTTTAAAAATTGATTGAACACTAGGCATTTTTAATTGGTGTTCAAAGAGCAAAGATATTTCTTTATGTTAAGGAAGCCAAGAAGTCATGTTATTTTTTTTTTTTTTATAGAAATTGAGAGTGAGGGGTGGGGATATCTATTCAAGCACTTGACTTCCTTTCTCAAGACCGACCCCTCTCTCTCATTTTTGACTTCTATTCATTAATTGATAACTTGCAAATATCATTTGAAAATCACTACAATCCATAGCATTCCAAGCATTTTTTTTATAGTCTTTTTTGCAAAAGACATGACACATTTATACACTAGATTTAGGCATCTAAAGAATGTTGTGGAGGGCCAAAATCATAGCGGCCAGCTAGGCTCATAATTTCTTTTCTTTTCAAAATATTCTCAAGTTATGTAAACAATCATGTTCTAAGCTTTGCTGAATATTTTCTTGTTAATTGCTACTATTTTCCAGATTTATGGATAGTTTATATTTATGCTTGATGATTAGTGACATTGCTTTCCAGATTATTGGATATTGTTTTCATACTCAGTTTATTATATGAAGAGACTAATTTGGTACTAGTTACTTGATGTATGCATGATTATACTTTGATCATGATTATTTATAGTAATTCTAGTTATTTAATGATGTTAGTTAGATGGATTATTTGTATGTGTTTTCTATGTATACTTACCCCATACTTGCATGCATATGGTATGCGTGCATGTTTTCCTTATGTATGGCATTTCCAATGTGGTTAAGGAAGGGAGTCACAGTCACCTGCTAATCAAGACTTACATGATGCACCACTTCCTACCATTGCCTTTTTAGTACAGAATATATGTGTTTGTACATGCATGAATTTTATTAAAATTGCAAGTACCAGGTATTGACTTCCCTGAATTGCTAGGATGAGCTTACTCTATTGCAATATCTCAATGGTAAGAGAGGGGAGATAAATTCTTGAGTCCAAATCCTAACCTTAAAACCAATTGTCATAGAAATTAGGACAAGTACTTGAGATGATTACCATTTCAAATTCATCATATGATGTAAATTTGTGATTATAACCATTGAGTTTGATCTTGTATGTTGTATTTTATGATGGGTTTTCTTATTTCATCTTGTAGGTTTTTGATGATTTTTTAATTAATCAAGTCAAATTAAAAGAATATTTAATGATTTAATTTAATAAAAATTAATTAAGATAATTTCAATATTTAATTATATTTAATTAATTGAGAAATTAATTAAATAAAAGAATTAAATTTAAAGAGAAATTTGTAGTTCTAATTTTAGAGTGTAATAATATTTATTTAATTTAATAATAATATATTTAGGAGATCCTTTTCAAATAAATGCTAAATATTATTATTACTTAAGGTAATAAATATTTTATCAAAAAATGCTTTGGAAATTAATTAAAGATAGAAAGAGAAATTAATATAATAAAGATATATTAATTTTCAAAAAGTGTGCATGAATTCTCAAAAAGTAATTAAATATTAAAAAGATGGTGATCAATGAGTTCCCTCATGTGATTGCATAATTAGTGCCCCAAATTTAAGGGAGAAATCCTTATCAAAGATTGGGAGTTCATTTTGTAGGGACTGGAATTTTGGAGGAAGGATTTTCAGAAAGAAGGGTTTCAAAGCAAAGAGGAATTTCTCACATTCTTCGTGCGGTTGTCTATTAGCATTAGATTTAGGTAGAATCTTTTTTTCTATTTGTAGAATGAATTATGTTCTTCAAAATCCTTTCTACATCATGTTTGTTAAATCTATTTTTTCCAAATTTTGTTGATGATGAATCTTTCACAGTGAATTTCATTAATATTTGTATTCAATTCTATTAGTTTGTGAGGATTGAAAAGAAATTAGAAACCCTCATTCTATAGACTAAAAGGTTCACAATTTAATCAAGAAGGGTTTTGAAAAGAAATTGAAATTTTAGAATATAAATTTGATTGGTTTATTGAGTTTTCCCTATCAGAGTATTTTCATAAATTTCTTTAAAAATATATATATTAAAAATGAATTATAGAAAATTTTGTTTTGTTTTATTAAAAAACAAGTTATGTATTAAAAGGGGGAGGGGAATTCTTAAAAAGAAAAAGAAAAAAGTTTGGAAAACTTAGTAAAACTTTAGATTAGTTATTTTGGACCCCTTGGTAGGGTGTTACACATGCTTTTTGGCACAAGTAGAGGAAAGTTGGGTATGGCATAAAAGAATGTGTCATGAAAAATTTGACAATCTGGTTACTATAAGTAAGAACATAAGAGTAAGAGGCATTCTAAATCTCAAGAAACCTGAAATGACCCTGTGGAAACAATGTCACATTGGAAAGATGGGTAAAACTAGCTTCAAATGAAAGAATTGCAATACTAATGAAGTTTTGGAACTAGTTCATATAGATCTTTATGGACCAATAGGCGTAGAAAGCTATAGTGGAGATAAATATTTTATTTTGTTTGTTGTTGATTATTCTAGGATGATGACAGTAATGTACTTGAAGGATAAATCTAAAGCTTTTCAAAATTTCAAGTGGTATCTGGCTAGAGTTGAAAAAGAAATAGGGAAGAATTTAAAATGTCTAAGGTTAGATAGAGGAGAAATTATCTCTAATGAATTCTGCCATGAAAGAAGAATTAAAAGATAAGTATTTGCACCTATTATAATAGAAAGAAGGAATAGATCCATCATGGATTGTGAAAGAACACTGATGATAGAGAAACATGTTGCATCCAAATACTGGCACTACTACATTATAGGTTAACTTTCAACCCTTATTTTTGACCCAGCTCAAAATATGCTTGATGAATAATTTTATTTTGTTTATCTTTTATGCCCAAGTTTGCCAAAATTTTGACCAAATTAGGTTTTCCTAATTTCTTCAAAATTTTGACCAACTCAGGTTCATAACAAAAAAAAAAGCAAAAAAGTGTTGTTATTTTGAACCTCGAGGTAAGTCTTTTTAGCATTTTTGTAGTGATGCTTGGAATTTGAATTGTACATTGTAGACTTTTACTATGATGCCACAAACAATGAATTTCCTATAAGGATATATTTTGAGACACTTTATTTAAAATGCCATATCAATTTCAGCTAATACATAAGAGGTAGTTACTACCAACATAGGAAATAATTGAACATCTTCAATTTTATCATGATAGAATTAAATTTGGGAGTTCCACCCGCTGTGAGTAAGAGACCCTCCCACAGAGAGGTGAGACGCAACCCTAAATTTTGGTGCCTAGCTAATGAAGAAACCTCACCCCATCATTCTCTCAAGAAAATCACAAGGAAGCACTGCAAATTTGCCTCAGACAAGATCAAGACCAATAGCTTACAAGAATGGTTGATTGCTTTCCTCCAATCCCCATGAGAACTCCATAAGCTCTTTGCTAGATAACATAGTGATTCTTTAAAAGCACATATATATTACTGATGATTCTTCTTATTTATCAAGCCACTCTAAACAAGAAATTTCTCCATTCCATATGCTACTTATCCCATCTCTAAAGCTCACAAGAAGTTGACCGATGGAGAGCATGTTGTTATTACCAAATTTAGCATTCACGTAAAACAATAGGGGTCCTTCTAGTTCCTAATATGTGTTAAGAAGAACTAAGGAAGATTTCTTAGTGTTTTCCACCTCCCTCAACATGTACTCAAACATATAATTTATGGCATCAATTACTATCAAAAAGTTTGACAGATCTTTCACATGCAAAGTTTCTATCTCAAGAATACAAGTGATGAATTCATTCTTGCACCCATTTGATCTCTCATTTGTAACAAAATCAACATAACTATATATTAAATATGTAGACATAAACATGTACTTATTTATAAATACAACAAATAATAAATTTTTAGTATCTATGTAATTTTATATTTGAAGAGATTTGAAATTCTTTTCTTTCAGTTTGTCAGAATATAGTACATTTTTTGGAAAGCTCGCAAATAATACTCTCTACATTATAATAGTTCCCTATAGATTGTATTTTCATATAGATTTCCTTGCCAAATAATATTTTTAAGTGTATTGTAGGAATATCATTCAAGATTGCATCCAAGAGAGTCATCTATAAAGGCATTGAAATTGCTGCTAGAAGTTATAAAGACAATCCATTCAACTCCACTTGAAGATTATAGGTTATCATTATTTTGCTAGAGAATATTTAAATTTATTAATACATGTTATTATTTATCTAAACATTATTAGGTACTTTTTGAAAAGATTCTTAACATCCAAGCATTTTTCCATTTATAGCTATACATTTCTTTAGGATTAGGATTTGATGCAACATAACAACTCACCTTTAAATCAAAAACATAATTCATAATATATAGAGATAGAAACTCATTGCATCCCATAAATAATAGATTGTAACACAACATATCAATTCATTTACTCCACTAATTTTTATTCTATGTTGTCATCTTGAATCTAATTTTTCAATATTTCTAATTTCTCTATCCTCATTAGGAAATCTCTTCATGTACAAATCCTCACCCCACTCCTCTATATAATTAAAAATTCTTCTATTAAAATTTTTTTATGATAATGGGCATAAATGAGGATGTCACATGATTTAGTACCTCCCTAAACTAGTTTGTACTAACTTTTTCTCCTATTTCCCATTTGCATGTGCATTATGTCATTGGGTAGATCTCTTTGCCCTTTTTTAATGCTCTCATTTGACATGGGCAAGTAGGACACTCCTACATTAGATACACCCATGAGCAAGTTTGTGAGCACATGAAGGATAGCTGAACACACACTGTGGAACTCAACACATATCACAAAGTGAGATGGGATAACATGCTAATCTGAGTGTTAACATGGCATGGGATAACTTCAAATCAGCTAATACTGCAAAATTACTAGCACTCGACAATTCGTAAAACTCAGCAATGACTATAACTTGGAAACAACTACTAGAATGAATAGAAATGAGTAGGATAACACATCATCCTAGGATGCCCCTGCATCAAACAACTAGGGTAGAAAGAAATGATTCTCCTAAATCATGCAATTGTCACAAGATGAGCTAAATCAAACTTAGATTGAGAAATCGATGTAGCATCTTGAACCAGTCTATTTTTCCACTTCACCAAATATTCATAGTAGTCTTTTCATCTAGTACTTGTACAATTTTTTTGATCCAATATCTATTCAACCTCTTCAATTTTCTTCTTAGGATAATCATCAAGTAAAAAAAATTCATTGTTTGACTCATGATACTGATATAGATCAGCAATATTGAATATAGGAGATATATCCATGTCATCAGGTAACTCAAATTTATAAGCAATTCCACTGTCAAACTTCCTCAAGATCTTATAAGGTCCAAACTTCTTCATCTTCATCTTACTATATGTTCCAACCAAAAATCTTCCTTTCTTCAAATGAAACATAATGTCTTCTATACTTATCAACATTCTCTATATACTTCTAATTACTTTGTTCCAACTTCAGCTTCACTTCCTTATGTAAAGACTCCATAAATCAGCAAATTCTTCTCCTGCAACACTTCTCTTCTCTTCACCAACAACATCCCTTAGATTTAATACTCCTCTAGGCTTGCTTCTAGTAACAATCTCAAAAGGTGTCTTCCATATACTTCTATTCACAGAATTATTATATGCAAACTCAGCTTGTGCCAATACCATCTCCCAATTATGTTGTTCATCTCCAACCAAGCATCTCGACAAATTAACCAAGCTTCTATTCACAGCCTATGTATGTCCATCAGTCTATGGATGGAATGTAGAACTAAAATTTAACTCAATATCAATCTTCTTCCACAAATTTCTCCAAAAATAACCAACAAACTTATTGTCTCTATTAGAAATAATACTTCTTGGTAATCCATGCAATCTCACAATCTCTTTGAAGAAAATTTTAACAAGGTGCTTAGCATCTAATTTCTTCTTACATAGTATAGAATGAGTCATTTTATAGAATCCATCCATAAAAACAAATGTAGAATCATATACCCTTTTGATATCTTAGGAAATTGAAGAATGGATGTCACTCCAAGTTTTCTCAGGAATAAAAATAGGTGTATACAATCCAATATTTTGACTTACTTCTTTTAGAACTTGATAAACTCCACAACTCTTCACAAATTTCTGAATATCCTTATACATCTATAGGTAGTGATACTTCTTCTTCAACATACTCAATGTCTTATCAATTCCAAAATTTCTAGCCAATGCACCACTGTTCCTTTCCTTAATCAAATTTGACCTCATATAACTTCTAGGGATACACAACTAAATTCCTTTGAACAAAATATCTTCTTGAATGAAATATGCATCATACTTATTGATGTGATCTATCAGATTTGGTGCTCTACACTCTCTCCACACCTCAGAAAAATTAAGATTAGTATCATACAACTCTTTCATGTAATCAAAAACAAGAACTTCAACCTTCATTCCAGTCAACAAAGAATGCATTTTTCTCAATCCATTAGCAAATCTATTAGTAACTCCATTCTTATGCTTAATCACAAATGTAAAACTCTTCAAATACTCAACCCACTTCATATATCTCTGATTCAATTTATGTTGACCTCCCAAGTATTGTAAAGCTTTATGAGCAGTATACATCACAAACTCCATAGAAATCAAATAATATCTCCACTTCTTCAAAGCAATAGCATAAAACTCTTGATCATACAGAAAATAATTCCTTTTAGCATCATTCAACTTTCACTAAAGAAAGCAATAGGCTTACCTTCTAAAATTAATATAGCTCCTATTGCACTACCACTTGCATCACATTTAACTTGAAATGCCTTATTGAAATTATGCAAAGCCAATACAGGTAACTTAGAAACTTTTTGTTTCAATATCTCAAATCTCTTATCAGCTCCATGTGTCCACTTGAATTCCTTTTTATCTTCTCTCATTGTCTCAATCATAGCATTACAAACAACACTAAAATTCTTTATAAAACTATGAAATGATCTTACCTCACCCACATTCTCATATGTAGGCCATTCCAAAATTATTGTAACCTTCTTAGGATCTATTCTCAAACCATCAACTGAAATTACAAATCCCAAATACACAATCTCTTCTTGCATAAAAGAAAAAATTTTCAAATTAATCATCAACTTCTCCTCTTTCAATCTTCACAATACTTGTCTAGCATGCTCAAGATGTTCTTCCTTAGTCTTACTGAATATCTGAATATCATCCAAATAAACCATCACAAACTTACCCTAGAATCTTTTTAAAACTTCATTCATCAACCTCATAAAAGTACTAGGTGCTTTATTCAAACCAAAAGGCATAACCAAACATTCATACAAACCATCTTTTTTCTTGAAAGTAATCTTCCATTCATCACCTTCTCAGATTCTAATCTAATGATAACCACTCTTCAAATCAATCTTTGTAGAATACTTTGCTCCACTCAAACAGTCCATCATGTCATCCATCCGTGGCATATGAAACCTATATTTCATTGTGATCTTGTTAATAGCTCTGGAATTAGTACACATTCTCCACTCTCCATTCTTCTTAGGGAATAATACAATAGGTACAACATATAGACTCAAACTTTCTTTGATTAATCCCTTCTAAAAAAATTCATGCACTTTCTTATTAATTTCTTCATTCTATGTAGGTATTAATCTATATCGTGCTTTGTTCGACAAACTATCTCTAGGAATCATATCCATATAATGAATTATACTTCCCACTAGTGGTAAACCATCAAGAACACCCTCAGAAACAATCTCTTTATACTCATTCAACAATTCTCTAATTTCTTTAGGTACTAGGCTCTCACTATCTGCTGTCACTCGGTCATTACCATCTTCTTTTGTCCTTCAATCATGACTACTCGAACTTGATCCTCTAGGCATTATGGAAAAAGAAATTTGATTCTTCTTTACTTCTTTTTCAAATTGCTCTCTATTGACCATGCAAACATGAACAATAGTACACTCAACCTCATCTAGACTTTCAATCAAAGACAACAATATTTTATTTCTCCCATTCATCCAAAGAGTATATTGATTCAATCTTCCATCATGTATATAATATCTACCATATTTCCAAGGTCTACCCAACAAAATATGACAACAATCCATAGGCATAATATCACACAACACTTCATCAAAGTAAGGTCCAATCTTGAACTTCATAATGCATTGATCACTTACCAATATCTTATGCTCATGTTCAATTGATGAAACATAATAGGGTTTGGGATGCTTTAGCCTTTGCAACTTGCAACTTTGTAACCAGCTCTTCTGATGCCAAATTTGTAGAACTTCCACTATTAATGGTCACCTTGCAACATTTTCCAACAATCTTACATCTGGACTTGAAAAGACTTCTTCTAAGGACAAGTTCATCATCACTACCCTTATTAAATTAAGGTCCTTCTCGCCATAATATTTTCTCTAGCCTTAGGTCCACTAAGTGAACTCTCAATGTCATCTTGAATTACAATATTTCTATTACCTTGCCCACTTTAAAAAGATCTACAATCAAAAGATCTATGTCCTTCTTTACCACTTCTAAAATAATTACCATGAAAACCACCTCTAGAATAAGAAATACCTCTTCCTTGATAGAACCAATACGTCTTTGGTATGAACTACCACCTTTCCACTTAGTCTTGTCTTTGTCATCATTATTTCATTCAATTTTTCATTTATCTTGCATAGAACTATTAGATCTACCACTTTCTAAATAAGATCTACCTCTACCTCTTTGTCTTTGCTCATGATTCTTTGTAAAGATCTCCTCCACTTTCAAGGAATATTGTTATGCTTCTTCTACACTTTGCAATTTCAAAAAAATTATTTCATGTTGAATTCCAAATCTCAATCCATTTAGATATCTATCAATTTTCTCAACATCAAAATCCACATGTCCATTTTTGATGTCTAATCTATAGAATTCCTCAGTATACTCCTTCATAGTCATGTCTCTTTGTCTCAAATTTTGCATCTTTCTAAGCAACATAACTTGGTAATTAGCAAGAAGGAATTTTTTCTTTACCTTGTTCATCATCTTCACCCAAGTTCTAATCTTTACCTTTCCTCTCCTTTTCCTATTAGTTTGAAAATGCTCCCACCATAGTGCACCTTTCAGCTCAGTAACTGCAAGTTTCATCTTCCTATTATTGGGAGTATTTTCATACTTAGAGAACTTCATATCAGAGATCCAATCTAACACAACATTGGTGTTTAATTTTTCATCTTAAGGAACAACTTCTACAGTAGGCTTTAAATGTACCCTAGACAATACTCTCAAGAATCTTTCCTCATCCTGATCTTCTTCCAATTTCAGATTAGGATTTGGTGCTACCACTTCATCATCACTCACATCATTAAGATGTGCTCCTCCTCTAGGCTATCTCCATAGCATCTAATCTGGGTGCAATTTGTCTCAATGCATCCAATAGAATATTATCAACATTTGCTTTACCCCAAACCATCATTACAAATTAGGTTCTTGCAAGATCATAACCCTCTACAAGTTATAGGTCAAATCAGTAGATCTATAGCCCTATAACCAAATTTGAATCAAGGTTTTACATGATCCAATCTTCACAAGGATGAACCTTAAGATTTGATACTACCTAACACAAGGAGGGAAAGAATAACTAGAGCCAAAGGCACACCCAACAATTTTAACCAACCTTGTAGATTTAACACAATGGAAGAAAACAAACAAAGAGAACAACACGAGAGAGAGAGAGAGAGAGAGAGAGAGAGAGAGAGAGAGAGAGAGAGAGAGAGAGAGAGAGAGTAACTTTTATTGATTCATCAAATGATTAACATACATTCCTAGCTAGAAGGCCTTCTAGGTTGTGGCCAAATACAAAATACATTCAAGATTCAAGATCCACCTTCACATTCACACTTCTAGAAACATTGCAATGAACTTTCTCAGTCCTCTAAAAAATTTCCAAAATCTTTCCCCAATAATATGCCCTAACTCTACGACTATACACCCTATTTATACTTGCCAAAATGAATTAAAAAATATTCTAGAACATTATAAAATAGAAAGGTCGATGCAAAGATGGTCTGCACAAATCCCAAGACAAGATCTGATCATAAAATTCATGATCAAAATTAATCCCATAATTTGGCTTCCATTAAGAATCAAAACACAAAAAATGCATCCAAAATGTTGACACTCAGCATCAATAGGAACACTTGGCACATGAAGGATAGCTCGGCACACATTGTTGAACTCAACACATACATCAGAGTGAGATGGGATGACATGCTAATTCGAGTGTTAACATGATGTAGGATAACTTCAACTTGGTTGATACTGCAAAAGTACTAGCACTCGTCAATTGTTACAACTCAATAATGACTATAGCTTGGCAAAAACTAGAAGAATGAGCACAAATGAGAAGGATAACATGTCAACCTAGGATGCTCTTCTATCAATATGTAACCTTACGTTTGCTGGAAGATATCAAGAAACTATTGGATGTTGCCTAATGCATTGAGAAACTATGCTATAGCTATTGTTCCTATTTACCTTGAATGTAAAAAGTAATAATTTAACTGGGACATGGTTCTATTATGGCCATACAAGATAAAATGGATAAGTAGTTACCACTCATAGTACATAACAATATTTTACAATAAATGGAGAGTGCTCATGGCTCTATTTTTGAGTGTTGTTGTTTGATATGAGTTTATAGTTTAGGTTTGTCATGGTTTAGGTTTGGGATTTACACAATGCAAATTAAGCTATTCATGGATATAGATAAGCTAATCATGGCTATAGATTCTCATGGTGTTGTTTAATTAATGAATCTATTCTCATTTTAGAATTAGAAAAAAGAAAACCTAAGTTATTTTTCTTAGTTAAAAGCCAAAAAAATCTTGTTTATAATAAGTTTAAATCCACTATAGTCTATGTTGTATTTTATTTTGTATATTCTACATAAAAGGACTTATACCATTAGTTCTTTTTCCCAACTTACCAAAAATGATCACTTCATAATTATTTCAATTTACGCGATGAATGCTTAAATTTCTTGTTATAGCTATGCTAAATAGTACCATGATTATTCAATCTATGGTCCCTTTACTTGCAAGTACGGCTTCCCATTTTATGTATAAAGTTTAGTGTAAGTTGGACAAGGTGGGGATTTACTAACTCTAGATTTATTTGCTGATCACTTCTGCATCATCCTATAATCACTATATTCTAGGTTCTCAATTCTTTTTCTTGTTCTAAAAATATAATATTTTATTTAAGATTCCTTATAAGTTTAAGATAGAGAAGCATATTTTAGAAGTCAACTTCCCCCTATTTTGTCCTTTGGGAACTAGTCTTCAAGTCCCTTTATCATTTTTGGTTGGGTAGAATGTAGTAGTGAGTAAATATTTGACGTGTATATGAACAAGAGTAAAATAATAGTAAATAAGATAGTTTTTCCTCCAATTTATTTCTCCCACAATTTATGTCTTTGTCTTAACAAATCAAAAAAAGGATGACACAACTAGATGAGGGAGAGAGTTCTTTATGATGGATTCTAAATTGGATATGGAAGTTATAGCCATAGGAGAACTTGTCAATTTGTTTTAGGTTTGTAAAGCCATGAACCCACAAACTACTATTTCTTGAGTATATTGAAATTGAAACATTTGAAATTAGAATTCTTAATCTATGAAACAACTAAAACTCAATCCCCATTTTCTCCTTGAAGTGAGAAACACCATCAGACCAATACAAATTAAGGTGTCTTCTCGTCTAGAAGCTAACACTACTCCCATGGTTATCCATTTTTAATCATAACCACATCCTTAAATTTAACAATATACCTAGAGCTGCTAAAAAAATAATAATCATTTGTTTTCTAGATAGGCATGAAAAGCATACGGTCATCCTTTTTAGAAACTGACTTCCTCTTGAGACAAACCCTATTTTTAAATATGGAATTTCATAATTACTAGCCTCAAATAGATAAAATTATAAGCACACAATAAAATTGGTGAGAATATGAGAGAATCTATTGATCTAGCATAGGAATCAACAAATGAAGCTTGCTTGTGATAAATAAGAAGCCAAAATTAGTTTAATTGTTAAAATTGAGCCATAATTTTATTGACTTGCAAAGGGGAATCTGCACAAGAATATTACTTGAGAGAAATAAAAAGACAAAGTTAGTTTAATTGCTTAAATTGAACCATAATTTTATTGACTTGCAAAGAGAAATTTTCTAACAGTCTGGGAAAATCAAGAAGAGGGGTATCAATTCTGACAAGGAAAATTTAGAAAATGAAGAAATAATATCATTTTAAACAAAATTGATTACAAAATGTGGTCTATGAAATTGTTCTAAAATGGTAAAAGAATCTTTCCATAATAAGATTTAAACAAAAAGAGAGATATCTAGCAAACATGAAGCTATCGAGCATTTTTCTAAACTAATGAGAACTATTATGTGTAACTACATAAGGATTCAAGAGATGTTGAAGATAAGACTCACAATCATTATCAATATTACCTAGTTAGAAACTATATTTTCCCTACTCATACAATAATGGCTTGAATTATCACAAAGACATTGATCTATGCACCTAGCTTAAAAAAATGGAAAGGAATACTTGAGCCTTTTGAGAATATATTTACCAAAAAATTCTCTATAAAATGATTATAGACATACATTTAATTTTGATTTTGTGAGCAATTCATTTTGAAGATTTTAGAAATCTTCAAAGTTATGCCTAGTATAGCTAGGCACAATCCGTTAGGTAAAATGGGCATCTACTGTATGATAATTAGTTTAGGCAAAATATGATAGAGATCTATAGAAGCCATGTAAAAAGGATTAATGCATTCTAACTTTGTGTGGGAAGTCATGACTGATTTTATGTCAATATCTATTATCATTAAACCTCTACATGGAACAATCCTATTACACATCATATTTATAACCTTGGACATTGATGATGTTCCTTTTATTGTTTTGAAGGTCACATCTTCCATGCACACTATAGAGTTCTACATTAAATTTAATAAGATTAACTCAATACCTGAAAATGAGAAGAAAATATTTATATGGAGGTTAAATAATATAGATAATTATCAATCTTCCCAAGGTTTCTGCATGGTGAAGAAGAATCACAATGATAGTGATCTATAACTATGGGCTTTTCATCATTTATAATTGTTATGTATTCAAATACATTTGTCACATACCAAGAACCACCCTATATATACATAAATCTCCCTCAACTCTCTTAATGACTTTAGTATCAATTTTAAAAAATAATGAGCACACATTAAAATAAGGCAACCCTCTTTCAATCCACTCATTGTAATAGTTTAAATTAACTAAGATCTACTTGTTCTTGTATGTCTAAGAGATGACTATGATAAATCAATTTAAATGCAATATTGCTTATTGAACTAATTTCTGTTGACTTCATTATCAAGGATCATGGTAGATTAAATTAGTATAGTATTTGGTGATTTTAAATTTAAAAAACTTGCCAAGTCTTTACTATTGCTTCATTTTCTATCAAGTATAAAGAATCCTATCTAACATGATTTTCCCCACCTTTTCTTCTTCCCTATCTTTTCTTAGGCTTCCAATGCTGAAAACAATAGAAAAGTATTAAAATCATCCCTTAGACATGTAATATTTTATGATGAAGTCCTTGAATACTTTATTTCATACACTAGTCTGCATTTGATATTTCCACTATCTACAACATTGGATTGTCCTAATACAATGGAAATAAAATCATCCCTTGCTTCATCGTCTATGGCAATCATTATTAGAAAATCATAATAAAAACCAAATATTATATAATTTACTAAGACTTTTATAGTTCATGATTTATATTATCAGCATAGTTGGTACATCTAACAAGTTAACAATCTTATATTTAAGGCCTTATTAAGTTATATATATAATTTTATGGTAGGCCTTGTCAAAAGATACCCAAAAACCAATAACTCTTTATGCTATGAATTGAATACCATAACTATCATAGTTAAGGTTATACAAAATGTTTTATTTCTATACTTCACAACTAATATGTGTTTTAGATATATTTGGAGATTGGATCCTTGGAGATGAACTTCTTTTGTGACAAGGCTTTGCTTAAGAGCTCTAATCTTTACTCATGTTGCTTGGATTTATGACGAGTAGGTTAATGTAAGGTGGAGTAATTTATCGTCCCAAAATTACCACCACAATATTTATGCATTTCATGATAGACACTATCTGAAACATGGGGAAAACACCTAAATTGTCCATATTTTATGTAACAATTGACACCACCACATTTGATCAATAGAAAAGTAGTATGTTTGGGTTAATATATAACTATGGGTACTTGAACACAAAGCTATACATCTATACATGGAAAACCAAATAACTGCCAGAATGAATCATACCAAACTACCAAAATAAATAGTAACAAATTTGATATGTGCATACTCTACACTGAATACAAACTTGCCCTATTATAAGACCCCAACTCATGACAAACAAGGAGTAATGGAAAGGCTCAGTGATTTTTTTTGAATTTATGTCACAAGTATTGTGATAATAAGAAATTTAATGAATCCAAGAGACAAATTTTTACTCAGTTATTTTTTAATTCGTTTTAAAATTTATATATCCCTGCTACCAATTTCATCAAAATTAGACTAAGCTTACCTTTCAATTATTTATGAGGCCCAAAATATATGGAATTCTTTAGGCCAAATCTTTAATATATATACAAAGAAACTATAAATTCTGACATTTGAAACCTTTGGATGGAAATTTAAGAGAAAATGCTCTGCTTCAATATTTATATAATATCAGAGAAGAAAAGAAGGAAAAAATGTTCATTGACCAATAACTTACCCATAGGCCTTGTTACAACATGCAAGAACTTTACCCAAAATGCATTCTAGGATGCTTGACATTGACTTATTTCCATGCGTCAACTTTGACACCTATTAATCACCTAATATATCCAAAATTTGATGTTTAACCATGTTATTTAGGACCTTGGGCCCCTGCACCAATGCCCCACTTTGGCTTTTTGTACATTGAACATGTAAGA
This sequence comes from Cupressus sempervirens, assembly GCA_028749045.1. Classification (NCBI taxonomy): domain Eukaryota; kingdom Viridiplantae; phylum Streptophyta; class Pinopsida; order Cupressales; family Cupressaceae; genus Cupressus; species Cupressus sempervirens. Next base: position 496,616,994 of record CM053790.1, read on the forward strand.
ATTCTATTTTTTGGAAGATTTAACAATTTTGAGTTTATTGGAACCTTGTCCAACTCTTCTTTTTCTCAATCTTGCATTCCTACAAATTATTTCTATTTATTTTTGTGATTAGATTCTGGGAGGTAATACTTGTAATGAAATATTTTGCTTCTTCTAACTTTTTTCTTGCTTCCCTTCCAATTTCCTTAACAATAAATCTTTAACCACAAATAATGAAATTTTATGTAAGCAATAAACTTTTCATTGATTATGATATGGGTGAATTTGAGCAAGGTGACCAATTTTTCTTTCAAAACCATGTTTGCAGATATAAACATTAAGTACAACATGTCCAATAGTTTTGTAGATATAAACATTAATTAGATCAAATTTTTTCAAGTTCAAAACCATATGTGTAGATATAAACATTAAGTAAAACATGTGCAATAATTTTCTAGATATATTTTCCTATGAAGAAAGACCATGCCTGACAATATGAACCCAGAACAAAATAACGAGACAATTTCTAGATTGTGGTCTTAGTTCTAAAGAAAAGTTGATAAGCATAATTTTCCTTGCAAAAAGTGTAAAGACTTAAAGAATCATCAAATTCTGACCATGATAGCCCAGACTCATTTTAGGCAACATGGTCATGTTGAAGGGGGCCACAATTTTTGTTCAATTGATGAATATTGATTTCCAATTTGAGGAACATGGAGGTGTGAATATCCAAGCTGAGGATAACACTTCCATGGAAGAAGATGATAATGTTCCAGAGGACATGATTGAAGAAGATGGTATTGGCACAACTAATGAGGATGCTCACGATGATGGTACTAGTGCATCTAATAAAGATGATGAAGGTGGTCTTGATATAGCTATACTTGAAAAGGAAAATGAACCCCTATAAAAAAGGCTCCTAAACAACTCTTCTCTCTTCTATAGTGTTATTTGTGAACTTGAAGATTATGAATTTTTTATCCAATTTAACAATGTCACATATGCTAAGGTATGCCCTTTTTTTGATCTTCAATATTAGCATACAATTACTATTCATTATATTATTGGTTCGTATTTTTTGTTGTAAGTTGATAGCTAAGTTTTATTTACCACCATCAAACATTCTACCTCATTCCTACCGAGAATTATCTACCATTATGAATCAAATTGGAATGAAGAATCAAACAATATATGCATGTCTCAATGATCACATTCTATATCATAAATAACATGAATTTGAAATAGAATGCCCAAATTGTCATATTAATAGATATCGGTCAGATCAAATAACAAAAATGGTGCCTCACAAGGTTCTTTGATACATTCTCATTATTCCATGTCTTGAATGATTATTCAATTGTACTAGCTTGGCATAATTTATGGATTAGCATACATGAAATAAAATTCAAAATGACATTATGTCAATGTTTGTAGATGGTTCTACATTTAAAGAAGTCAAAAAAACATGTCTACACTTTAAAGAAGAATTTCATAATCTCAAGCTTTTATTAGCAAGGAACGATGTCAATCCATTTGGAGATATGAGATTTATTTGCTTAGTGTGGCCTAAATTTTTTATTAAAAATTAAATTTCTCCTTGGATGTCCACAAAGAGGGAGCACATAATGTTGTCATAATTTTACCAGGTATTTTTTTCATTTAATAGTTATCTAAATTAATTTATAAATAGTGCATTGAAATGGTCATAATAATCATATAATATTTTTGTTCATTCAATTACTAGGTAAGTACCAAATTAAAGATATGAATGTGTATATTGAGCTCCTTATTGACAAGTTGTTGAAGTTATGGAATGGGCTCACTATGTATGACATCTCTAGACCAATAGGACAACAAAATTTTTAATTACATGCAATGTTTGTATGGACAATACATGATGCCCTTGGGCTAGGGTAAAAGTACAAAGTTGTGTCACCTTTCATGTTGACTTATCAAAATGACTGAATTTGAGTATTTTTATCCAAAAATAAATTTTTTTCAAACATATGATCTAGATAAATTAATTCTAGATAAGTTATATATGGTCTTACACTTTTCTAATTGAAAATATCTATTGAATGCATATTTTATTCTAGTTTGCACCAATTACTAAATAAATAAATTTATTTCAAAAAATTGACATTTCAATAACTCTTACTATTTTTTATGATAGTTTTTTAATAACACATAAACACTATTTTATAGAGCTCAAAGTCAATAATATTCTCATATAGAGTTCATAGTGTTTTAATTAGATATAGTATATTTTAATTAGAAAATTCTACAAGCATATATTTAAACACTAGAAAATATGTCAATTTTGAGAATGAAAAAAATATAAAATTATATTAAAAAAACTTAAAACTTATATGACATTCTAGAGGAGACAATCCTCTTCAAGAATATATAAATTTTCTATTGAATAAAATAGATTTGGTTTCAAAAATGTGGTGGTAGATGAAAACTATCAATTTCAGGCGAGTTAAAATTTGAAGCATTATAAAAGAGAAAATATAGGTCTAAAGTTAATTTTAATATTTGATTATTCTAGCTATATATTTTATATATAACATAGTCTTATCTCAAATGGAAATACGTTTATTTCCATATAGTTTTGTGGTGGGTACTAAGCCCCTAATTTTTAGCATTTTTCAACAATTAAAAAATTATCTATAAAAATTAGGAAAATATATCAATTCTTATTTCAAATAATTATTAAAAATTATAATCCTAAACTTCATCCATTTCTACACAATTCATTAATTTACTTCATTTTCAAATTCTAAATAATAATAATAGTTTTATGTCATTTAAGGTGAACAATTATACCTTTACTAGCCTTTTCCTTTATAAAAGGGTGACACAGGTTTGTGTTTTTAATAGCTAACTCATTTTTATGGTATGTTATATTGTTAAGATCATGTATTTTTGATCTATTATAGTGTTTACACATTATTGTTTTATGCTTAAGTTGCGCATGATAATTGTACACGGTCTTTAGAAAAAGGTAAAATTCTCATGTCTAGTTTATTTTTCGAAGATAAAATTTTGTCATTAAGATGTTTAGGAAAGTAGGTGTTTGATGAGTTTAGGCACTTTCTCTACAATAATCATAAGTATCGAGTTATTGAAAAACATCTTTTCAATGGGAAAGAAGAGACAACATCAAGGCCATGAAGAATGAAACCTCATCTAAGGAAGTTAGAATATGATCAACTAATATTGCCAAGGTAATATCTAGTTTTGTGGTTTGAAGTTTGAAATTTATAATTTTACATTGTCTTTTATTTAGTAATGATATAATTTATTCTCATGAAGGTCATCAAAGCATTAATGGCCAACTTCCTAGAGGAATAACAACTTATCCTACTCAATTTAGTAGGTTACCGTACTATAGGATCTTCCAATTATGCATTTGTTTGATGCTATGCATATTCGATGAAAGGAGTGATAGAGAAAAAATTGCCAAAATTTGTAATGACATTCATAAATCCAATCATGCACTAAAAGATTTCATTGAATCAAATAGAAATGGAGACCACATAAATATGGGTACCCTTCCTTGGTTATTAATAGAGCAACAAAGTGATGATTTCTGGGTAGAGTTGAAAACACATGATAGCACACCTTTTTCAAGGTAAGTCATGTTTTCTATTTATAATATATTTGTAAAATTGTATGTACTACCTATTGTATTATTTCATAATATATTGAAATGATGATTTTTTTAATGATTGTAGTACATCCTACCTCTACCCCTTCCATACTAATTTGACAACAATATTAATCAAGTTATATATGGTATTAGAAAATACATGAGATTAGAATTATTATTTGTTCCATTTGTTGCACATATATTATATTTATGACTTGCTCTATTTTATATGTGATCTATTGTATATTTTTACTTGAAATCTCATTAATATGTTCTTGCCTATTGAATCTCTTTTAGGTGGTTATCATCTAAAAAAACTAATAAAAGAGATATTAAATATTGGAAAAGAAAAATTTCACAACTTATGTGTGAAATGAAAAAGTTTCCACCTTCAATTTTTTTCAATGATGAAGAACACTACCTCATACATCAAGTTGAGGAGATTGAATTGTGTGGACTTGTACAAACTAGATACTAATTACAATTGAAGAGATTTATAATTGTGTAGACAAAGAGCACAATTGTGAATATTTTTTCAAGTTTTCATCAAATCTCCATGTAGATTGCATTTGGGATCCCAACTCTATTAATGGATTCAAATGGGAGTACTTGATGGGGAAAGGTATATTGAGAAAAGTGAGAGGTAATTATAAGATTTTATTGTAGTTAATTAATTCTTATACATCATCAATATAAGTTATTTCTAATTGGTCTAGTTATTTTCTTTATAGTTGGTCATGAGTGGATTGCACAACATTTGTATATTGCAAACAATCTTGATTGGATGATGGTATGGATTCAATAGTCTCAAGAATGCGGTCACTCATTAACATGAGACATTGTTACATAATTCATTAAAAAAGCTCATCATAATCGAGATCCCAATGTTATACCAATGGTATTTGATCTAGCATATGGCTTAAGAGATAGAAAGGTACGTAGAAGATTACTAATCATGACCTATAAGTTTAATACCAACTCATATATTAATACAAATAATCTTGACATGCTTAAATAATTTCAGATCAAACACCACAAAGCTATGTTCTACCATGGCTATAAATTCTGCATAAAGAAGTTAGATGAAATGAAGAAAACTGATGATTCTAGGATAAGTGTAGTCTCCAAGGTCACTAATATTTCATCTAGAAATGACATACATCCTCAAAAATCTATGAATAAATACCATGAAATTTTGGATGATATACTTGAGTGCAACTTTAATTCATTCAAATTAGTTCTATCTATCATCAAATGATATAGGCTATGACTAAATAAAGATGATCTTCATAAGATTGTTATTGAACATGATAGTGGATTTACAATGATTAATACAAAATTATTTGAGTCAGTTGGAGATGATCTCTATGTTTTTTTAATCCAACATGAGAAAGTGTTTTACTTTAGTGTTCCACATAAATTGGGTTGGTCATTTCATAATCCAAGAGGAAGGCTAGAAAAGTATAATGTGATGGAAGAAGAAGATATAAAAGAATCAAAAGATGAAGTAGAAAATGATAACGAATGATTGTTGTAAAATGATGAAGAAGAGGATGGTGATGATGATTTTGGTGATGCTAACAACGATGGTGATGATGATGATAATAATGATGATCATGATCATGCTGATGAAGATAGTGATGATCAAGGCGATGATGGCCATGATGATGATGGTGATGAAGATGGTGGTTGTGACAACAATAATCAAAGTGACAAGTATTATGATGGTGATGATGATGACATGGATGAAGATGATGATCAATGACATAATCAATGAAATGTATATCGACATATGATAAATGTCAAGTATGATGGGGTCATAATTTATCTATAGAAATTTGTTTGACTTGTATGTTTTTTAATTAAGTTATTATGTGTTGAACTCTACTGCCATGGAATATATACAATGATATTGTATAGCTACCACACATAAAGTAGAGGTAAAGAATTAAAAAATATACAATAATTTCGAGAAATGCATCATGTAATTTTTGTCTTCTACATAATTTGTAGTATATAGAAAATTGTAAGCAGACAATTGTTCATCAATTATAATATGGGTGAATTTGATAAGTGAGATGACCAAATTTTTCTTTCAAAACCCTTTGTACAGATATAAATATTAAGTACAACATGTCCAATATTTTTATAGATATATGCTTTAATTAGACCAAATTTTTGGCTAACTTAAAAGATAAATGATTTACATGTATAGGCTATTCAATGTCTTTGACTAGGATCTTGCATAGTCACATGGATCAACAAGTATAAGTCAATAGACCCTATAGATACAAAAATTTTTGTGCATATCTTCTCTTTACCGTCAACATCAGTTTTTCTCCTAGTATGTCTCTTATTTAATGGATTTTAGGTATTGCCAAATAGGTATTTGTTTGATCTATCTTCCTCAAGTAAGGAAAATGCAAGAATAAAAGCCAAAAGTGAGACATCTAGTAGTCTTAAAATAGGGAGATCAACTAGAGGTTAAAAGATTAGAAGAAAATTTAATAAATGAATGCAATTTTTCTTGCTAAGGGAGGGTTAATGTTCTCATGATAATAAGAGCAAAGGTGATAGGAAGGTTCCCTTATGGTACACACATCTTCAAAAATAATGGGTACTCAAGGAACTACCTCTTGCTAACACTAGTTTTTCTATTAATGAAACGATATATCACATAGCTCCATCTTCATTACAAGGTTTGGTCCTATTTTTCATGGATGGTATAAAGTTCAATTACTATAAAGTTGTTAAATTGATGGAGTTTATAGGACCTTGTTACAATTACAACAATTGGATGTGGATTATGCAATATAAAAAAGTATGTGTAGGCATGCATTATCGCCAAATTATATACAATGCAAAGAAAATGATCAAAGTAAAAGGCTCGCTATGTATATTAATGGAAGGCCAAAAGAAGTAGAGAATATATCAAGATTTATAAATAGTTCTCAAGCTGTGTTAACTAATAAGTGGTTGAATCTTTTATTTGAGGCACGCAAGGGAAATTGTATTTTTGTATGTACGATAAAATCAATAAGTGTAGGGGAAGAGCTTCTAATATATTACAATTTGAATCATGCAAATACAAATAAATTCCCTATCATTAGATTGGTAAGTATAACATTTAAACCAATAGCCTCCAATTAATATTGACTCCAATATATAATCAACTATTTTATTAATAATTTATTTGGGTAAGTCTATTACTTTCATTTTGCTACTTATTGCTAAGAATTACTAATCTTTTCCATTGGGTGACATGGATGTTAGTTTTTTGTGACTAATTAGGGATGTATTATACATACTTCATAATTCTTTGTGTTTTGGCCCATGTATGGCTGACATGTTGTAACCCTAAAGTGGCAAAAATACTTGTATAAAAGGGCTTAGGGTTAGGTATCTCTTTTGATAATGTGTGATGCAAAAAAATTCTTCTTGCAATAGTATTGAGCTATAACATATTATGAATTGTAATCAAGTTTCACTAGATCATAATAATATTGGACTTGTTTGGTGAATGTAGCCTAGGGATTGGGCGAACAACGTTAAATCTTGGTTTCTTGTGTTTTATTGTGTGTGATTCAATATTTTATGATATTGTTTATATTTTCATGTAATTGTTATTTCTATCTGTGGTTAATCCTAACAATAGATACACCACAATGCACAAGCTAGGATGTACCATCTCATACACCTTCTTCAGTGAAGGTAAATGTAAATTCTTATAATTGTATAGATTATATAAAAATAAATTTCATAATATTATGTTATTTTATTTATGAATTTGGAGTTATTTTGATAAAATTTTATAGATATTGATATCACAACTTGATACTTATTGATAGGGAAAAGTAAAAATGATAGCAGATCAAATGTGATCTAAAATATGAGCATCATTTCTAGATGATATCGGCCATAGTGTTGACCCCAAATTCATGGCCCACCAACTCATACAAAGATATAGTGATGAAATTCTTAACATTATCCTTGAGAGAAACTTAACCAAGAAGAAAAAGGTATTGAAAGAAGAATTAATACTTAGAGTCAATTCTTTGAAGTTGAGCAATAATTAATCTTAAGAAATATCATAAGTTCAATAAATTTTTATAATTTATAATAACTTATGGATTGGGATCTAAAATATCATACCTTTTTCTACATGATTTTTTACACCTGCGAGACTGTGTGGTCAACATGGTGAGGGTTGTAGCGCAAAACCTTCATGCAAGTAACACTCTCTTTACAATATTACTAAAAATTAAAATATTATTACACCATTGAGTTTATTTAAGGAAAATTCAATTATGACTGAGTGTTATTCCTTACATGGGTTTTTGTTTGAACTAGTTTAGGTTGTGCTTGATGAGGAAAGGTGAGAGTGTTTTGACCATCGAGTTCAACTAAAAACTTATTTATTGTTAATAGATCCATTTGTAAGTTGTAGATTATATTACGTAAAGGATTTATAGTTTGAAATGCAGCTTCACATTCTATGATCAAAATGTACAAGTTAATGTGGCTTTTATGTGATATATGATTCCATATAATATAATATATTGATTGGCAGATAAGTAGGACATTTTAGAACTGTAAACATTTTCCAGAATTGAAATAGTATTTACTTTAGTTGTTAAGCCTTTGTCAAAAATTATTTCCTAGAAGCATGTTAATGCAAGATTCTGTGAATGCATAATATAGGAGCATTTATGTGTGGTATGATGTTCCTTGTATGTTTCAATGCTAGAAAAGAGAGAAATCCTTCCCTATTATTAATTTACAAATATAAGAACATTTATAGAATATATAAAATCAAATGATACAAATTTACTTCATGATAAAATATTTCTACAAATATTTAAAACACAGATCAAAGGAAAACATTAACAACAAGATTACACTATAGGTTGAGCTACAATGTATTACCTATCCGCGTTAACCTATTTTTCCTTCTCCATTCTATTTAAATATATAATTAATTCTATGCTTACTATATTCAAATGAAATATGACTATTAAATGTGAATCGTATAACGTTGGGTAATTACTAATTTATCATTCACTTAAGTATTTTTTATGTACTAAGAAAATACAAGAAATGTTTAAATTGAGTTTTTGTAGAGAATAATGACATGGATTTCACTTGGCCATCTTACCTAACCTGGACCTTGTGTTTGTATTAGTAACCTTATGACTATTACAGGTATATTTTTTTGATTTTTCAACCCATTCTACTTAGTGTTGAAATATGACATCTAATGTTGAAAGTAAAAATGGTGAAACTAATATTTGTATGATTCACAACAACTGAAGGAGAAAGGAAATTGATTAGTGGAAAGAATGCAATATTTGTACACATTGTGAAACAATATGAGCAATAACAAAAGATTGTGACCCTACTAGTGCAACATTGTTTATTTTCATAAATGTTATAGCACTTAACTTTTATTTTTGGATGCTTCTAGCTAGTATCCCATTTGATCTTTATCCATTGAAAATTTATTTGCTAACAATGTATTCTTTAGATCATGATGGAGTGTAGATGCCTCCTTTGGTCATTGCTTCAATATTGCCAAGTGCATTGTCAGCAACAATGAGCTTGTAAACATCCTCCACTATGCCAAGTACAACTAGTAAAACCTTGTTTTGCTATATCTTGTAATGTGCCAATCATACATTGCTTTTCTTATTGGGTGGATTTTATACTCATGAACCTATATCATGCACTAATAGATAGACCTTCAGTTGATAGAGCAACAAAGACTAGTACTACTAAAGTTGATCCATTTCCTAGAGTACGTCATGTGACTAGCACAAGTTCATTTGTGGTGACATTATTGTTGAACAAGAAAAGTATGTTTCCATTAAAATTATGAAAGCTTCCAAGTGTTTTAATATTTTTATTATTTATAGTATAATTGTATTTTAGTTATACATAACTTGTTTTCGAATGGTAATCCCATGACATTTTTGCAGGAAATAATGTTTTCTTTGATCATCCTTTTTATATGACACTGAGGCTATTTGGAACCACCATACATAAATGGTACACATTTTTATATCATTGTTACAATATTTTTATTTTCTTCCATTTATTGTAATATATTAAAGTTATTTATCAAATAATTTATTTTTTTAAAAGGTGGAATGAACCGGGTCCTAAATTAAAAAAATCATCCAATTACATATTTTGAGGACATTTTTGGGACAAAACATTTTTGACATTGCCCTACTTCTCAAAAGAGCATCCAAACATATAAAGACCATGAGGGACCAATATAGAAGGGTTCTAAAGGATAACTCAAAGTACAACCACCCTCCTATGATTCCACTGATGGAGTGGAATGAAATATTAGAAGATGCAAAATGGAAAAACCTAAGTGGCTTTGAAAATAAACCAAAAAAGGAAAAAAGAAGGTATGCCATGATAGTATTAAGTAGAATGTAATCATACACTAATTAATGATCTTTGTAAATATATAATCTAACATGTTTCAAAGTATTCATAGACTATAAGATGCATTGGTGGCTACAAAAGCAAGACTACAAAAGGTTGGCTAACAAAAACTTGGCTCTGGTGGCTATATCAATCTTCAGTCTTGACTTGTAAATACTAGCAATGAAATATCATATAAAAACATCTATATAATATTGTAGACATTTTTCTAAAATCAAATCATACATGAAAAACTGACAATATTATGCCAAAAATAGAAGACTCAAAATTCAATGTAGAGCCCATGAATGAAAATAAAATAATTCCATTGAAGGATGGCTATAAAGTCATACTTGCATGTATACACCAAGAATTTGGTGTACCAATTTAGACATAGGTAAATTAGTCAAATGAAAAGTAAATCAAATTGAATAGTTGATATTTTATTTTTTGGTGTTAGTTTCCAACATAAATTGACTACATAACAATGCGCATAACATTTCATTATAGCCTTAAAATCCTATCACAGAACCTATGCCTAGTGAAGCCCATGATGTGCATCATAGTGGTGGAGGTATTAATTTACTATTGGAAATTAAATTATGCAATTATGAATACAATTTAATATATTTAATTTCAATTTGATGTGCAACTTTTTTGAATATTTTAGAGCATGTTGAACATCATGGTGAAGGAGTGGAGCATGTTCCAAGTGTTCAACATGTTGAGGTGGCTATGGATCAACATATTATTATACATGATGTGGCATTGTCAGGTAGGAAAAATGCATGTTATGTTTTAGTAGTTAATTAAATACTTGAAATAGTTAAAAAAAGAAAAAGAGTATGTCAATTTAACCCATTTACTTTTTATTGCAACAAAGCCCCCTTTAGTGCAGTAGCCTCTTGCTCCTCAAACTAGTAGGAGGCATCATAATTTGACGTTACACGTGCCACAAAGGGAAGAGAATGAGGAAGATATTGATGATACTATCAGCCTTTACTTTGAGAAAGCTAAGCAAAATAAAAAGAAGAAATAATTTTTTAAACAGGCTCTTTGATAAACCTTATTTGATAAACATTGTTGGATAATGAAAGAATGTTGTTTTAAGTAATTACCATTAATTTCTATGTCATGCTCATGAATATTATTATGTGTTAATAAATTCTTGATTGGTATTGCATATTAAAGAATTTTATATCATATTAATGAATTTTATGTGATTCTATTGATTGAATATTATAGTTCATAAATGGATGGATGAATGAATGAACAAATGAAGTATGTAATTAGATGAAAATGGTGAGTTTAGATTGATGTTAGGGGGAGTGTGGGTGAGGCCAAATGAGCTTCCACCTTCATGTGGTTGGCCTTGTTAAGTAGAGAATATCAAAGTATTCTTGAAACCAAGTGAAGCTCAAACTAATATACCAAGCATATCTTCCTAACTAGCTAATAGTTTCCTTTCTTTGATATAGAGTTTCATGTCTATTCTATTATCAATCACTACTCTTTTAGGCTGATTAATATCCTACTCTATCCTTTCTTATGTTTCAAAACTATTAGCAAAGTGATTCTTGTTCCAAAATAGAAATTTATTCTTGATCATATCTATCTTAGTTACCAAGAAATATAATCTTGATCCCGATACCTCTATTTCCTTCAACTATGGCTAATATTATATCTGTATAAGATTTTCAACATTTTGTAATTCAAAACTTTTCACTTATCAAACAAAAAGTCTTACTAGACCATTCTCTATTTCTATGTTTATCTTATGAACAATATTTCATTTTGGTTTATACTAGGTTGCAATTGTTCATGGGCTTGCAATTATACATATAATTTGTAGACTCAAGAATTGGAGATGGCAACCCCAAAAATTTCAACTTGGAAAAAATTGGACAACTTAGAAAGTAATGTTATAATCTCTTAAAGAGGCACATTTTTTTGGTAACTATTTTTTAACTTGCCTTGATATTTCTACCCATGTTTTCTTTGCATCAATAAAAACATGAGTTAAACTTATTAAAACTCACTTAGCCAAAAAAATAGAGGGTACTTGGCAACTCATAGAGTTCAAAAACTATAATTCTACCCATTAAAATAAAAATATATATATATTATTCTTCATCTTTCAAATAATTTGTACACCCATTTTACATTCATTATAAAAAAAAATTTGATGCATTATACTTTTCATTTCTTTCTTCATTCCCCAAAAAGGATATAAAGCTTAGAAAAGGAGTAACAAACTTTAAAGTTTTGTATTCCTCACAAAATTTATCTATTTTTCTTCTATGTAGCATGTAGTTTTGTGTAATTGAATTTTTGTATTCACTCTCATCAATGATGACCAAGTGATAATCTGAGCTCATATTAACAAACATAATATACAAAATGCAAGAAACTTGACGTATATTTTACTCTATGAGAATATTCTAGTCAACTTTTTAGATAGCTCTCCAAGAAATACGATAGTTTTTGTCTAAACCTTTCTTTCAAATTCTAAAAGAAATGAAAAATTATACCCAAGAATCTTTCAGTATTCTTTGTTTAGGTTCTTGCCTCCAAGCTTGAATTGTGTACATGTTTAAAAAGAATGTCCAATAATGAATGCAACTAAGATAATATAATTGTGTTCTATCATTCCATCCAACTAAACACACCCTATTCTACACATTATTATAAAACATCATTGACTACCATTATTTTTCACAATCATGGATATCTTTCTACCAGGTTTTCCTCAGTACATTCACAAAATTAAATCATGTTAGGCTTTAAAATTTAAACTATAATGAAAAATTATTAAAGATGTCACCTTCCAACACTTTATGAAATTCTACTCATGAGATGCAATACAATTTTAATCTGGCTAAACAAAATTAAATCATGAAAAGGTGCTCAATATGTTCTATTAGACATGCTTTTAGAATAACTAAGATGGGGGGGGGGACTTTTTCACTAAGTGTAGTGAGCTCATTAAACCATTCATTCATCCAAGCATTAACTTTTATAATTATCAAGTTACTATAAATCAACATGCAAACATAATACATAAAATATCAACACATAACACAATGATTTATGTGAAAATCCAATATGGGGAAAAACCACCAGTAACGTGCTACTCAATTCTCACTCTTTTGAAGTGATGCCCTATGAAAAGCCTGCCCTATTAAAGGCTTACAACACACTATTAAATGTGACCTTGTTAAAAGATTGAACCACCTAACTGATACAATTGCTAGAGAGTAACAATTAGGGATTTTGACATGATTGTTGTATAAAACTTATCTTGCAGATCTTAGATCACTTCTCAGTGCATACCATTTCCTAGCCTTCAATATTTGCAACTCTGACAACTTTCCCTCCTTTGAAGCTTAGTCTCCTAGTGTCTTCATGCTTAGTGTACCAATGTAATCATCTCTTCTTGACTTCTTGTAGAAGCAGAGCCTCTGTGCTCTTCTTTCTCCTAGATGCCTTCTCCTTGACACCCTTCTAACCACTTTGCAATTTTTCTCTTTAGCAGTAGAAGCATCAATAAAATTTACTTCTTGGTCTATGACTCCTTAAATAGAAGTCTTGGAGTTCCTTTCCTGCTCGATTCTTCCATTATTTAATTTCAATTCATATGGATTAGGTAGGATTCATTGTATCTAACCCATGTTTTGTTTCCTCTAGAAACTTCTTGAATAATCCTTTTGAATTCACCCAAAAATGGTTTACATAGAATTTTGTACCACCATCTCATCATCCTTATCATCCGACTAGTTCAAAATATTCAAGACAACAACTTTGTCAGCTTAGATTTGGTTAATCTTTGTCATTTAAAATAATTCAACAACTTGACACTATTGAAATACTGGTGCTCGACACATATTATGTTACTTGGCATCAACTATGTTTTTCTTGATACTTAGCACGTGATGTTCGCTCTGCACCAACTAAGATTTTCTGATGCTCGACACATGATACTTTGCTCGGCACCTAAAGATCACTTGGCACCACACTAGAATTTCCTATTAATCAGCTCCAACTGAGAATTTTCTTGGCTTTAAGTAGCTTACTTGGCACCCACTAATGATCTTAGTTTACACTTTGCAGTCAACCTTGTTACAAGTTATTCCTCCAATGTTTCTAAGTGTAACCAACCTCTGTATCTTTGAGTATGTTATCAATACATCATTTAACCATCTTAACTGATCCTTACAGTTCATTACAACATCATAACTCAACCTTTCCCTTAGGTACTCTTGTTACATCTTGTTGATCAAATCCTCTTCATCAATCAACTAAGTGATAGTACTTGGATCTTATAAGAAAATGTCATTCCTACAAGTAGCAAGTTTGACATCAATGACAAAAAAATGATTGAAAATATTCTGTTAATAATAATCTCCCTCTTTAATCTTCAACAATGATCTTTTCAATTAGATTTTAGAAAATCTCCCTCTTTGGCATTGATGGCAAACCAAACTGATCAACCATTAGACTAAACTATTTAACCACATGCTAACTAGGTTAGAATAGTAAGTCAAATGCCAAAAAGTAATTGTATCACCATCAGTTTTCACATCTCCCTCTACTATCTTGATTGCTTCGTTTCTACTTCTCCCTCTTGGCTATTGTATCACCTTCCTTTGTTTTCATTCTCTGTATGCATTGCTCTTCTTCTACTATTTTCTATTCTAGTCAGCTTCTTCATATTCTCTTGTCAACTATTGATCATTTCTATCTACTTCTTCTTTTATCTTCATTTGATCAGTTTCTACATTTTCTTGACATTTCTCCCTCATACTTTTGATTAATAGCATTTGATCAGTTTGTTTTATGATATTTGTCCCTCTTTCTTTATTCTTGATCTACTCAATAGTTTATGATTAGTTTCTTTGACATTTCTCCCTCTTTGACAACAATGCAAAAGACATATTGGCATCTTACCATGTAAGTGTAGCATTTTCAAGTTCATTCAATTTCTCCCTCTGTCACCTTAATTATTACTAATTTGAAATTTCTACACTTTGATTACTTTAGACATGAATTCTCAAGTAAACATCCTCTGCATCACTGTGTAAAATCTTCAACAATAAGCTCATTTGATGCAGGGAAATCTTGCTTATTCTTAAGTAACCTTGGCTAGAGGTATCACCCCTAACTTACCTCTAAGATACTCAGAAGCATCTTTAGATAGTGCTTTTTTGAATATGTCAGCAATTTGTTCCTTTGAATTAACATATTCCATCTTCACTTGTTTGTCTTCCACCAACTCTCTCACATAGTGATACTTAATTGCAATATGCTTGGTCTTAGCATGCATTGCAGGATTCTTTTATATGTTGATAGCACTTGAATTATCACAATAAAGTATCATAGGCTCATTTACCACTTCCTTTATACCTTGTAGAAAATATTTGATCCATACAATATTGGTGCAATTTACAGCAGTTGCAACATATTCAACTTCTATTGTGGATTGTGAGGCACAACTTTGCTTTTTGCTGGTCCATGTAATCAACCTTTTTCCCAAGAAAAGTGCTCTTCCATTGGTGCTTTTTCTGTCATCAATGTTACCTCCCCAATCTGTATTAGTGTAAGATTTTAGTTCAAATTTTTCACTCCTCTTGTACTACAAACCAAAATCATCAGTTCCTTTTAGGTACCTTAGTATTCTCTTTACTGTCATTAGGTGATTTTCTCCTAGATTTGTAGAAAATCTTGCCACT
Organism: Cupressus sempervirens; assembly: GCA_028749045.1. Lineage (NCBI taxonomy): Eukaryota > Viridiplantae > Streptophyta > Pinopsida > Cupressales > Cupressaceae > Cupressus > Cupressus sempervirens. Next base: position 496,632,792 of record CM053790.1, read on the forward strand.
ACTCCAATAGCTAATGCAATGTCTAGCCTACTATGTACAACATACTACAAATTTCCAACCATTGATCTATACAATGTCTGATTTACTTTAGCTACTTCATCATTCTTGGATAACTTGTGTCCTAGTGCCATTGCTGTGCTAATTGGTTTTGACTCTTCTAATCTAAATGTCTTGAGTATCTCCTTGATATATTTGGATTGGGTCACAAATATGCCATGCTTGAGTTGATGTACTTGCAATCCAACAAAGAATTTGATTTCTCCAAATGTTGACATCTCAAAGTCATGCTTCATTTGATCAACAATTTTTTTGCAAAGAAAATCTTTTCCTCAAAATATTATATCATCAACAAATGTTTCAAATATCAAAATATCTTTAGCTTTTTCATCTTTGATGTACAATTTGTTGTTCTCATCTGTTCTCTCAAATCCTATCTTCACAAGATATTTGTGTAGTCTCTCATACCATGCTCTTGGTGGTTGCTTCAATCCATAAATTGTTTTGGGTAGTTTGTAGACCATATCCTTGTTCTTGTCATCACCAAATCCCTCTATTTGTTTTATGTAGACTTCCTCTTCCTATATACCATTTAGAAAGCTAGACTTGACATGCATCTAGTAGATTTTGATACCTTTATATGCAACATATGCAAATAATGTCCTTACTCCTTCGATTCTTGCAATAGGGGAAAATTTTTCCTCATAACCTAGTCCTTCTTCTTGTGCATGGCCTTTACAAACTAATCTAGCTTTGTTTCTTGTTATCTCACCATTCTCATCAAGTTTGTTTCTGAACACCCATTTAGTACCAATTACATTCTTGTGAGTTGGTCTAGGAACTAGGGTCTAATGTTTTTCTTCTCAATCTAGTCTATCACTTCTTCCATGGCTTTATACCAGTCATCATCTTGTAGTGCATCTTTCATTGTTTTGGGTTCAACCTTTCTTAGCAGACGTAATTCATTCTTGAGCCTATTGCTTGTCATTGGTCTTGCATCTTTGTCACCAATGATATGATCAGTAGGGTGATGTCTTCTTACATATTTGGCTAACCTTGCTTCTGTCCTTCTTTTCATGTTTGATCATGTAGCTTTAGAGTCATTTTGATATTCTCCATGTGATATTTCATCATCTCTTTTATGTGCACTAATTTTAGAGTCAGAATGTGCATTTTCTACATTCTACAACTCGGCTTCTGAATGCAGCTTGACATTCACTAGTTGTGACTCGAATGATACTAAAATTTGATGTTGATTCCCAACTTGATTTGTAGAATTGTCTTCAACAATCATTCCTTCATAGAAGTATACAAAGGATCTATAATCCTTTGATTGTTTGGACTCATCAACTTGAACTTATGCATGCTCATCAAAATTTACATTTTCACTCTCCACAATCTTGTTTGTGTTAGCATTTAAACACGTATATGCCTTCATCACTCTTTGCATCAAACTTTCCATTTCTAGTGTCTTTAAGAATATAGTATTTACAACCAAAGACTTTGAAATATTTAACATTAGTTGAGTGACCATACCACAATTCAAAAAGTGTTGCATGTGTCTTTCTTGACTTGGACTCTATTCAGGGTATAAATAGAAGTGCTTACAGCTTCTCTCCAATACTTTAGACAAACATTTTTCTCCATCATCAAATTTCTAGCAAAGTCTATCACTGATCTATTCCTTCTTTCAGCAATACCATTTGTGGTGGAGTACTTAGTGCTGATGTTTTCCTTTTGATATCTTTATCATTGCAGAATGTGTCAAATTTTTTTGATGTAAACTCACCTCCTCTATCTAACCTTAGGCATTTCAGGTTCTTTCCTATTTCCTTCTCAACTCTAGTTAAATACCACTTAAACATTTGAAATGCATCACATTTTTTTCTTTAAAAACATAGAATTCATCATCCTTGAATAATCATCTAAAAATAGCATAATGAATTTGTCTCCTCGATGGTTTTGCAGTTCTATTGGACCACATAAGTCTGTATGGACTAACTTTAGTACTTCTTTGGAAGTGTATGTTTTGCCTTTGAAACTAGACTTAGTCATCTTCTCTAGTTGACATTGTTTGTACATTGTATTTTCAAGTTTCTTCAATTTGGGCAACCCCTTGACCTTCTTCTTTTTGCTGATGCTAATTAGATTATCAAAGTTAACATGACATAACCTTTTATGCCACAACCAAACATCATCAAGTTTAACAGCAAGATAGGTTGCATCTTCCATATCTAGGTAAAATAGGTTACTCCTAGTTTATTCACCTTTTCCTATTAGATTTCCATCAATATCATAGATCTTGGTAGTTTTGTTTCAAAACTCAACTTTGCAACCTACATTTCCTAGCTGTGACACACTCAACAAGTTGTAGTTCAATATTTCAACATAGTATGCGTTGTCACATGAAATTTTCTTTATGAGTTTAATAGAGCCTTTTCCTTTTTTGGAATGGAGCGTCATTAACAAATCTAACACTATTTCCATCATATTGAGTAAAGGTAATGAACTTACTTTTATCTCCTGTCATGTGATGTGAGCATCCATTATCTATGATCCATTTTTCATTCTTGTTCACATGGGTAAACATTGCTATTCCTTCATCTTCATTTTTATCTAATTCATTCTTCATGGCCATATAGACTACTTAATCATCATTCTCATCAGAATCTTCTTCAACAATGTAGCATCTTTTGCCTTTTTCCTTGTAGTCCTTGCTATCATCTGCTCTCTTATTCTTGTACTTGTTTCCTTCTTTGTAGTTCTTCTTCTATGTACACCTTGGTACAATATGACCTACTTCATTGTAATTGAAACATATGATAGGGAGTTTACCTTTGAATTTACCTTTGCCTCTATGGAATCTCCTAGGGAGTAGTGCTTCTAACTGTTCCACATCTTCCTCACCTACACTGCTATCACTAGATGCATGCTTTCCTTTTCTTCTCTTCTTGCTTGATGTCTCCTCCTCAGTCTCTTTTATTTTCATCTTGGCCTTGAAAGAAGATTCAAGATTCTCAAGTCTGTATTTATTCAAATGCATTAAGTCTTCCCACTATTCCTTCAAAGGTTAATGTGTTTCCTTGTACACACCTTAGCTCTTGAATGGCTAAAACTTGAATAGCATAGATAGAGAGTAGAGTTCTTAAGTATTTACTGATGATAGTTTCTTCTTCCAATTGACCACCTAGACTTCTTATTGCACTTACCACTTCTTTTATTCTAGCATCATATTGAGCAACATTTTCTCCTTCCTCCATTTTCATGTCATTAAACTCCCCTCTTAGGCTTTCTCTCTTTGCTCTCTAGATATTTTGATCTCCTCCATAGATATCTGATAAGGCTTTCCACATCTTCAATGCAGTGTCACAATCTTTGATGTCATCATATTCTTCATAGCTGAGTCCAAAGGCAATCTCTAGCATTGCTTGATTATGCTCCTTCCTTTTGCTCAAATCATCTACAGTAAGAGGCCCATCTATATTTACATTTTTGTTCCAATTGAGGTTTGTACATAGTCACCTATTGATCCAAAGTGCAATTTCATAAAACTTTTCCATGCAGAAAAGTTGTCTTTGTTGAGCTTGGGAACTTCTCTCTTAGACATCTTGATCTTCTTGCTTCTAGTACCTTGAAACTAAATCAGCAGATGACTCTGATACCAATTGTTAGAAATGCTTTAGAATAAATAGGGGGGGTTGAATTAGTTATTCAAGGTCCAAATCTCCTATTCAAAATTTTTCACTAAGTGTAGTGATCCCATTCAACCCTTCATTCATCCAAGCTTTAACTTTTATAATTGGCAAATTATTTTAAATCAACATGCAAGCACAACACATAAAAGATCAACACATAACACAGTGATTTGCATGGAAACCCAACATGGAAAAAATCACTAATAACATGCTACTCAATTCTCACTCTTCTGAAGTGATGCTCTATGAAAGGCCTACACTTTTGTAGGCTTACAACACACTATTAAATGTGACCTTGTTACAAGATTTAACCACCTTGTTAGAAGTGGGCTTGGTAAGAGGACTTTAGAACATTCACTTGTAATGCCAGTCTATTATAGGATTTACAAATGGTTGTTAGGCCAACCTAAGTCCATAGGATTTTCTCTCTATTCTAACTGATACAATTGCTAGAGAGTAAAAATTAGGAATTTTAATCTGATTGTTGTATACAACTTAACTTGCAGATCTCAGATCACTTCTCAGCTCATACCATTGCCTGGCCTTCAATCTCTACCACTCTAACAGCTTGCCCACCATTCAAGCTTAGTCTCTTAGAGTCTTCATGCTCAGTGTATCAGTGCAATCATCTCTTCTTGACCACTTGTAGAAGCAAAGCCTTTGTGCTCTTTCTTCTCCTAGATGCCTTCTCCTTGATACGCTTCTAACCACTTTGCAATTTGGCTCTTTAGCAGCAGCTGAATCAACAACATTTTCTTCTTGGTCTGTGACTCCTTAAATAGAAGTCATGAAGTTCCTTTCTCACTCGATTCTTCCATTATTTAATTTCAATTCATATGGATTAGGTAGGATTCATTGTATGTAACCTATAGTTTGTTTCCTCTAGAATTTTTTTGAAAAATCCTTTTGAATTCACCCAAAAATAGTTTACATAGAATTTTGTACCACCAGCTCATCATCCTTATCATCCAACTAGTTCAAAATATTCAAGACAACAACTTTGTCAGATTAGATATGGTGAATCTTTGTCATTTAAAATAATCTGGCAACTTGATACTATTGAAATACTGGTGCTTGACACATAGTATGTTACTTAGCATCAACTATGTTTTTCTTGATACTTGGCACCTGATGTTCACTCAGCACCAACTAAGATTTTTTGATGCTCGGCATATGATACTTTGTTCGGCACCTAAAGATCACTCGGTACACGCTAAAATTTCCTTTTGCTCAGCTCCAACTAAAAAATTTCTTGGCTTCAACTAGCTTGCTCGGCACCCACTAATGATCTTAGTTTAGGCTTTGCAGTCAACCTTGTTACAACTTATTCCTCCAATGTTTCTAAGTGTGACCAACCTCTGTATCTTTGAGTATGTTATGAATACATCATTTAACCATCTTTATTGATCATTGCACTTCATTAAAACATCATAACTCAACCTTTCCCTTAGGTACTCTTGTTATATCTTGTTGATCAAATCATCTTCATCAATCAACTAAGTGATAGTACTTCGATCTGATAAGAAAATGTCATTCCTACAAGTAGTAGGTTTGACATCAATGACAAAAAAATGATTGAAAAAATTTTCTTAACAAAAACATCCCTCTTTGATCTTCAACAATGATCTTTTCAATCAAATTTCCAACATGTTCCCCATTTTTCTATCAACACTCTTCACAACTAAGCCTCACTCTTAGCATTTTGAAAGGTTGTTAGGAAAACTATTAGGAATCTTCAACTATGTCAAATATTTTTAAATGATGATATTTCAAAGTATTTGAAATCATCAACTAAATAAATTATTCATATTTTCTAGAAGGCCTTGTTTGATATTAATAATCATGCAAAATGAAGAAATACAATATCTTTTGATTCATTAGATGGACTTTTGAACCCATTTCTTTATAGATTTCTAAACCTTTGACAACCTTCCCTATATAAAACATACATGATAGTGGCATGAATAAGGTTATCATCAATAAGACCCTATTTCACCATCCATGTAATGCTTTCTAAGCAATTTTAAGCTTATCTTTCTCTCACATTCTTGTAAAGATGTTGCAATGGAAGTAAGCATCTACATGACTATGTATTCCTTCAAATATTTCATGCCTCTTTTAAATCCTGGTTCCCTCTTCTCTATCTTGCATGTATAGCTATAAACTATCCAACAATAGAATGAAAATCTAGCATGGATCCTTACATGACATAGATCCATATATTGGGTTCAGCAATAAAGTCTGAAACCTTGCAGAAAATGATGGGAAAAAGGCAATAATTAAATTGTAAAAAATGAAAATTCAATTGTAAAACTACAAACCATTACCCATTTTTTCAATCAGTCTCTTCCTTTTCATATGCTTCCCTAGGATTGCAAAACTCTTGTATAGGAATAGTTGACTAAACATATCAAAAGCTATCTCTACAACATCTTGTTCCGAATCTTCCAGACATTATCCATGGAACCTCTCTTGCAGTAAAGATTAATAGCAATATTGTATGTGGATTGATGCAATAAAAAACTAATGTCTACTTCATCATTTAAGATGTCATATTCTTCTCACCATTTCCCTTTATCATGTAGCTTACAATTAATTATAGTTCATTATCTTGCACCCATGTCCCAATCATGTGGATCAAATTATATATTCAAACTATGTTACAATTTTTACCATTTTCAATCTATTTAATACTTTTAAGAATAAGGATCTTCCTAATAAAATAATTTGTATAAGGATATTTTCCACCAAAAGTTGGATATTACTGTCTACAATGTACTATTCTAAAGTGAGTAGTTTATGAACTATCTGCTAGCATGTTAATCTACTGGGTGAAAAAAATTATAATATATTTTTCCAATTTAGATAATTATAGTAGTTAAAATAGTTCTTTTGCCTATGAACTAAAAAATATATCTTCCTAATATAATTTTTATGATATAGAATTTGATTTGTTTTTTGTATGCCCCTCTTAGGGCCTAATGTTGTATGTGCTTATTTATGCTTGAATTTTTTGTAAATAGAATTTGAATTAGTTTTCCAAAAATTATTGGTGTTTGACTTGCATATTCATCATCTCTATGAAAATTCACTTGAAGATTTTTATTTTAGAGATATCTATTACTTTTGTAGGATGAAAACCCCACAAAAAAATTTCAGCTGTGCCCTTTGAATAGATTAAATACTATAATATTTGAAATGAAAGAATCAAGGAAGATGTTTCAGTTCATAGGAACATCCTCATGGATAAATTTTAATTTTAAAGATAGTATAATGTCGCATCAACTAATAAAAATCTACCCACCTTTCAAATTGAAATTCATAAACTTTTTATTCATATCTAGTTTGAAATAAATTGTGAATTATATTTGTCTACAATTGTGTTTAGAGATGCCTCTAGATCGAATTGCATAGGAATTTTTAGAAAATTGTTTTGGAAGACTCTATGATTCATCATCACAAAATGGATATGTTAGTTTATGGTGACTGATCAAGGAAGTACTATACATACTTCATAATTCTTTGGGGATTTTGGCCTTATTTTATCAAGATTTTTGACCGAAGTGTAATAATTAATTATAACCCTAAAGTAGTAAAAATACTAGTATAAAAGATCTTATAATTAGGGATTTTTATAAGGTGTGATGTGAAAATTTCTTCTTGCGACGGTATTGAGCTTTAAGGGATTATAGATTATAATCAAGTTGTGATTAGTGGATCTGAATAATATTGGAGTTTTTATTTGATGGACATAGACCGTGGTTTGGGTAAACCACATTAAATCTTGGTGTCATGTATTCTCTTCTCTACGATTTATTATTTTGGTATTGTTTATATTTGCATGTAATTGTTATTTCTATCAAGGTTAATCCTTATAAGTTGTATTAGAGTGAATTTATTTTATTTTTTTGTTATCCTCTATAGGAAAGTCTCATGGTTGAGAGGGAACAATGCCAAATGAGGCTAAGTTGAAGGTTAAAAAGTTTAATGGTCAGAAATTTTAGTTATGGAAAATGCAAATGTATGACTATCTCTATCAGAAAGATTTATGGAAGCCATTGGAAGGAAAAACTAAGAACTAAGGAACTATAACAAATGAGGACTAGGATATTTTAGAGAGCAAGGCACTTGGAGGTATTCGGTTATGTCTGGCACCATCAATGACATTTAACATTACAAAAGTAAATATGACAAAAGAGTTGATGGAAACCCGAGGAAAATTGTGTGAAAAGCCCTCTACTTCAAATAAGGTATTTCTCATGAAGCATTTAATTAATATAAAGATGGAAGAAGGTGGATCTATTGCAGATCATTTAAATGAGCTTAGTACTATTACTAGTTAGTTATCTTCTATTGGTATTAATTTTGATGAAGAAATTAGGGCTCTCTTGATTTTGTGTTCTTTCCCTGAAAGCTAGAGAGGCTTGGTAATAGTTATGAGTAATTTTTTTTTCTTGATCTGATACCCTAAAGTTTGATGATGTGATTGATGTTATTTTGGGTGTGGAAACTTGGAGGAAAACCTCAGACGGATCTACATTAGGAAGTTCTTTAAATGCACCAAGAAGAGGTAGAATGGCTAAGAGAGGAAATAATTCTAGAAATTATGAAAAATCAAGAGGAAAGTCAAAGGGGAAGAGGTCTCAATCTAATAATTAAAATGTCTTAGATCTGATAATGGTGTTGAGTATTGCAGTCATGAATTTGAAGATTATTGATCCACTAATGGTATTCATAAACAATAAACTATTGGAAGGAATCTATAGGAAAATGGAGTGGTTAACCATGTGAATAGGGCTATAATATAGTGTGCAAAGAGCATGAGGTTGCATGGAGGGTCACCCTTAAATAGGTGGGTAGAGGTTGTTAATACTATTGTGTATTTGATTAATAGAGGTCCCTCTAATCCTCTGGATTGTCATATTCTAGAGGAAGAATGGACTGGTACGAAGGTGAAATATTATTTTCTCAAAACCTTTGGTTGTGAAGCATTTGCTCCGATAGATTCTAAAAATAGAACCAAGATGTAAGCTAAGTTAAAGAAATGTGTATTTTTTGGATATGGCATTGATGAATTTGGTTATAAGCTTTGGGATTTTGAAAATCCTAAAATTGTAAAAAGCAGGGATGTCATATTCAATGAGAAAGTCTTGTATAGAGATCTATTATAGCAACATGAGAAGAAAGAAGATGATTATGTAGTGCTAGATGATCCTCCAAAAGATGATGTTCTAGCCATTCCTCATGATGTGCAACAACCGCAACAACAAATACCACACACACTAGTGAATGTTAGATGGTCAACAAGGATAAGTAGAACTCTAGAAATATTTTCTCCTTCTTGTATTCTATTTTAATTACTAGTGCTAGTGAACCTAAATTTTATGATGAAGCTGTGTAGGTGGGTGCAAAGATTCAATGAGAATCTGCAATGAAAGAAGAAATGGACTCTTTGTTGAAAAATAAGACATGGGATCTATGCAAGTTGCCTGTAGGTAAAAGGTCTTTATAGAATAAATGAAATTATAGATTGAAGGAAGAGGATGGAGGTAACAAATAATTTAAAGCCAAGTTAGTTGTAGAATTATTTTCACAGAAAAAAGCCATTGATTTTGATGAGATATTTTCTCTTATTGTTAAAATGACTTCTATTCACACTGTTTTAAGTATTCTGGCTACTAAAGATTTGCATTTGGAGTAGCTTGATGTTAAAACAACCTTTCTTCATGGTGATTTGGATGAAGAGATATATATGGCATAGTCATATGGATTTGAGGTCAAAGGTAAGGAGAATTTAGTGTGTAGTTTGAAGAAAAGTTTGTATGGCTTAAAGTAAGCACCTTGGTAATGGTATCTAAAATTTGATAGTTTTATGCATGAGCATGGATATAGTAGGTGTCATTCAACTTATTTAGTTTCATTTAAGAGGTTGGATGATGATAGCTACATTATTTTATGTTTATATGTTGATGATATGCATGTAGTTGGGTCTAACGTGGATCACATTAAGGGGTTAAAGGAATAGTTAGCACGTTAATTTTCTATGAGGAATTTGGGAGCAGCAAAAGAAATCCTTGGTATGAAGATTTGCAGCAATAGGGAGAAAAAGAGATTAACCTTATCTTAGGCTGATTATATTGTGAAGGTGTTGCAATGTTTCTCTATGGAGAACCCTAAAGTTGTTAGCACATCTTTACCTAGTCATTTGAAGTCAAATAAGGAGATGTGTCCAAAGATACAAGAAAAGGAGGACAAGATGTCCAACGTACCTCATGCTTCAGATGTAGGAAGGTTGATGTCTTATATTGTATATACAAGGCAAGATATTACACATGTAGTGGGATTCATTAGCAGGTATATAAGTAATCCAAGGCTTGAGCATTGGAATCTAGTTAAATGGATTCTTAGATATTTGAGTGGAACATCAAGTAAGTGTCTATATTTTGTGGTCTCTACTCTTTATTTATAGGGATATGTTGACTTAGATTTGGCAGGGGATATTTATACCAACTGGAGTACTACAAGTTATGTATTTACTATTGGTGGGGCAATAGTGAGCAAGGTTTCTCAATTGCAGAAGGTTAATGCTTTATCTACTACATAAGCAAAGTATGTTTTTGCTAAAGAAGCAGCCAAGGAGATGATATTCCTTTAGTTATCCTTGGAAGCATTAGGACACCCTTAGAGGGATAGTTATTTTTTTATAGATAATCAAAGTGTCATTCATCTTATGAAGAATTTTTCTCTACATTCAAAGACAAAACACATATAGTTGCGCTACCATTTCATTCAGTCAGTTTTGGATAATGGACAATTAAAATTGGAAAAGATAAATACAAATGAAAATCAAGTAGATATGTTTTCAAAGGCAGTGACAAGGGAGAATATGAACTCCTGTTTAGCTTTGATTGGTCTTCTAAACTAAATAGAATAAAAGAACAACAAAGTCCAGGGTGGTTTGATTGAGTGGGAGCCCCATGTGGTAGTCATATTGCTATAGAATTAGTCTAAAAGTAGGAGATTATTGTCTAGTGTGGAGCCTAATTAGTCCCCAAGTGGGTGATTGTTAGTTTGTGGTGACTGATTAGGGAAGTATTATACATAATTTGTAATTCTTTGGGGTTTTGGGCCCCTATTTTATCAAAATTTTGGGCCAATATGTAATAATTAATTATAACCCTAAAGCAGTAAAAATACTAGTATAAAAGAGCTTAGGGTTAGGGATTTTTTTAAGGTGTGATGTGAAAATTGATTCTTGCAATGTTATTGAGCTATAAGGGATTATGGATTTTAATTAGGCTATAATCATTAGATCATAATAATATTGGACTTGTTATTTGGTGGACATAGCCTATGGTTGGATGAACCAAGTTAAATCTTGGTGCCTTGTGTTCTCTTTTGTGCAATTTATTAATTTTTGATATTGTTTATATTTGCATGTAATTATTATTTCTATCTAAGGTTAATCCTAATGAGATAAACTTAAGGATCGATCATGAAGTATTATATAAATATTGATGCTAAAAAATTCTACATAGTTAAATCTAGAAGCACCTCTATACAATACATTTGTAAGTCAACAAGTTTTTTAGTATGAAACTTGTACCTATTTTGTATCTTGTAGACATGAATTGCGTATATACTTCCAATCAATGCTCCTAATAATATGAATAAGATTATATATATTTATACTCCAGGCATAGTGGATCATATGTAGCTCTTGAAGGACAATGTAGAACATTTATAGACCCCTTTTTCTTACCTTGGTATTTAACCTTTCTATCTTTCATCTCAATTGTTGAATCTTTGTATACTATTGTGTTGGGTACTGGATTTGTTAAATTTTAGATTGATATTTCCTATCACTCAGCTTCTTGAAATTGCTCGATGCATGTTTCTTAATTGTTTCTTTAATACGAAACTCTATAAGATTGTTAAAAGTTTCCCACTTTTTTAGCAACATTCTTGATAACCAAGCCTCTCTTTATCATTACATTCAAAAATGCCTCAAGCCTTCTATCCATCTTTGGGGTTGAGTTAAGAAGAGCATGATACAAATCCAATTTCATGTGAACATTTTTTCACAATATATTTACTAAAAATTTTTGGGCTAGCAATCATGTCTTTCAAGTCCCACTTTGTGTAGGGGGTGTGAACTTTTATATAAATTTGAACTCGTGTTCTTGTATCTTTCTAGTATCGCATACAATTAATTTTTATTTGTGGGATATAAGTGTGTTAGATTGAGAGCAATAGAGTAAATAGTTATCATTTCGAATGAATTCAAAATATGAAGATACTACATTAGTTAGTTATTTTCTATGATGAACCTAAAAGAGAGAGAAGTTCTATCTAAGAATAGTCTTATGTAGATAAATCTTGGATTGAGGTTTTCTATAGAATGAATTGGCTTCTATACCATCATACATACAAGAAAACTCTGGTAAGCTTTTTTTTTTTTTGAGAAATCGCTTTCCTTTGCTAGCACAAAATTTTAATATTTTGATGCTTGTGCGAGCTAGGAAACTAACTAATAGGTAGTGCATATGCAATTCTTTCTTTTAGTTAATTGTATTAAGGAATTTAGTGACAATGTCTTGTATTACACTCTTAGAAGTAGAATATTACATAGTTATTTCAGATAAAATACTTGTATGAATATTTTTATGTTAATGTATTAGAAGTGTGTAGATTTATCCAAATGTTAAATATTAGATCTCAATAGCATTTTCAACATTTTGTACTTCAAAACTTTTCACTTATCATATCAAAAGTCTTACTACTAAATTATTTGTTTCTATATTTATCTTATTAAAAATATTCCATTTTGGTTTATATTAGGTTGCAATTGTTCATGGGATTGCCATGGGAGGAGGTGCAAGTTTTAAAATTCCAACCACATTTTCTATTACAGAAAACATTCTGAGTTGTTTTCAACCTAGATATCAATTTCATAAATATTGGAAACAATGAAGATTGGTAAGTCTTGAACACATTTGTAAATGTAGTTTTTTGCATGTATGAAGCAATGAATTCTATTTTTTGGGGTCTTCTTCATACAGAATGCACATATGGTAGGTGGAAACACTTAGTCAACAATATTAACTAATCCAATCTTGGAAAATTTTTGTTATCTTTTGTATAGTTAATAACCAAATTGAGTTCATCTCATGATTCATGGACAATGTAATTTCATCATCCAAAAAAACTTCTTAGCCCATAATTTTCATAGATTTTAATCATAATGTAATCATGTCTTAGAAATATCATATCTATGCAATGATTGGAATACATATTTGCAACTCTTGAGGCTAGATTTGGATTTCATACGGATTGCAGCTTCTCATACATCCTTTCATATCTTCTAGGACATCTAGGTACAAACCTATTATCATGTCTTCATATTCACTATTGAAGTTTTACTTAATATGATCCAGTGTTGTCTAGAGTTTAAGATATATACATGTTTGAAAGAGGTGATGCAAGAAACATCTATAATGTCAGTTGGAAACTGCATGCTTTCAATCCAAAAAAAATAAATATGAAAACTAATATATAAGAATATGTTCTTTACAAGTATTTCAATTATCTGTAATTGAATTTGTGGATGACTGGTGAAGGAAAGAAGTATCCACTATTAAATAAAAAACATTTTCTCTAAGAATAATCTAACAATTTCTCTTGTTGGATTGTTAATTATGTAGGGGTATATTTAGCATTAACATGAGCATAGTTTGATGGGGCAGAGATTGTTGCAACTAGTATTATGACTCATTATCTTATAAATAAGGTATTTTCTTAACTTTTGATGTCTCTATTCCTTAACTAGTTAAAAAAGAGCCTTAGATATCTAAAAGTGATTTCTTTCCACATTTCTTATTACTCTTTACATAATCAAGAGCTTCCTTTCTTAATTTGAAATTTGGTTTCTCTATACCCAAAATTCTCTAATTCAACAATCATCTCATTATCCCTTACTTGAGTCATTTCTCCCTCTTTAAGTTCTATAATTTATGCAATGATAAATTATTTCACTAAAGCCACCTATTCCTCATTGAGTAGCTCTTCTGCAAACCATTCAAGTAGATCACTCAAAATGTCATTGCAAAGACATTCAATAGATTGATTAATATTTTTACTTGTAGCTCCCTCGATATAGGTTTTTATCTTTTCCTCCTCAATTATCCCCATGTCTTTACAATTAGTAACTTTTGGACTAGATTGTGTGCTTATTTTTAAAATCAATTTTTTGGATCACGCCCAATGATCTATCATTGGGATACATTAATGAAGGTTGATTAGATTATATGTGGATCCCTATGTCATAAGGAATTACTTTTGGCTTAGCATAATTTTCCTTAACCCCATTTTCTACTATCTCTCCATCATCTACTTCCACAATTCTAGATTCACCTCTATTATAATGAGCCTTCGAGGGATTCCTAGCAATATTACTATTCATTTTTCCAAGTTCATCCTAACAAATTGAACTATAATTATGATTGGATAAATAGAAATGAAAAAAATCAAAAACTTGATTTTCTTTTTGTTTCTAACACCTCCACTCCTTGATACTTCATATATGTTTGTGTGTGTGTGTCTCTATACATACATACATACATACATACATACATACATACATATATATATATATATATATATATATATATATATATATATGCATATATACATAGATATACATGTATATATATACATGTATATACATACATGTATATGTATACATGTATATACATATAGATGTATATACATGTATATATACATGTATATCTATATATGTATATGTATATATATACATATATATACACACACACACATATATACATACATATATACATATATATCTATATATTATGTATATATGTGTGTGTGTGTGTGTGTGTGTGTGTGTGTGTGTGTGTGTGTGTGTATGTATATGTATATGTATGTATATATATATATATATATATATATATATATATATATATATATATATATATATATATATATGTACGTGTATTTATATGTGTGTGTGGGTGTGTGTATGCATATGCATATAACTATGCTCCCACTCAAGAGGTAATTTATCTACCTAATCTTTTAGTATTCTAACTTTTTGATGGTTTCACTCTAATTCATTCTTTATCACACAATTATCTGAGTCTTTTGTTTTGTTTTGTTTTGTTTCTTTTTTTTGTTGACTGTTCTTGTATAATATTTAATTCACACTTAAATTTTACATTACTCACACATTTTCTTACTCTTTGTTTTCATCTTCCTCACTTACTTGTGCCCCTTTTTAGTTCTATATGCTTGAAATTGTCCTCTTAACTTAATGACTCTGTACACTTTCTTCTCATTCTAAAAAAATTGATCCCATTTTCCATAGATATTTATCATAGAAATTTTCATTAGATTATCTTGCATTATCATATCAAATTATGAAAATAGATAATGCAACAAGTTGATTGTCCTTACACCTATACACATATCCTCAAATTGTTCAATAGTGGACACAGATTCAAAAAATTTCTTATTATAGGTAGCTCTTTAATTCATCTATGATGAACCTACATTAAATGTACCCAATAATTTTTCTTATGAATGTAAGCTTACAAAATGGAGCTAGCCAATGGAAGGCCAATGGAACTACTCATACAAGTTGTGAACAACTTGCAACATAATCGCTTGTTGTAACAAGTACCTATAGTTTACTTCTTTCTCCTCCTCTTTCAACATCTTCTAAGAGCATTCATTGTCTTTTTCCAATAATTTTTCTCTCTACTTCTCTTTCTCCTAGATTTAGGCATACCTTAGCTTGAGCTAATCCAAAAAATATACCTTTATCTTTTTGTTTTTCATTGATTTGAATCTTTGGTGTGCAGATCTCTTGTTTCCAAATACTTTCTCCACTTCTTTCCTCTTTCTTGGATTTTGATTCACCACAAGTTGATGACCTACAACATCCCCTATAGTTCTACACAAACATATGTAACATATTCACACAAACCTCTTATTGCAAATTTCATTTACTCCTTCAATACATGCACTACTTCTTTCTTATTCATCTCTTCTACATGAAAATTCAAATAAACTTTCTCATCATATTTTTTTGAAAAATTATCCTCATTTCTCATTGGCCCAACATCTTCTCTTCTATCACCCATTATCAGTGTCATCTTCATCTCCTTCTAAGGACCCATCATTGTTGTAACTTTTCCTTGTCTTCCAGGTCTACAATTCCATTCACTTCATAATCACTATTGTAAATTTAATTTATTTTCCCTCTTTGACACCTTCAACAAGGGATGCTCTTTCAACCCCACTCTTCTTTTCATCATCCATTCACAACTTTGTACAAGTGTCTTGTCAATCCTTACTATTACAACTTTCTCTTATTCTTTAGCAAATCCACCATCCATCCATATATTCTTCAATGGATAAGTTATGTGTACACACTTTCCTTTCTATCAAAATTGTAATCACTTTGATCTTCTCACTATTGTACTCTCACAATGATATATTTCAGCTATGAACTCCTCCATGTCTTTTATTTGATCCTCTTACATGAGTTCCTATTCTCCAATGTCACATGTTTAATATCTTTCTACATCTTTTGTCTCGATTGGAAACAATTCACTATAAAAGTAATTATCAATGTTATTCATCTTCTCTTCTTAGTCTAACCAATTACTTCTTCTCCATCAACCCTTTAATCTCAATAAATTTTGTATTTATTTTCTTCATATATTCCTTCAAAAATATTTTATCTTTGTCTTTCTTAACCTCATCAAAATTGAGACCATTACTATTCATGATTTTGATTTGCAAACACCCTTCAATAACTTCATATAACTCATTTCGTTCACTTATTATTGTTATAACATATGCCTCATTATCATCCCCACTTGTGTGAGCTTATCCCTCAATTCAAACCGTAGCAAAGGGCCACAACACATGTTTCATTGATTTTTTGGGTACTCTTTCAAAAGAATATTTTTCTTCTCTAATATCTATACTTCATGAGAGTGGTTCACTTCACATTCATTCTAATCCTTATTCCCTTCCTTGACGTATCACTTTATTCTTTCCATGTGTAACTAAGAGTAGCACTCATCATCTAATGCCCAACCACCTACAATTTCTTAGATTTATCATCTAGGCATTGGTTGTGGAAACAAACTTGTAGGGATTTTTTAAAGATGAAGGTTGAAAGTTCACATGTTGTGAGAATGATGGAGACAAGGTGATCGATATTCTATAGGTGTTGGGAGTTTGACTTGTTGATTGAGAGAATCCTTACACTTTCATTCTTTTATTACTCAAATGCTTCACTTCTCATCCCCTCCCCCCTCTATGTTGCTTGAGTTTTCTCACCTGAGACTTAAAATAATATTGGTAAGCTAAGACCTACATAGGCAAACCACAAAGCTACCAAGAAAAAATATTTCCCATGGTTATCCATCTGCAATGGGGTGATGGAGTGATAATATCACAATGTCTACTTTGACTTTGTGTGAGTATTTACATATTTACCCAAGAAAAAGAGTACTTAGGTCTTTATGTTTTGCACATTCAAGCACAGAGGTTGATAAATCTTTATAATTATTGCAGAAAACTAACAGAGGCAAAGTCAACCAATTTTGAAGATCTTAGAATTGAGTTTGAAAAATCTAATTTGGGAATCTAATTTTCTAATGTAAATTGAAATGACAAAATATTTTAGATACTAGTGTTGATTTGTGGCTTTTCCCATGTGAGTAAGATCTATTATTCATAACTCATTTCTGATTTGTCTTACTATTTGGTGTTGTAGATGATATTTAAGGGTACCAAAATTTCACATTTGTCATTGGTAAACTTCACTTAAGGTGTCCCTACAAGAGTAGTTAAAGAGTTTTATCAAAAACTACCTAACATGTGTAAGCAATATGGTGTGGTAAGTTAATAATGGGTTGATTATTTCACCACATTCACACATCAACTATATACATATTTAATTTATTTTATAGATGGTTACTTTTTATGTAGTTTAAGCCATATTTTGATATTGATTTTGTATTGGGTCTGGTCAGTGAGGTTAAGCTTTATCATGGTACTTGAATTGTTTGCAGAACATGAATCCTCTACCATCAACACAACCTATAAATGAGGTACATGACAATTTTGATGGTGTGGTAAGACATCTGATGCAGATTTGTATCGATAAAAACAAGAGTCCTCTTGAACTAATTATGTACATTATGCCCCAAATAGACAAAAAGCATCTATAAGGTTTGTAATGTAATTTTGTCAAGATTTTAGATCATTACCACAGAACACTATATTAATTTTTTTTGCATCATCTTTGGTATTAACTAGAATGGACCATGTGAAAAAGTGTAAACTTGAATACATTGCCATTGTTATATTAAAAGTAAATGCAAAAGTGGATTTTACTTTAGAACCAAATGTTTTTTCAATCTTAATAGCACCTTTGGTATTAACTAGAATAATTTGACAATTGTTATTAAACAATTGGGAGTGCAAAATTCACTATTGGTTGATGAGGAGAGCAAATTTTTACCTCTTATATCATAAGTACCTTCACTAATCATTGGTGCCAACATCTCACATTCAAGGATTGGAGATGATAGTGGTCCATAGATTTCATTTGTAAGTATCTAAATCAAAAATATTGTTTTGTCATCATGGAGTGTTTTCTAACACATAATTTAGTGTTAATGCAAAGAGCCACTAAATTATTCAATGAGGTCCCCTATTTTCATTTAATAGTTTCTTTGTGTTTAGATTTAACTATCATATGATATCATTATATTTATTTTTTGATACCCTAGGCCTAGATTAATTCATGACTCCATGATTTTTGAATCCTTTTGTGAGGTTAGAGTTTGTTACAAATTTGGTTGATTCTAAATTAATGGTAGTTTTGAGCATTATTATGTCATATAAACCATCCAATATTGTTTTGAGAGAAAAGTGTTAATGATGATAATATGAAGTATCCATGTTTGTTGGTTATTTTATAAGCTATTCATATTTCAATTGTTATTCAATGATTATTTAATGATTTTATTTTTTTGTATACTAATTAGCTCATGATATAAACAAATGATACTATTATATTAAGTTGCTAACACTCATTTAAAGTCTATAGTCTTGAATTTTTCATTGCAATATTACTTTATTTAAGTCTCTTTCCATATGACTTTGATTGGTAATGTAGAACCAAAGAATACTCTTACATGCTAAGAGTTGTCCTTCAATGTTTGAATGTTGGGGACAAATTGGAAATATCACTTATTGGAATTTTAGCTTAGAATTAATTTACTGATTTAAATTTATTGACAATGGCCCTTGTTCCTTGAATATTGTATGTCATTACCTACATCGCATATTTTTATCTCTGCACTCTAAATTTTTGATACACACATTCTCCAACAACATTTAGCCCTCTTATTATGGCAGGAATTGCTACAATTTATGATTCTCTTTTTCTACTGAAAAACCTTACAAGTTCTAACAATAAGAATTGTCTTCCTCTAGGCCCAAGTGGTCTTCCCCTAATTGGGAAATTTCATATTGCTCTTGATAGTAAAAGGCCAATTCACTAGATCTTAGCTTCTTTTGCTAAAAGTTATGGGCTAGTTATTCATGTGAAATTTGGCAACTACCCTATTTTGATAATAAGCTCTACAGAGTTAGTGAGAGAGTGTTTCACAGTGAATGACAAGGCTTTAGGATCAAAGCCTCAACTTTCACAAAGGAAGCATTTGGGGTACAATTATTTAATGCTTGATTGGGCTACATATGGCACCTTCTGGATAATATCTCAAAGGGTTTGTGTTCTTAAGCTTCTCTCTCCCAAGAGAATCCAGTCTTTTTCTCCCAAGAGATCCCAACAACATTGTAAAGGAGTTTCTTATCTATTTGAGTAGGCTCAACTACAAAATAGTTTTAACATGAAGAGGTACTTCTCCTTCTTGAACTTCAATATACTCATATCTATGATCATTAATGAGCCATATTTTGGAGAGGAGTCAAGGGTCTCTAAGGAGATTATTTCCAAAGTGATTAAGGACTCTTTTGTGTACCATGGGTGTTTTAATATTGGGGATCATATTCCTTGGTCGTGGCTTGATTTGCAAGGGTATGAGAGGGAAATGATCATGAGGGTATAGTCACATTTGGACTTTTATGTGCAAATAATATTGGAGAACCTCATCCATCTATAGCCACTTGTAGTGCCATCAATATAGGTCCATAAAACCTCATGTCAAGGTGGTGGTAAACCCACTAAAGAACTACAGATAAATATCCAAACTAATCACTGACTAGGCTTATGTTGGTGGCTAGTTTAGATATTTATATTCTACTATTTCTTTTGTAAACAAATCAACCTAGTCAAAATTTTGGCCAATCTTGGTTGAAGTTTTGACCAATGCATTGGTCATAGGTTTGGCATGTTAGTCAATGAAGGGCCAGCATTGGTAGAAATTTCCACCAAATATTGATCATGGATTTGGAATGTTGGTCAATGAAGAGCCAACATTGGTTAAAATTTCCACCAAATATTGTCAAAATTTTGACCAATTCATTGGTCATGGGTTTGGCATGCTCATTGAAGAAAGCCTAGAATTGATCAAAATTTTGACCAATGGTCACACAAACAACAACCTTTTTTACCAAATTCTTGGTTGAACTTCTAACACATACAAGTGTTGCTTAAATTTTTGATGAAAAAATAGCAACACACCAATTTTTGTCAAAAAAATGATTCAAAATGTACTAGTTTAGAAAGAAGTAATCAACACAACAAATCATATCGTGAACTAAGTTCAACTGAAGAAAGGTATAGATCATACACCTTATGAATTGTGATATCTCTATAAACCTAATATATTTTATTTCAAAGTATTTGGAAGCAACAGTTATATCTTGATAGAGACAATGAAACAAAAAATTGATGCAAAAATTGATGAAGGCATTTTCTTAGTGTATTCCAACAAGAGAAAATCATATAAATGTTTGAATCTTGCTACACAAAGTTGGAGAAAGTGTACATGTAAAAATTGATAAGTTTACAATACTGAAGAACAAAGCAACAAGGAACCTTTGTTGGCATATCAGTCAAGTTTTTTATTAGCGACACATACTTATTTAGATTGTAGATAGCTACTGGGCTCTTTGTATAGCTATTAGTGTTTGCAAAGTATTTCAGTTGTCACCAAGTTTTATAGTTTCTACCAAGTCCTTTGGACAAATCTTAGTGGTTACCGAGCAGTCACAGTTATAGTGAACACTAGCAGTCTAAACTATGCATCTTAGTTCATGCCAAGTTTACCAATGTAAGATAAGTTGTATAGTGTTTACTGAGTTTAGAGTGTATGTGATACGAGTCCTATGTTAATTGAGCTTCTTAGAATTAACCAAGTGACTTAGTTTATACCAGGCTCAAAGTGATAGTGTTTATTGATTCATGCAATGTAAATCAATACAAATAGTTTACATGATGAGTTTCACAGTATCCACTGAGTCACCAATGCAGACCAAGTTCAAGGCTACATGGAAGTGATCAGTATGGATTGAGCTTCTATTTCTACCAAGTGCATGATGATTCCAACTATTGAAAATGTGTGATGAGTATCAAAACCTCACCGAGTCAATCTTCAAAACTTGAGTGTCTTTATGTGGGCCGACATTGTAATATTTGTGTTAACTTGAATTGTGGTTGGCTTTTCAATTTGTATAATTGGATTGGTATATATGTAATAAATTGTATCATATCCAAGTGAGTATGATGAATGTGTGAATGTGAATGTAGTTAGAGAAGAGAAGAAAGAGAAAATTACAAAGGGTACAAAAGTATAAGGAGCAATGTAGTCATATCTATCATAGCAAGGTGATTTGTACATAAAGGAGTCTCATTTAGCAAACCAAGTTGTAGATCAGCAATTGTCTCCTATTTCATCCTAACATGTGGATCAGTCAAATCCTTTTACAAGGTAGACCTACCATACTTTTGTAAATCTCTTTACCAAGTGCATCCTTAATTGTATGTTTGTAAATCCTTGTAGAAGGTGGAGCTAGTAGTCCTTATTGCTCCTAAAAGGACAGATCATTAGAAGTGATCAATGTAAGCTTTAACAGGCTAACTTTATACTACAATATTAATGTTTGTGGATATCATCCCCACCCTAGTTTTACTTTCTATTTGGAAGGTTTCTAGGTCACCAAATATTTGTGTCACAATGTTATGAATGCTTTCATGTTTTCAGTTTCTTATGCATTCAATCATATCAGATTATATGCAATGGATTAAACACTAATTGGATTGTTGGATTAAGAGTTGAAATTGTTGAAATTTTAGAAGTTACTAATTCACCCCTCCCCTCTCAGCAACTTAGCATAGTCATGAATATTTCCAACAATTGGTATTAGAGCATTGTGGTTCTCAAGAGAAAGCTTAATAGCTTGACCAAAGATCAAAGCCATGGAGATATTCAGACTTGACAAAGCTACTAACAATGAGAAGCTAGATTTAGAAATGGCCATTGCCAAAATCAAGAAAGCAAAGGAGCAACTCTCTCAATCCCTGAAAAGAAGAAAAAAAAAACTTGCAATTCAAATCAATGATCATCTCTACATTGAAGAAAGAATTGAAGACCTTCATTCAAGCAATAAAAATGAAGCCAATGAAGCAATCAAAGAAATCCTAGAAAATAATAGTTCCCTACAAGAAGTGGTAAGAAAACTTAAAAGAGAGTAAGAAATTCAAGTAGTAAGGTTATATGAAGCCATGGAATAGAGAAACAAAATAAAAGAAGAGATGGATGGAAGGAACAATGAAATTTAGAACCAATCCCTTCAGCAAGTAGACCTTATTGATTAGCTCTTCAATGCAAGTGAGGAAATAATGAACCTAAGATTTGAAAATGAAAGAATGAGAAATGATCTAAATTCTGAAAGGAAAATCAATGAAAAATTATAGAATGATCTAAACTCTAAAAGGAAAATCAATGAAAGAATGATGAAATCACAAGAAGACATGAATCAATTGAATGAGAAAAATCTTTATAGACAAAAAGGAAAAGTAGGAATTGGATATATAGAAGAAGGAGAATCATCCAATAAAGGATCTCAAAAGATCAAAGACCTACTTGCAATCACTATGGTAAGATAGATCATACATCAAACAAATGTTGGAGTAATAGAAAAAAAAAATTCAATAGAGAATCCTACAATTGCAATTAGCATGGTCATAAGGCTAATGAATGCAAAGAGAAACCAAGATTTGAAGGCAAATGTCACAAATGTAAGAAACATGGACACAAGTCATTGGAATGCAAAACCAAGGTATTGAATCTAGCAGAGGAAATTGTAAAAGCAATATTTGGTTGGGACTACAACACCTACTGCAGCTGTCATTATTGTGGAGAATTTGGACATATTGGAATAAATTGTGTAAAAAATCATTTGAGGAAAAGAGACACTACTAAATGATCTTTTATTTGTATAGAACTTGGTCATCTTTCCAAAAACTGCATGAATACTGATAGAATTGAAGATGAGGAAAAGGAAAAACCTGATAACATCCAAAAATAAATGAGAAAATAATGGGCTACTAAGTCTACCAAGGATACAAATCCAAGTAATGGTGATCAAGTCACTCAAGAATTTGGTGACTCTATCATTTCTACTTGAGCTCTCAAACGAGAAACTGGAACTATGCTATCAAAGAAGACATCCAAAATAGTTATAGATTGAAAGAGAAAAATGATCCAAATCAGTATTCAGGATACAAAGGGATCACTGATGACAAGTGTCTACCGAGTTATCTTCTCTATAGAGCAAGGTTAGGAGGGATAAAGATTCTTATGGTTACCAAGTCATGATGACTTTGTCGAGTGTTTAATGCAAGGATAGTAGATGATAGTCTGTCAACATGATGTTAGTTGATCTAACTTTCATACTAAGCATTTATGGAAATTTTTTAACAAAAAGAATGAAATCAAAGTCTTTTCTAACCGTGAAATTTTGAGTGCTATTATGAAAGTGCAATCTTTAGAGCTTCCAAGCGATTTGAGCAAGTTGCTAGTGAAAGTTTTCAAACTCCCTCAAACCCTACCAAGTTAAGATGACATCTAGTAGTAGCAAGATTAGGCAAGGATCTGACATGTTGGTTCATGGAGTGGAATGGAAAGCACTGGATTTCAAGCTCACTCCTAAAATCTCTAAAACCCTAGTTCCCGAGTGGAGTGCAATGTCAAATTCCTCTTAAAGGTGCTTTTGATCAATGATATTTGCGCTCATTTCAAACGTGTCATTCAAGAGATTGATACATTGGAAATGTATGATTCCCTAGGCCAACTGCATGTAAATGGAGTTTTAAAACTCGAGCACCAATACCTTGAAACCAAAGGGCTAACTCACATCCCTCACATGCCCCACAAATTTCAAGTTAAATGGATTAGGTTTGTCATTAGTTAGGTGCATAATTATTAGTTGTGGTTGGAACAACCAGTGTTGATCACAAAGAAGATGATTTGTTGAATCATTGGCCTCCCAATACTAGCCAAGGGAAAAATAACAAAAACCCTAGATCAGGCTTAAGTTGAAAGAAAAGCCTACTAGAATGGGATGGTAGAGGAATGAAAATTTGTAGTGTTTCAGATATGGAATTGAAGTTTGGTATTCACATCATTGCACACAAGATATACAAATCTAGTAGGTTGAATAGTGTGCCATGTGAAATTGTGGACTTGGCATACAAGGTGGTAAAGAACAACTAATCATTCAACCTTGCTAAGCTATTGTTGAAACAACTCAACAAAAATATGGAAAGAATAAGGAATTCAAAGAATAACCCATGTAATTTTGTTTCCTTGTTAACTTGTCTGTTCTTTTATGTCCATAAATTCTTCCCTTCAAAAGGCACTATTGTTTGGAGAAAAGATGAGCCTGTGTTATATCAGATAAATGAGATTATTGTTGAAATGGGTGAATAATAGTATTATGGATAATTATTTTGATTCATTCAAAGAGAAAATGAATAATAGGTTCTGAATCCCCAAGTAACTAGTTCAAGATTATAAGGATGATGTTAGTTTCATGGTGGATTGTGACAAAGTGTATATTTAGGGAGTTAAGCCTAGAATTGTGTGAGTAAAACCTCTTTGTTATGAGGTTAATATTGATCAAAATAAAGATATCATTGAAGATCTTGTTAATGAGCCATTTGATCTTAAGGCTACATATTTTGGAACATATGATGATGCAAAAGCTAGGATTGAACTTGAAACAAAGCTCCCCCAAGCAGTGAATAAAGGAAAGAAGAGGATTGCAAAATTGAAAACCAATTCTATCCTTTTGTTAACCGAGGGAAATGGTGAAGATGAGGAAGTAGAGGATGAAGAAGTAGAAGATGAGGTAGAATTTGAGGAAGAAGAGCCATTAAGGAAGAAAGGCAAAGTCATTATCACCAAGCCACAAAAGCCATTCACTATAGTTTTTACTAGATCTTCAAAGAAGAAACCTACCAAGGAAGGAGGAGACATTATATTCAAGAAACCTCCACCCACCTTCAAAGATAGATTGAAAGAACTTCAGGAAGTAGTAGGCATAGCCAACTTTAAAGGATTAAAATATGAGACTAGGATTGAGGAAGAAAAGAAGCAGAATTGAAGACCTAGTGATTAACAAAATGGGTAAGAGGAAATACTCTCTAGACTAGCTTACTTCTCAACTTGATAATATTTTTTTTTGAAAAAGATAAAGTCGAGATGGGATTTTTCCATGCAAACTATCAAAGGGGTGAACCCACAATAGTGGGTTACACTTTTTCGGAGGAACAAATTCCTCCAAAAAAGTGCGGACCCAAAAAATTAACCGTATAGTTTCGATAGAAACTTATTTTAAAAGTTTCGATCAAAAATAATTACTTTCGATAGAAAGTAACCATCGATCGAAACTAACTGCTCCGAAAAGTTTTCATCGAAACTTAAGCCAAGTTTCGATCGAAACTTAAGCCAAGTTTTGATTGAAACTTGGAACGCGGGTTTCTCTACGATTTTAAAGTTTCGATCGAAACTTGACATAACTTTGGATCAAAACTTTGAAACCCGCTAGCATAAATAGTGGCACGGTTGGATTCTCTCCTCATTATTTCGATCGAAAGTTGGAGAGAGACTAGCATCTGCCTTATCGACTGTTTTAAAAAGGTATGAAACATTTGTTTTTTCCTTTTTTCTATTGTTCTAGTTAAAATTTATATTTTTTTTGTATATTTTATTGTTTTTTATATATGTTTCTTTGTATATTTTATTTTACTGTTTATGCTTAAGCCTCTAATGTTATTGTGAATCTCTAAATGCACAAATAAGATTTTTTTAAAGATAATTTTTCATCTATATTAGATCTAAATATATAATATTGTCTTTTAATTTAAAGTTTTCTTAAAAATTTATTATTTTAGATGTTTTGAAATGTATTTAATTTATGTATTTATTACAATGTTGAATGATTAGATTAGATGTAAATTCATTGTTTAAGTTACATGTAATTTTACAAATAAATATAATTTTTGACTTAGAACCTTATAGCCTTGACCTAGAACCATATAACCTTGACCTAGAATCATATAACCTTGACCTAAATTCATTATTTAAACTATAATCTTGACCTAACCATATAGTTATGTACAATAAAACCCTAAACATATATAACTAAGTACTTAATCACATAACAACTCGCCAAGGGATCCAAACAAAAAACTTCTAGTACTATTTAAAATGATTTTACTTAAGTTGTATTGTACTTTGTTTCATGGATCAAAAATGGATGATGTAAACTATTTTATAAATGTATATTCTTTTAGCCTTTCATACCCTATGACATGTACAGTGGATGTTTGTGCATTCCGAATTAATTTGCCAAGTGGCATTCGAAAAAAATGTATATAAATTATTTAAATGGATTGAACTGAAGTCTAGTTAATATTATTTCATGTGGATGTGTTATTTATTTTACTTTTAGTACTTATAATTATTTAAAAAAGAAATGTAAATGTGCTCATTAAGGAATTTGCAATCTCTTATGTTTTTTATAATTGTAAATTATTGTATGTATGTTATTGTTTGCTTAGTAAAACTTTTGATTAGTTCTTTGGATCCCTTGGCTAGGCCTCATTTAGAATTAACTATAATGTCAGTCTGTAAATTGAATTTAAAAATAATCTAAGTATATAATTAACTATATTATAATTCAATCACATGTCTTAACTTGGGTCCAAATCCTAAATTAAATACATATATAAGAATGCCTAGATTAATTTGCATCTAGGTAAGAATATAACATACATATACATACATAAGAACATATAACTTAGAATGTGTATGACCCAAAGAATACATGTTACAATCTTTAATTAATAAAAGTTAATTATAAGAACATAACTTGATTAAATAATATACAAGTTACATAAAAAAATGTACATCATATAATCTAATGTTCATGTAAAGATTAAATATATTTAACTTCAATTTTAACTCTTAAGTTCCTTAATGCTAAACAGTAGCCCTAAATTATACTAAACCTGGTCATAATCCTAACTACAAAACCCTTTAATCATAAATTATAACCCCTAATCTTAGATGCACACTTGAAACTATAAAACTTTTCTAAATCTCAATTTGAACCGTAGAGGTCTAAATGATAAACCCCAACATTAAATAGTAAATCATATTAATACTTGATCCTAACTTTAATTATATAAATTTATTAAAACTACGTGTTAAAACCATAATAAAATTTTTTATTGCTAATATAAATCCTAACCCTCAGAATCATACTTCTAGTTCAACATGATGTAAACCCATACCCTAACCCTCTAACCATACTTCTAGCAATGATCATGTACAAACCTATAACCTATAATCATACATTGTTAAACCATGACCCTAAATTATACTAAACCCTAGAATCAAGATGTATGTACACTAAGATCCTAAAATTTGTTAAATTTAAATGCTAAACTCTAATTTTAAAAGCTAGCTAGATATAAATTAATTTTAAGTACTAAACCATTATTCTAACCCTCATCATAAATTATGGTAAGTTCCCTTATACTAGATGATAAGCCCCAACCCTTATCCTAAATTATAAGCCCTAATCATAATCCTAGATCCATAAATTTAAACCTTGATTTACAAACCATAACCCTAAAAATAATACTAATACCAATGTCAACCCATATCCTAACCGTATAAATAATACTAATAGAAATGTAAACCCAATGTACCCTAACCCTAGAATCATAACTATAAGCCTAAATCCTAAATGCTAACTTGCCTACTTTACTAACCCTAATTGATAGACTATAATTTCTACTCAGGTACTTGGTCTCCGACCACATGATCCTAACCCTTTAATCGTGGTCTCAATCCTAAATCATAGCCCTAACCATAATCCTAACTCTAACCCTAAACCTAAAACTAAAATTTAATTATCCAAACCCTAACCCTAACCTCAAGATCTTAAAATTTAATTTCTATACCCTTATATTATAAATGATAATTTACCCTAAATCATAAGATTATATATATATAATCCATGCATATCATATCAAAATAATCATATAGAAATGTCATTTACGACATGTCCATCATATCAAAATATCAAAAAATGAGTGATATCATTTAGCATTATATCTTAATATTTAACACTAAAATAAACTAACCCTTGGGTCAACCCTAAACCAAATTGAATATATCAAACTAGATTGAAAGGTAAACTTGGCCCTTAACTAATTAATATTATACTTATAAACCAAATTGAATTAAACCATGATCATAAACAGGTAATTATATATCCCAAGTTAATAGTAGAAATCTTGAATTTAACCTTAAATCCTTTCCCCAGCCATTAACAAAATTGAACCGTTACCCTAAGATTGAATTGAAACATTAATTCAATTTATTAACTCTTTTCCTAATTGAAACCTAAGCATGTAAACCTAATCAAACAGCACAAACCAAATTGAACCCTAATCCTAAAACTAATTAAACATAGATATCAAGGTCTCAAAATGATACATCAATCTTATATATATGTACACAAATAGATCTATATATGCATATGTTGCATGATATGTATATTTGCACATATCATGTGTATGTGTATATATATGCACACGTATGCATGTATATATACACATGTGCATGATAGATCTATATGTGCAAATATACATATCATGTACATGTATATATGCATATATCTATATATACATATATATATATATATATATATATATATATATATATATGCACATATTTAAACTTCGTGGACCTAAATTACACCTGACAAAATTATGTGCACACATATGTGTAAAACCTTTGAACATTCAATCTAACTCAGATAGAAATATAACTTGCACACATGTAGTTCTTAAAAGGTCCTTGAGTTACAAACATTATATATATAACAACATGTGTGTTTTAAAATTTAGTTTTCTTTTAAGGTATATGTTCATTTAAGTTTTAGGACTTTTATATATATGTAGACATGTACGTGCATGTTTAATTCTATTAAAACAATTTAGATACAAGTTTTTTAATTTTATCAAATTGTACATACATATATGTTAATATAAGTTTCAAGTTTATTAAATGTAATACATTTTAATTTTAATTTTCAGGTTTACACATTATACACGCACCTACATACATTGACATGGCTGATCAACAGCCTTCTATCCCCCCGAGCAGCTTGTGGCCCTCGAGCAGCCTATACCTAGGCCTAAGTAGCCTATCCTGGGCCCTGAGCAGTAGCCTATACCCGAGCCTGAGAAGCCTATCCCCCCTGAGCAACATCATGTCCCCCGTGATCAGCTACCTATCCCACCTCAGGAGCTCTATGATCGCACTAACCAAGAGATTCATAGACTTCAGGAATCCCTGACTAGTGGCACATGCTCCAGTATTTATAGTTGTACATGCCAGACTATCTTACAAAGCCTGGAATTTATTCGAGATGAGATTCATGGCGCTGCCCCATATTCTACACATACTATACAAGTTGTCCTTGACAGTAAGAGACAAGAGGTCTCCTCTGGTCTTTCACTCTAGGAGGTGCAGGGCTTGCTGCCCAAAGATGTCTTGAAGAGGGAATGTTTCCCTCATTATCTTTCACAAAAGTATGTAAAGGGGTATTCTCCCCTTAAGTGTACAGATCCATAGATGGCTGCATTGATATACCCACGCTTTATTGCTGCCCATGGTCATTATCCAAATAACGACCAAATTCCACTCTATTTTTCTCGACAACTTTATGCAGAGGTTCTCTTACGCAGGGCAGTGAACTACACAAATTTACCAGGACATTTAGGATAGGGGCATGGTAGATTGGCTGATAGGTAGCAAGGTCGTCCCCCACTGGCACATAGATCGATTGTCAGAGAGAGGGCACTTGCTATTTCCCCTGTGTTAGGTCCATCAGCTGATGAGGCCATGCGTAGCACTCATTTACATGGGGTCCTTTAGGGAGTTGGAGAGATTGCAGCAGCTATCAGATCTATTTTGAGTAATGAGGTTGGTCAGTATTTGATGTCTCGTCGGCATTCCAGATCATCATCCTATGCTTCATCTTTAGGAGACTTGTAAGTAGAAGCTGACCATAGGGTTGTTTTTCTAGTCGGCTCCTTAGGGTTTTTCCCTAGTTGGCTAATAAGGAGGTTTTAAAAAAAAATAAAAATTTGTATATAAATATGAGTTTCATTGTTTACAATTTGCATTTATGTGAAATCAAGTTATTGGCTTTTGAATTGGTTAGAAAGAAATATTTGACAAACTTCAACCTATTTTTCAATTTTGGAGGAAGAATTTACGACATAGGCAATACAGATAAAAGAGCAAGTAAATATGCACGAAGAAGAACTAAGGAACAAGAAGATGAAAATTGTCAAAAAATGCTAGCAAGATACTATCTTAGATAAGGTACACATGCACAATCTTTTTTTTAATGTATTTAATTAGTTTATTTAGTTAGGATTAGGGTTTAAATCCAATTAGGAATATCATATTTATCTTAAATTAGCATTACTAGATTAACTTAATATTAAGATTTTATTTGAAATTATGTTCATATTTAGGCCATTAGGGTTTATTCAATTATGTCCATATTAGTCCTTAGGGTTATATTACATTATGAATAAATTTAAATTATGAATTTATTTAGCATGGGAATTACCTTGTTTATTCAATTATGTTAATAATTTATAGTGCATTAAGGTTTATTAGATTATGATTATAATTAAATAAATGAATTTATTTAGGATGTAGTCAACTAGGACAACGTACCGACATTGGAGAAGGTTCATCCCAAGTTCAAACAGGTACATGTGCATCTCTTGCAAGTATATAATATAGATCTCTCTAGAATTCTAGGTCTCTATCAAACTTTATATCTTTAATTTTTAAATTTAGTGAGCGATATTTCCCCTTATAAACTTACTTGATTTTATTTCTTATATCGTGCATGTGCAATTCTAGTAGATGATGAAAATATTGGACATGAGGAAATTGAAGATGAAGCAATGGATATTGAGGAAGGACCATCTAAAGGTTAGATAATTTAATCAAGTACATAATATTTCACTCAAGTTAAACATGTATATATGTATACATATATGTCCCCTAAAGAGATTGTATCTTAAGACTTTGTTTCATTTTTTCTTGTGCAGCCCGAGATCAAACAACAAATGAGAATGTTAATTTAGCTCAAAGATTGAAGAGAAAAATTAATCATAGAAACATAGATCATTTAATTGAAATGGATGTGGAAACATTGAGAGAATATGCTAATCAACCTACACATACTACGAAGAGGAAATTGAATAAAAAGTGTAAAGACATAATTGCACAATTTGAGAATCTATCAATAGTGGAGAAAACTCAACTATTATCAATTTCACTTCTCAAAGATGAATTAAAAGAGCCACTGAGACTATTGGGTATAGATACAAGTATAAAAAAGATGAGGACTTCTAAACTAGAAAAAGATATTGTTGAAAGTGTTAAGGAAGGGTTACATTCCATTGGAAAAAAACCTAGATCTGTACATACATCCATTGCACAAAGAGTGATATTGACATCTATTTTTAATAAGAAAACATCCCAAAATAGATAGATCTCTTCATTATCATCTCATTTCGGATATAGTCGAAAGATAGTACTACATTATCTAAAAAGGAGAAACAATTTGAATGATAGTACATTAGAAGGCAATTGGGCACTAATGTGTAGAACTCCTTGATCTGACATGATTGGGGAAATAGTTAAGAACTTAGTTATTCAATTTTGGATTGATAATACTCATCCTTCACCAAATAGAAGAGATATCATCAAGCAGAGGATTGGGCCTAAGGAATATATTCAACACGCAAAACATTGGTTGGATGTCACTCAACATGAATTGTATCTCTCATTTTGTAATTTAAATCCTAACATAAAGATTGGACAAACAATGTTTGAAAGATTGAAGCCCTATTTTGTGAAGATAAATAAATCTTTTGAAACATGTTGTTGTCGATATCATGTTGAATTTGATCTCTACTATGAAGGGTTTCGAAATATGATAGAAGAAAGTAGTGAAACTTCTCAAAATACTTTTCCTAAATGAATGAGTCAATTCATAACATCAATCTTATGTGAAAAACCAAATGATTGTGTCCGTGAAATAGATTGCATAAGAGGAACTTTTGAAACATGTGGTAACTTGACTAAATTTCCTTTGAGAGAAGAAGATACTAATACGACAAGGATGGTAAAATGTAAGAGATATAAGTACATAAAGTCAGAAACAAAAGCTGGAAAAGAATCAACAAGGTTAGAATATGTAGAGGATGAGATATTGGCTAGAGAATTTATGTCAAATTTTCGTAAATTGATTCAACCATATATATATGCCATGCATTTTTTGCTAAGTGGCAAGCAGAACAATTCCAAACACTAAGAGAAACTTTCCCACTTGGAACAATTCTATCTGTTGTTGACTTTGCAGAGAATTACTCTTTCGTATCTCAAAAACAACTTCAAGTAGAATGCTACTATAGAGAGCAGGCTACTATTATGGCTCAAGTGTCTTAT
Organism: Cupressus sempervirens; assembly: GCA_028749045.1. Lineage (NCBI taxonomy): Eukaryota > Viridiplantae > Streptophyta > Pinopsida > Cupressales > Cupressaceae > Cupressus > Cupressus sempervirens. The sequence continues at coordinate 496,665,622 of CM053790.1, forward strand.
CGACATGCACAAATTGATCTGGATGGTGTGGAAAGTACAAATCAAGCACGAGTCATTAAAAAAGAGTATGACTTAAATTATATTAGTGATGACAAAGAACATGACACACATTTTGTGGAACATTGTTTTAAGACATTTTTTGAATATTTGAAAAAAAAAAACATTAAAATAGAAAAACATTTTGTATGCTTAGATGGATGTGCAACACAATTTAAATCAGCTAGACCATTTTATGGATTATGTAGATATGATCGATACCTTAATATACCACACATTTGGAGTTTTTTTGAGAGTGGACATGGAAAGGGTGAGCATGATGGTGCAGGAGCTTGTATCAAATGTGCTTTAAGAAAGTATCAAATGGACTATAAAGGATATCACATTAATAATGCTCATGATGTGGTTGAGTGGTGCAAAACACATTTTTCGGTGCCAACAAATATTGATAACACATCATCAAAAGCAGATCGAGTCATACCATTTAGAGTGTTTGGGAGGTATCAGGTATATATAAATTAATTTGTTCATATTTTTAAATTGAATCTTAAATTTATATTTAATATGTTACCTTACATGATCTCTAACTAAATTATGGACCTTGTGTACACATTCAGGTGTTGATAGAAGATCAATGCATGCATGCAAGAGGGTAGAGAAGAAACGATCTTTGCATTCAGTTATGAGTACAAATAGTAATGTGTGGTCATTGTATACAAGAGAATACTCATGTTTTTGTCCTAATTGTATTGATGAAGACTATGGTGGTTGCATTAATCAAGAACATGGATATGTGGATGAATGGACTTTGGTGCCACTAGATGTTATTAATACGAATGAGTTTGAGGATGAAAACTATGATGATATTCCATTGATTTCTAGTGATTATAACCATATTTCAGGATTGATCAGAGTTGGTATGTATGAACTATATATATACCTGGATCATGTACATGTATACATTTTTCATAATTTTGGTTAATTTTTATTATATATATGTACTTATGTAAATGACGTGTATCCAGAATTTTGACATATATAATAAGTTTGTGTAGGAAATGTTTTTGCAGTCATAGCAGAATCAAAAAATGTAGAAGGTGCTAGCTATTATTTATTACGTTGCACCATGGAAAGAGAGAAGCTAATAAAGACTGAAATAAGTGATGAAATTTTTTTTCCCACAGGTTAGTATATAGTTGAATTATGTATATATGTATGTCAAGTATCTATATTTTTAATGAATTCAAATTCTTTGACTTAAATTCAAGATTGATGTATTTTTTAAATGTATACATGTGCAGGTTCTTTTGTTGTACAAGGAACATATTTGAAGAAAATAAAAGTACTTAAAAATGGGATTCATTTCACTGATTATCAACCTAACAATAAGGTATATCAATATAGTAACCATGTTATTGCCACTGGTCTAACTCTTCATCCAGTCAAAGGACTTGGAATACGTAAGTGGAGGCTCCATATTGATGATCATGAGAAAATATTAAATGTTATCCAAGAACGAGCTGATCCACTTGATATGAGATAGAAACAACTCCTAATTTGAAATGTAACTCAAGAACAATTTGAAATTTGGTTGAACAATCATTTGATCAATTTGAAATTTCATGGAATAACTAATTTTCTAAATTGAACTTTTACTCTTTCATTTTGAATTTTCTAAAGTAACTAATTATAGAAATTATGAACTTATATGTACATGTGTGTACACTAATTACCTGACATGTGCACCTTGAGGGAAAGAAATTCGAACACCACTTGTCTTAAGGGGATGAAATTAGGAGTTTGTAAAATTAATTATATTGAACTTTCTATTTCACTTAACTTGTCAATTTTTGGACACATGTATGCTTTCAATTTAACTAATTACCTGACATGTGAGCTTTCAATTTTAGGACATGTGAGCTTTCAAGCTCAAATTGTAATTTTTTTAACTAAATTTTGAACATGTACATGTTTTAAGTTGGACTTGAATTAGAACATTGGGCTTAAGGGGATAAAATTCTAGGATACATGTGTGCACTTGAATTAAAATTTCACTATGATTAAAATTTGAAATGTAACTCAAGAACAATTTAAAATTTGGTTCAAACTATTTCAAATTTGGTTGAACAATTATTTGATCAATTTGAAATTTGGTGTCCAATAACTAACTTTGTAAATTGAACTTTTACTCTTTCATTTTTAACTCAATGTCTTGAATTCATTTTACTTTCTATTATATTGAACTTTCTATTTCATTTAACTTGTCAATTTTAGAACACATGTACACTTTCAATTTAACTAATTAGGACATGTGCTTTTAATTTTAGGACATGTGAGCTTTCGATTTAACTAATTACTTGACATGTGAGCTTTCAAGTTCAAATTGCAATTTGTTTAAACTAAATTTTGAACATGTACATGTTTTAAGTTGGACTTGAATTTTACAACATTGGGCTTAAGGGGATAAAATTATAAGATATGTGTACAAATAAAAGGGATGAGTTCTATATATTTAATCAAGTTAGGAGTTATGTACAACTAATTACCTGATACTTTAACATTTAATACATGTAATATATTACCAAACATTTAAATTACATGAACTATTTATATATATATATATCTAAATTTAATCAATATATTAAACATGCACGTACATATCTAAATAAATTACTTACATATCTTAGATAGAAACAATTTATAATATACTAGATCTAGATCTAGTATGTGCATTAGATTCCACAACATAATGCAACATGTATCAATCATCTCGAGAACAAATAAAAAAAACATGTATCTATCTAGAGATCTATCAGAAGATAATATCAAATATAAATAGCATGCACACATGTAGACATGTAAATCTAGGTACATCTATATCAAATCAAATATAAATATAACATGCATCATGTGTGTATATAAAGTGTTTATCTAATATATATGAATATCTCTCTGGATGAAAGTCTACAACAAATCATCTAGATAAAAAAAACTATGGATCATCAGGTGCAGGACTATCATCGCCATGCCTTGTCACAACGCGCTCTGAAGACTGACTAGTATCAAGGTGCTCACTAGGATGTCCTGACCCCTATATATAAATTCAAGAGAAAGTGATATCAATACATACATATATTTAATCAAGAGAAAGTGATATTGAAATACATGTACGTGCATTTAATCAAAACATAAATAAACATTACCTATCCACTACTGACATCATCTAATGAGTCTTGATGACGTACATGATCTTGCATCAAAGCTGGACTAAAAATAGGCACATCCCCCTACATTGTACACGTGCACGTGCAACACATCAAATTAAAATTTCTCTACATTATTACATTTGAATCTACATGAATGATATACATGTACATGTGCACACATGCACGTGTCTAAATTAAATTAGTTTGAAATGATTGAAATTTTAACATGAACAAATTCTTTTTTACCTATGTAGATGGTGGCATCTGATAATACTTGGACTTCCTAGCATCAATCGTGTCCACTAATGCATCCAGATTTTGCTGCATCACATCAAGCTCAATCTCTGCATCTCTTTCCGGCCCCATGGCTGGTGACTAGCACATGTCCTAATAATGATGAGCCAAGTGGACTATGTACATGAGATGGCATAGAAGTAGAATCATCACATGTCAACAAGTCCATCCATCCTGTGGTCGACAAGCTCAAATCAACATCATCAAGGCCCACATCTGAACTCTGAGCTTGCACTGTAACACTGACTGAAGGGTCTGTGGTATGTATATGTCTCTGTGGAGCAAAAGAGTGGTCAATAGATGGATCATCATGTGCACTACCACCATGACCACTACCTGATCGATGAGAGTAATATGGTTGAGGATGTGTCCTAGTACTACCATGGACACGACCTCGAACATCTGATATAGGTATGCCAAGATGCTCTAACACAAATCTATATGTATATAATAAATTCTCAGCCAGACCAATCATAGTATATCATGCCAACACTCCAGTGAGACCCTCTAAGCTAGCCACTGAAGGGATGCCTGCTGCATTGTGATCCTCTTCATCTTCTTCATTGTTAAAATGAGTTACTTCTTCAATATTATCTTCTTCATCTTTCTCCTTATCCTGCTCTTCATTGTCATCTTTAACATCAAATAGAAAATCACTTGGTTTATGTAATAGATAGACATTCTTCCAAGTCTTTGTTGCATTCCTTACAATATGCTCAATGTATTTAATCAAAACCAAACAAGTATTAAACTTCAGAGTCAAATTTTCTTCATTTTTCTTCAGTGACTCTTTTGCCTTAGCATTTGATATGCTCAGTATTAGCTACCTGAAGGTTTGCCCATATATGTCTAAATAAAAGAGGCTACTAAGGAAGCAAAGCAAGATGATGAGGAGACTGATCTAGTTAAGATAGTTGCAATAGTCATTGCCTTATTTCCTCGCTCTCTAAGAAAACTAGTGATAAGATCAATTATTTAATGCAAATGCAGAATGGATCTTGGGAACAAGGCCATGTTAGGTATGCATGTACAATGCAAAGAAATGCAACCTCTAAAAATGGAGAAAGAGGGAAAATCACATGGGAAAAACCCTCCTCCAAAAAGAGGTAATAAACATGCTAAAAAAATGAAGGAACGAAGGAAGGCCTCAACAAGAACCACCAAGGAGAACTTCCACCACAAATGTTTCGAGAGACTCTCTCAAAACCATAAGTACAACTAACCCCCCCATGAAAATAGACACCAAAGCTCCTCCAGAATGATGGAGCTACTGTAGAAATGATCGAACCAATGAAACTCCAATGCAGAAGGAACAAGGGCACATAACAAGGGAACCCCTAAATGAGAGGGGAAACTAGAAGGCCTAGCTGACACTCAAAGCAAAAAGTATGAGGATTTAAAAATGGAATCCCCAAGGCAAGTGTGATGAAACTGTCATGAATGTCCGTTGTAGTATCCACAAAAAGTGTACCTAGAGTCTCAATGAAAGAAGCTAAAGGATTAGATAGATAAGAAGAAGAATCCTTTATAGGAGAAAATCCCTCAACTAGACGTGATGTGGCGGTCAAAACAGGGATCCTAGGAATAATACAAAGGTTCAAGTATCCTGACTGCATTACATTATGCTCCTTCGAAAGAGAAGTAGTGTGCTCCAACAATGGAGATAGTGGACCAAAGTGCAAGTAGTTTAGAGACAAGTGGAAGGATCAACTACCCCTATAAAAATAAGACCTCCTATTACATGATCCCAAATGAAGACTGAATCAGCAGCGAACTCAACTGTCTTCCCTAATTGACTGCATGTAATCTGAGAAATCGAGAGAAGGTTGGCAGAAAAAGATGGAACATACAATACATCATTGAATATACCATCCTAGATGTGAACTTAACCTTTCCCATAGACTGATAGGGCAATTTTATTCCCCATGAGAATATGAGGAATAGGAGAAGCCTCAAGAGTAGAGAAGACACCTTGAAAAGATGTCATATGGTGAGAAGCACCTAAATCCAGTATCCAAGGAACCTGTGAAGGAGATGCAATGGAAGCTTGTAATGCATGACCCTTTCCAAGATTCCATGTAGATGGTGAAGATGTTGAAGAAGACTTAAAGGCAGAGCCTTGTGAGGTAGAAGAGGATGGAGAAGAAATAGTGTTCTTCTGAAGAAGAGCTTACAAATCTACAATTTGTTTCTCATAGCCATCAAATCTCTTCTAAAAACAATGTGCCTCATCATGAGATACTTTCCAACAATAGGAATAAGTAGGAGTCTGAGTCTTATTTTTCTCCTTCTTCTTAGAAGACGATGAACCAGTAGAAAAGGTATTTGATATCTACTTCAAATTCTGCTCCTGTGTATACTTGACAAGCAATGGTTGTGACTGTGAACCTAAAAGTGAATCCATCTAATTGATTTTGGACTATTCATGAGTTAACCAATCATAAAATATCTCAAATGAAGGCATCCTGTATCTATCACCCAAGGCATCGATAGTGGAGTAGAAAGTGGAAGAGAAGATCTAATATTGTCTCCTCAACTTTGAGAGTATCATAAAGATACACTCATCATCTATCTTAGTTTTCCCGCATCCCTACAAAAGTGTACGCAAAGATTTGAACTTCATCAAGAAGTCCTCAATGGTAAGAAAGTTATCAGGTGTCAAAGAAGTCAACTCTGTATCTTGCCGAACTGCCTGGAACTCATTCACTTGGCCAAACAAAGTCTAAAATTTGAGCCTATTTAAGCTTATGGGTAGTCAAAACATCCAAGTGAAATAGTAGACTGTCTAAAATGTTTAGTGCAATCAATCCCATGGCCTCATCCATTTTGTTCCTATGCTAAAGAACCTCAAAAGCTTGTCTAAGAATAGGTTGATTCTCATCTAGACATGACCATAAGCCCCTCGAAGTGAGAAGCTATGTCATTTGTGCCTTCTAGGTTTGATAGTTGTGTCGTGTCAAATAGGTCATAGATGGATCTAGAAGACAAAAGTAGGAGGGTCTTATTTTGAAGTAAATTATAGAAGAGAAAATGCTCCCCCCCACAATGTATAAATTGGGCACTCTTTACTTAGTGTGATTACAATAGCCAATTTAGGGCCTATTTTTTAAAGTAGTATTTCTATCTACAAAACCTATAATCTTATTATAGATCTGAAAAGTAAACTAAAAAATATACACTTTAAAAAAAAATAGAACCTGATTATGTGTCCAAATGAGCCTGTATTAAGCATTTGAAGTGGCCAAAAAAGGGAATTGCAAGTTGCAAAAAAAATAATGAACAGAGATCTCAAACCATCTACACCAATGTGTAGATCACAAAATCCTACCCCAAAACAAAAGAAATTGCTCGAAAAAATGAGTCCGTATGAGGGAGATATCAATGTTTGAAAATTAACTCTGTAGTTATTTTTTCTGAATCGCCACCATCGCACCTCTAAAAAAATAAAGAAAAAAAGCCCAATAAATATAAGATCTATTGTGTCAAACCCTCTTTCTCATTTTCTCCAAACAATTAAAAATTCTCTACCTCATTATTGAAGAAAAAATCACAAACAAACTAGGGTTTGTGTCTTCGAATCACAACTTCAAAAATCCTTCAGACCAAGAAGCAATAGGGAGGCTCTAATAACATGTAGGAGTTGATGAAATCTAGCTCCACAGCTCGCCAAGATCACATGCATGTAAATAGCTTGCTGAAGAGAAACTGAAGGAGCAAGAGCTTGAAGGAAACAAAGTAGGAGAAAATATTTCACAATAGGAAAATGAAATTGCTATGTGAATGGATGATTTTACAATGAGAGAGAGACCACTTATAAATGCATCAAGGAAGCTTGTAGAACAAGTTGGAAAGTGTTAGAAGATAAGGTTGATAACTAAGTACACTTCCACAAAAAGGTGGAACATGCTAGAAGGGAACAAACTCCCGTGTTGTCAAAAACTCATCACTACAATGATTAACTATTGAATATTAAATAAATGAATTAACCTAAGTAAGCTTAAGTAATAGAATAAATAATTAATAATTAATTAATTATTTTCTCTAACAAAGTATTGAGGTTGACTCTTCTCAACCAATTTTGTATCAGCTAGCAGAGGTGGTACAAAAATTTAATGAAGATACTAACAAACAAGATAAGCTAGTGCAAAAAGCAAAGAAGACGTTTGCTAATAAAGTGTTGGAGTACATTGCTCAGTAGATAGTCATTTTTCAAGTAGAACTTTCTATAGTTTTGGCAATTTAGAAGCATCTTGTACAAATGTGTCATCAGTTTTTAGAAAGCTATGTGATGTTTTTGAGTTTACTAAAGAAATAAAGGACAACTTGTCCAAAATAGTTGAAGATTTGGAAGCTAGTGCTCAATAGCTACAACTTGACCCTAGTTCAAGCTCTAAACATTTTCATAAGATAAGAATTTTGTCAAATATGAAAGTACAATTTCCTAGAGAAGAAGCAAGGATTAGATGCACATTGATAGATATACAAAATATGATTTGTCCCATCATGAATGCACTAAGGAAACATAATGTACATTAAAAAACTCTCATCCATGATAATAACTTCTCCACTGCAGATCATATGATAGAATTGTAGTCAAAAGTCCAAATTGTACTTCACACATGTAGGCTCCTACAAGACAATTGGGATAACACCTTGGGGATCATTCTCAAGGTACATTCAATTTTTTTATCTCATTTTGGTGTTACCATATAAACAAATAGAATAAATCTTTGGCATTAATGTCAAAAAGGGGGAGAAAGATATATTTATGGAGGAAGACTTATGTTATGGGGGATAACATGCAATAAGTTGAAAAATCAATTCGGGAAGTGAAATATGTATAGAAAGATATGTATACTATTTTTGAGATTTTTCAAAATTGAGTGAGATTATTGACATATTAGTCAAGTTTTTTATTAATGACACACACTTATTTAGATTCTATATAGCTACCTTGCTCTTTGTATAGCTATCAATGTTTTCCAAGTATTTCAATTTTCATTAAGTTCTACAATTCCTATCGAGTCCTTCAGACAAATCTTAGTGGTTACCAAGTAGTCATAGTTAGAGTAAAGACCAGTAATGTAAACTATGCATCTTAGTTGATGCTTAGTTTGCTAGTGCAAGACAAGTTGTGCAGTGTTCATCGAGTTCATAGTGTATGTGATGTGAGTCCTATGTTACTTGAGCTTCTCAATGTTAACCAAGATACACAATTTATATTGAGCTCAAAGTGATACTATTTATGAAGTCATACAATGTATATCAAGAGACTCAATTTATATGACAAGTTTCATAGTATCTATCGAGACACCAATGTAGACCAAGTTCAAGACTACTTGAAAGTGATTAGTATGGACTGAGCTTCTACATCCACCAAGTGCATGACAATGTCTAGCATTGATAGTGGATGTCGAGTATCAGAACCTCATCGAGTCAGTCTTCAAAACCTGAGCGTCTTCGTGGGGGCTGACTTTTTAATATTTGGGTTAACTTGTATTATAGCCAACCTTGTAATTTGTACAATTGGATTGGTATATATGTAATAAATTATATCATATCCAAGTGAGTATGATGAAGGTGTGAATATGAATGTAATTAGAGAAGAGAAAAAATAGTGAATTACAAAGGCTACAATAGTATAAGGAGTAGCAAAGACATATCTATCACAACAAGGTGATTAGCACATAAAGGAATCTCATTTAGCAAACCAAGTTGTAGATCAAAGATCATCTACTATTTCATCCTAATAAGTGGATAATTCAAATCCTTTCACAAGGTAGACCTAACACTCTTTTGTAAATCTCTTTACTGAGTACACACTTAATTGTATGTTTGTAAATCCTTTTAGAAGGTGGGTATCATCCCCACCCCAGTTTTACTTTCTATTTGAAAGGTTTCTAGGTCACCAAAACTTTGTATGACAGTGTTACAAGTGCTTTCATGTTTTCAGTTTCTTATGCATGCAATTAGATCAAATTATATGTAATGGATTAAATGCTAATTGGATTGTTTGATTAAGAGTTGAAATTGTTAAAGTTTTAGAAGTTATTGATTCATCCCTCCTCTCTTAGTAAGTTATCATAGTCTTGAATATTTCCAACAACCTCAAAACTATAGAAAGTTTGTTTACTTTGAAACTGATACTTTACCAAAGGTACAAAAAAAATTATTGAGTAACAACAAATATCATCACTCAAATAGTCAAAACCAACAAGGTCACCTAAGTCTATAGTCGAACCTAAGTTGCACCCAAAGCAACTTGAGTTAGAGACAATTCAAACTGAGTCCTAGAAAAAGTAACCTAAGTCACAGATTATGGGAACCGAGTCTCTGAAAAGGAAAATAGAGCAGATTTTATATTTTTATAGAACCTTTGAGCATGGTGAACCAAGTGAAATAAGTCCATAATCTAGAATAAAAAGAACTTTTACTTTCTAGATATGTCAAAAGACATCATGTACTTAAACAAATAATTGGAGATCAAACAGAAGGAGCAATGACAAGGAACAAACTAAAAGATACATTTTTCTTGTTGAATTTAAACTTGGAGCTATTAAAGATGCATTGAATAATCAAAGTTTGATAGAGGCAATGAATGAAGAGATTCAGAAAAATTGAAAAGGAAAATGAATGAAAATGGAGAAGTATCAAGGAATAAGGCAAGGCCAGTGTGCAAAGGATATGCTCAAGAAGAAGGTATAGACTATCGATAAACATTTTCTCCCATTGCTAGACTTGAATGGGTCAGAACATTGCTTGAATATACATCAAATGGATGTAAAATCAACTTTCTTGAATGGAATTATAGAGGAAAAAGTTTTCATTGATCAACCTGGAGGTTTTATTGATCCAAATAAAAGAGACATAGTCTATAAGTTACATAAAGCTTTGTATAGTCTAAAATATGCTCCTAGAGCATGGTACGAGAGGCTACATGGGTATCTAGTAAAGATTGGTATTCAAAGAACCAATTATAATAGTCATTTATATATTAAAGGACCAAAAAATAAGATATTGTTAGTAGAAATATTTTTGGATAATATATTATTCACAAAATAATTTTGATCAAAATAATTCTATGAAGAAATGAGGAAAGAATTTGAAATTTCAATATTTCAAGAGATAAAATTCTTTCTTGGTTTACAAGTTCATGAAATGAAGGATGACATTTACCTTCCTCAGTCAAAATATATCAAGGAGATACTAAAGACATTTAGAGTGGAAGATTTCAAACTAGTTAAACACCTATATCTATAATTGGGAAAATTTAGTATGTTGTTCACATAGGACTTGATATTGCATTAGTAGTTGGTGTAGTTGCAAGGTTCTCTGCAAATCCTAGAGAAATCATATGATGGTAGTCAAAAGAATTATGAGATATCTAAAAGGTACTCAAGACTATGCTTTATGGTAAAAGAAAGGAGGAAACATTGACTTGAAAGTCTTTACTGATGCAGATTATGCTAGAAGCGTTGATGATAGAAAAAAAAAACCATTGAAAGAGCATTCTTTCTTGGAAAGAGGCTACTACCGTGAACCAATTAGAATTAGAATTGCATCTCTTAGTCTATAATAGAGGTAGAATATGTTTCTATAGCAGTTAATTATTCCAAAATAATTTGGATCAAGAAAATATTGTGAGGAATAAAGGAGGAAATCAATGACCTAGTTGTTATCTATTGTGATAACACAAGTGCAATCAACATATCCAAAAATCTAATGATGCACTCTAAGAAAGAACACATTGCAATCAAGTATGTTATGAGAGAATTAGTTCAAGATAAATAGGTTAGATTGGAATACATGAACACAAAGGAGCAGGTTGTTGACATATTTACCAAACCATTACCTAAGGATGCATTTTTGTATCTCAAAGGAAAGCTAGGGGTCATTCCCCTATATGATGCTCACTACAATACAGATTAGGGATGTAGATCAACCAAACTACATTGAAGATCTATCAATTTGATCCAAAGAAGTCAAGGCTTATTGCATATGAATCATTACATAACATACATTATAAACTCATTATATCAAGTCCTTCACATATGATGTCAAAGAGGGGGAGATTGAATATGTCATGTTCATACCAAAAGAAAAGAGGGAGAATTTGATCAGATTGAGTCTGAAGTGAAGATTTCAGAGGGGAAATCTCAAAGGGAGTTCTCATGTCCATGAAGAATTAGAATAAAACTAAGGATATTATAAAATCTTATAAATCATTTTTTTTTCTATGTTTTCTTTTCTTATGACATGTTGTGTTTCCATCAATGCCAAAGAGGGAGATTGTTGAAAACAATTATTCAATTGTATATTTTCATTGATATTACACAAATATTAAATTCTATCTGAGCACTACCAGTAGTAACCAAGCTCATAACACTTCAGTATCAGCCAAGCAAAAGTTTAGAAGAAGCCAAGTTTAGGGATCAAGTGAAAATCAACCTAAGTTTGTCAATGATAGATTTAAGTGTTAAGCGAGTTAGGTTGATTGCCAAAGGGGTTTAGTGTAAGCTGAGTCAGTCAATTACCAAGGAACTTAGTTGTAACTGAGTGGTCCAATTTTAATATCAGCAAACCTACAACATAATAGTTTTGTTTATTATTTTGTTTATGTAAGCTGACTTAGTGGATGTTAATTGTTTATTTGTAAAGGTATTCAAGATGACTTGAAATTGAGTTTCATATATATGAAAGGTCAAGTTGTGGATTGAAATATGGAAGTTGTAGAAAAACAACATATGTGAATAAAGAAGAATATCTAATGAAGGGTAGACCCTCTATAGAGCTACAAAGATTATTTTGATTAGGGAGGATTTAGAGGATAAGCCAAAAGAAAAAGATGAAATTGCAAACCAATTTCTTCATTATTTTTTACTCTCTAATAATTATAGAAGTGAAGAAATCTCTTAACAGAGTTGACTTAATAGTCATTTTGTATATCCTTTAACAATGTGACATTACTAGATTGAAGTGTCTTAATACCTCTAAAAAGGAAACTTCTAATGGGCTGATTTAAATCCTTTAAAATGATCACACCTAATAGTGTATTTTGTAACCTTTAATAGGGTTGGTTCCTAATAGGGCCCAATTTAGAAGAGTGAAAATTTGTAACTAGTTGCATTGGTGGTTTTTCCAAATTGGGTTTTCATGTTAAATCTCAGTATCTCATGTGTTCATGTTATTTTCTTACTTCTTTATCTTTCTACAACTAAGTTACTAAGGTTTAACACATGTTAATATCTCAAGATTTCTTCGTTAACCTAGTTATAGTGAATATCTAGTTGTAATTGAGTTGTGCAAGGATTTGAGTTAATAAGAATTTTTATTAGCATCTAAGGGATTTGGACTTGTTTAAGTGAAAACTAATTCACCCCTCCCCTCTTAGTTACTCCTCTTATATTTCCAATAATCATCTCTAGCCATCAATTCGGCTATTCTCCCTTGATTATATGTCATTTTATTGAAAGAATGTGAGCTTGAACTGGTGTTCTTGCTCAATGAATTTGTACAAGCCTTTGTATCATCCTATAACTTATAAATAGCATGTTGATTCTCCAATGTGAAGAAGTAAGCATTACAAAGTTTCATATGCAAAGAATAAATAACTTTCAAAATTTCTTCCACACTCATTACACAAGTAGAAAGATCAACCTTCTTGATTGCAAGATCGGTTAATATTTTCTCCAATACTTTGTGCTCAAATTTATTTTTAGACCATCTCATGAATTTTTCATTAGTCTCTATATCATCCATCTGAATTTTGTCAACTATATACAAAATTTGATCCAAAATTTGATGTTTCTCATTAACATTAGAAATGTCAAAAGCATCAACAAAAATATCCTTCATGTTATGTAGCACTTGCTTCTTCTTGTGTTCTCTTCTCAATTGTTCTTGCTTTGTCTTGCAACATAGAAAGGTTTATAAATGTTAAATTTTCTCCAAATTCATATTGTTCAAGTCATACATAGGTAATATAATTACCTCATTTAAACTCGTTGTTCCTCTGTTATTTCATCTTTTTGTGCCACTATCTGCAATTGATGGGTGTTTTCACTAGGTAGTTATACATACAGTTGTTTTCAATTTTCACTTGATCCAGGTGTCTATCTGGGCTCTTCAGGAGTTAATCTAACCTATTGTACAAGCGTAACAATTAATGTCTCTATTGGCATGGCACTACATAGTTGTATAAGAACATGGATAACCTCTTCTTCCTTTGGTTTCTTTGTCTCTCTTAGTTCTCTCTCCACTTCTGCCTTATCCTCAATTGCTTTATCATCTGTGACATAAGTGAATTGTGGAAACACAAATATTTCATTTCCTTGTTTCTTAGATTTCATGTTTGAAGTAACTATAATTGATATCACTTAAAAATCACCAGTCTTTACACTCTCAATCCTTGGATAATCCTATATTTGTAATAAAACTGGATTGCTACATGACAAAGAAGGGTTTGAGGCATCTGATGTAGCATTTTTCAAATCTTCCTCAGTTAATACATTCTAATTTGGTGAAGATTAATTAAGAACATCCTCAATTGTGACAATGTCTTGCTATTCACTCCCTTCTACCATCTTATTTCTTCTGCTAGCTTTGCAACTTCCTCTTCATCATCTTGTTCTTCTAGTTCTACTAAATCTCTACCTTCTTTCTCTTCTTCTTCATTAGCCAATGGAACAAGCAATCCAAATCCTTTCTTCCATATTAATATACTCTCTTTCTCAAATTTATGAGCTTTATTCTTCAAAATTTTATATGCTCTCTCTTTTGGTATAATATTTTTTACAAAATCTTTCAAGGTTATAGGCATATGTGTCTTTCCCAAATGAGGCATTGTGTGTGCTATATGATTTCCCTTATTTGCCTCTCCATGGATATTTCCCATATCCTCTTAGCATCAAGTTTATTATAAAAATCTTAAGGAATGACTTTGCCTAATTCTATAGGTGTATACCTAAACTTGATGAGCATATCTATCATAGATTTTTCAAGGTTCTCCTGATCATCTTTATTTAAATAATTAAAATTAATATTCTTAAAACCTCCAAAACTGGTTGAGTCCCTAATATACTGACATACATGGTCAATAGTCATCAAAGGTAGTCTGTGCACAATTTAAAATTTTCTCAAATCATCAGACTCAATTTCTTCATCTTCCTTCTTCTCATCAAGTGTAACAACAAGTTTTGTCCTCAACCTCTTAGGTAAAATTTTCTTTTGTTCTTTGTTCAAATTTCATTTTATTGGGATCCCTTTGCCTCTTGCAGCTAGGGATTGAGTTGCCTTTGATCTTGTGATTACTTTGGCTCTAGTGGTGTGACAACCTTCTTCACATCTTTGTTCAGATCCTCTTTTACCTTTCGATCAATAATCACAAATTTCTTCTATTATGTTGTCTTGGGCTTGGTAGCAACTACTTCCTTGCCCTATGACCCTTTGTCTTTAGCCTCTTCAATAGATTCCTCATCCTCTCCTTTGCCTTTGATTATCTAAAGCCGATCTTTTCCAAGTTTACCCTCAATATCTTTGATCATCTTCTTTCTTTTTCTATCTATCTTGGGCACTTTTGTTTCCATTAATATCTTAATCTTGGTTATCTCATAGGTACTAAAAGGCTCCTCATTTGTATCAATCTCTTTAGATAAGAATTCATTAGCCATGCAACCCTTTGTAGTACTTCCTATACATAGATAAAAAAAAATTATATCTACCATAAAGCATATATCATCAAAATAGTGATCTACCATAGGCCTAGGTATCCTCATCATATTCTTCATCTTATTCTTGAATTCCTCAAAATAATTATGCATTATAGCTTCAAAATTTTCTTCCCATTGATTGATGAGGTCACTTATTTGCTCAAGTAATGGTCTACTTCTATCCCATGCTATGGTGTTCAAAGTATGGAATGAATTGTACACATAGAAAAATAAACAAACAAGTAGAGAACTTCACTTACATGAAGTATTGTTTCCTTTCCTTATTACTCCAACATTCTTTGATAGTTATTGTAGTTGAAGCTCAACAAGATCATAACTATAATCTTTCTTTACAATTTTCTAGCCTCAATAATCTATTATCACACAATTTCTCATATGTTGCACGAATTGCATAATCTCCAACTTCTACCACTTTACATAGCTAACACAATATCACAACATCGATCATCAACAGTCTTAGTGGAATTGATGATAAGGCACCAGATCCATCACCAGTCATTGTAATATTTGGATACTGCTTGAATTTCATTGGAGGACAATGATCATTCCTCACAATTTGTGCATTACTTTCCTTAAACATTTCCTCTATAGATGTAGATACAAATGAAGCCATCTATAAACTAGGGTTTGAACAAATTTGCTTCAACAAATTTGAAAATAGCTTACCTTAGTAATGAAACTTTTCCATACTGAGCTCTTCCAATTTTCTAATAACACACTATGATTTGCTTGTTATATCGCTGAAATTGTCTTAATCACCTTTGAACTTCTTGTGCACTAAAAATCATTTGGTAAAATGAAAATAAATATCAAAATTTGATATATAACTTCAATCTATTCATTTAGGTCTGTATTAAATGTCTTTGTAGTTTGGTAGGTCCACAATAGTTATCTTGGCCTTCACAAGTTGTATTCACACTTCTTTCCATTCAAATACTCGATCACTATCACTTTTCTCATCCAGAACCACTTCGTTCAATCAATAAATTAACTTAGTCAATGTAAGCTCTTGGTCTATATTATAATGCTAAGTTAATATAGACAATATTACTGATGCTTGACATTGGATAGTATAACTTATTTAATTGCTCAATTATTTTCTCAAATATTTCCTAATGCATCTTGGTTTATGTTAATATTGACTTTTAATCACATTTATTTTTAGGAACTAATGTATGCTATGATATTTGAGTATATAGTCCGTTACACACCTTTTTTTAGTTAGATGCGGTGTGATCACCTGATCCATTGGATTGGGTGATCTCAACTTTTCTTTGTTCATCTAGCTTCTACTACATCTTTCCATGATTTATTCATCTCAACCTTTCCTTTTCCTTTATTTCTTTCATTGTTTGGTGTTGGTTTTTAGGTCTTGTAGTTCTTACTAACACGTCCAACCTTAAGACAATAATATCTTAAATTAAGTATAGTCATGCCTAATCCATCTCATATCTTAAATCTCATTTCATATAATCATAAACTTGTAATGACTAAATTGAAATCTATCTAAGCATATCATCGATGAAAACATAAACACATAACACAAAAGATCTTGGTAGCCCAAAAACCCTTGAGGATAAAGGTATAATTAGGGTGGGGATGAAACCCAAAAATCCATACTATTGGAATAATAACATTTTCCTATTAAGGATATAGTTTGATCACTTCTTATGATCTACCATGTGAGGGGTCTACTCTATCAAAATATATTAAAAATTGTTAGGATTCACCTTGATTAAATTATTTTACACTAAGAATTAAGTAAGGACTCTATTGGGAGATTTAAGTAAGGTCTATTAGAACCACTATGTTAAGAGATTTTTTCGGACTCAATCTGTCAAAATTGATTCAATACCTAATCCTTGAGTTTTTTCTACAAGATATTTATTGATCTCTTATTTTCAATGTCTCAATATAATCTCCTTATCTGATATGTTATGTTATGTCCTTCAATGGTATGTTTCTCTATCTAGTCTTCTACCTAGCATAGCCTTCCTTGCTCTATAATTAACTTGTTTTTTCTCCTTCACACTTTTCTTCTTATTCATATACATGTCATTAGGCTTAGATTCCTTCCTTAAATAAACAATCACAGAAAGTTCTAGATCTTAATAAATGATTCATATTCCATCCTTTTGTTTTTTTACCCTTTTGATTTTTGGATTGGATAATTTTCTTTTCTTGGATTAATTCCTTTAGAAAAAATGTGTAACATGCCCCTTAGCTATTAGTATAATTAATAAATGTCACATAGAAGTTGGAAAAAATGATTTACATAAGTGTTTTTTCCATTACAAAATCATATTTCAAAATTGGTTTACTCAACTCTTGAATGTTCTAACCCTTGGTCATAACTAACATTCATGATGACACTTGACTTCTATAGGCTCAGCATATACTAACTCACTCAAAATAAGTTAACCTTTGCTACACTTGGTCTTTACTGTTCGACATGTAATGTAGTATAAACAAGTTCTTTATAGCCCAGCCTTCTCTAGATGGCCTGGTCATAGTGATGACTGACCAATGTTGCCTTGGAAATGACTAAGTTTTGGATACTAATAGGTAAGTTGGTCTTAGAGGTCAATAGTTTATGTACCACTCAATTTGATAAAAATTTGAATTTTAAATTCACTAGTTTGAATGTGACAATCTTCTAGGTTTTCAACACCAGTAGATACGAGGACCTCATACATCAAAAAGAGTGGTTGATGCATAATGAAGTGAGATATTGTGTGTATCAAAGTAAAAGTGTGAAGAGAAGTGAGAAGTGAAAAGATGGTGTTTGAACTAGTTCAAATGATGAATAAAATGAAGAAGAAGAATTGTTGAGAAGATCAAGATCCAGATAGAAAGCTATATGTACTTGTAAGCATAACTTGTGCACTACACACATAAATAAAATACAAGAGAAAGGATGGATGATATTTGTATACCAAAAATGTGGCATGCTTCTATAAACTCTTATTCTCAAGTATATCCATGAAAGAGAGCATCTAAAGACATAGCTTATAGATCTATCTATGACATGCAAAGGTGCAAGTAGAAGTATGGTGGCTATCGAATGAACCTAGCTATGTAGCCCTTTTAAGGTGCACTATAGAATGAGAGATTGAAGAGTGACATCAAGAGAACTAGCACCCAAGAATCATTATGAAACTACAATAAAAGATGAAAGCTAAATGAAGAATGCAAATAAAACTATATGATTTAAGATCTAAGAATAAAGGAAATCCAAGCTACATGCAAGTAAGCCATGATATAAATTTATAAGATGCAAGTGTAATCTACAAATGTTCCAAGTTATCCAAAGCTCCAAAGCACCTAGAAATCATGTGTTAGTATAAAATACCTTGGTTGGAAAATGGGAAGAGAGCCCTCCTTTTAAACAAAAATGGATGATTGAGATAAAAATCAAAGAGTGCCTTAATCAGGGGTGGAGGATGCATCTTTGGTGATCCATGTACACAAGCGTCTTGCCTAATCAATATTAATGGTGGAGTTAAAAAAGGTGAGAGATGTGTGGATGAGAATGAAGATTCCACCTACCTGGTAAAGTGTGCATCTCATGTGAGAGAAAACACCTTTTTCTTTTATTTTTAAAATAGGAATAATGTTTTTCTTATGCACGCTTAAGATAAGTGGGAAGTGGGGACTTTTTTATTTAATTAAAATGGATCATGTTCATTCAATTAAATAGGAAACTTAGGATAAGTTGGTCAAAGAATAGGTTATAATTGAATAAATAAATTTTATCAGATTTGATCAAAGATGAATGATTAATAAATTATGGAAGTTTAGAAGAAATGGGGGCTTATAGTCTAGATGACCATTTATTTGTGATTATTTTTCCCCTCTTTGACTAATACAAGATTGATCTAGCAACACATTACATCAAAGAGTGAAGAAGCCAAGCAAGTAGTAGATAGAAAAATTTGACTCCAAAGAGTGAAGCATGGAGACATAGAAAATCATGAATTCATAGTCAATTAGTAACATAATTAAGCATTAGGAGAAAGCAATAGACAATAGTAATACTCGATAAGGGCACTTATATGTCAATCCAAGTATCCAAAGCAAGAAGATAAATCAAGAGCAAATAGAAGGTCAACCATATTCTCTTGAGGAGTAAATAGCTATAGTAGAAAAAGAAATTTGCAACGCTAGAAGAATATTCCCACGCCCATAGGATTAAAATCAAAATGAAATAAAGGAGAGACAGAAATGGGATATATCTAGATCAAATATAGATAACTTGAAAATTCCATGATGATAGTTAAGAGATTAGACCCAAAGAAATACCACTAAGCAATGCTATTATGCTCGAGTTTGATTAGATTTCACCAAGAAAATAAAGTATGAGCATTAGGTCAATGGATGAAAATAGGTGAAATAAAATGGCATTTAATTGAATAAGATAAGAATAAGAGAATAGATATGATGAAGGAATGAAGAAAAAATTAATACATAAAAATGATTTAAAGATTAAGCCTCAAATAGTTAGCTAACTACATGGAAGAAGGAAGAATTTGAAAGCACAATTTCGATCATCAAGATGAAACTAAATTTCAATTTAAATCCCAAAAATGGATCCAGGTCATGGAAATTAACTAGTGGTGCAATTTTTTTGTAAATCTGATGAGTTAAAAATTAGGTAAAAATAAGGTCAAGTGGTTATAAAAGGGGTCCAATGGGTCATTTTCAAATCATTTATCTTATTTAATTTTGAGAAATTGAGAGTATAGAGCATACGATGGCCTAGAGGATAGTTTTGATCGAGAGTTATCGATTTGAGCGTAATTGGTTGCGCAGTCAGTCTCTGTAGTATGGTCCACCAATAATTAATCAACATCCCAACATGTTTTTGAGTGATTTTGAGAATTTTTCATATATTTCTAGGGTTCTAGATAGGTTGCTAAAAAAATTGTGTGATACATTAAAATGTATCGCACCACTATAGTGTCGATCATCACATGATAGTTCTAACATCAAGATTGCATTGTGTCACTTTTATGAGCTTTATTGTATTTGAACCACTCATCTTTCATACGATACCCAACAAAGTATTGCATTGGTAGAAATTATCACATGGGTATAGTATAAAGTATCATATGATACTTATCAGCCACATATTGATTGTTTAAGAAAAATGTGTTGTCTGTAATTTGCAAATCTTAGTTTCTTACTAGTAATTGAGTTATGATATTTTTAGTTTTATTTGGATTCTCATTTGATAGGTGGTCACATGTGGACATGTTTATCTATGCATGAGGTGTTTCTTGCCCTTAATATCAAGGTGCCTCAGGTAGTAGGGCTATGACTACTGCCTATACTAGATGACATAGATAAAGGGAGACTAGAGACCATCAGATTTAAATGGTTGTTATCGTTGCCCCATATCTAGGAAAGCCATGGCCTTTTGACAATAGTAGTAGAGAGATGGCACAATGAGCATAATACCTTTCATCTTCCCACTAGAGAGGCGATGAAAAAACATAAACCCTACAAAACTATTTGATTAAACAATGTATGCTAGTGTCAAAAACTAGAGATACAAAGTGTAACTACAATTAAAGAAAATAAAGTTTTAAAAAAAAATACTAGGTAGAAAAATTGTGCAGAGTGAAACAATAAAACTCTTGAAGATGTGTGATAGAATACACAAGGGCAACATAAGTCTAGAATCAAGATGATGAACTAGTAGAAGCTAGGCCATAAGACAATAAAAGCAGAATGGCAAACTATGGGAGAAAGTCAGTGACCTGCCAACTAGAAAAATTTTGTATATAGAGAAAAGTTTTATCATACAATATTATGTCTCCAAGTGCTAAAATAGAAGATGTACAATGCAAAAAATCTAAAACTAAAAAATGAGTGAAGTTAAACATTAGTTCCAATCCCACAGTGGGTGCCAAAAATGTATCCAAGATACCTAATGAATTTGGAGTCTTAGATGATAGATTATATCTTCCTATTTATGACATGCAAGAATCAAGTACATAATGAAGGTTGCTCCAAAATGAACTAAATAGGCAAGATCTCAAAAGATGTATTATGAAATGAAATATTCAAAGAGATAGAATGTAATAAGAGTGTAAGTATCAAAAGATCTCCATGATGAATGAAAATTATGTTAGAAGATATGAAAAATGCAAAATAAGGCTAAGTAAAGTAAATCTAGGCTTAAATGGATGAAATAGTTACTATGCCATTTTAATTAATGCAGACATGATTAGCTAAATACAAGAGAGTAAATTATAACTAAGCTAAAATGTAGTATCCAAGTTCTGAATAAATAAAATGACAAAGTGATGACATTACAACACCATGAACTCTAGATATCTCAAGAGTGAGAAAATAACCTCCTTTTAAATAAATTTAAAAAAGAGCAAATGATCAAGATTAAGAGGAAAAAGAATGAGAAAAGATGAAGATCGATTCTTAGTTCATCATTGTGCTCATGTCTTATGTGGAAAAATAAATGGCTATGATTAAGGAGTGAAAAAATGCATGGTTGAGATAAAGAGGCAAACAAACCTTTCGAAAAGTCAAAAGATTGCACTCATTTAAAATTGAAATTTTAAGTGGGTGCAATTTTTCTTTTGTTTTTCTTTTCAATTTTTTTCTTTATGTGCACATAGGATAAAGGGGTCTTATTATTTAATTAAAGGGGAACATGTTATTTTAAAGAAATTAAACTTAGAATAAAGTGGTCATGCTTTAGTAAATGATCAAATAAATATTTATGTGATGATTTGATCAAGGATTATTGATTATTTAGCTATTCAAAATTGATTCACTGCATAATAGAAGTCCCAAATTTTATTTAATCATGTCAAAAGTGGGCTTAAATTTTGATAGATGAGAAATGGGTGATTACAATTATATGAACATGATAACTATTGTAATTTGAATAAATCTAATATTTTATATGATCTTCATATTTCTATAAACTAAAATATAACTCATAGATATATATGAAACCACTTTTGAACATCGCCATACTATATAGATAATATATAACTTAGAATGGGAAAACACTATTGAAATATTAGTTGCACTTATATTATTGATGCAATAGAACCAATAGTGGGTCAAAACAAGGTTCCTAGAATCCTCTTCACTGAAGGTATAAATACAATAAATGTCCTTACAAAGCCAATCTACCCCAGAAAAACCTATCAAAAGTGTTCAAAAAGATGGATAAGTTTATTCCAACCCAAAACACTCCTATGAAATCTCAATCACAAGGAAAACCTATCACAAAGAAAACTAATCACTAGTTGCTCTCACAAGGCATTAATAACACTTTTGGCACTTTCACTCCCCAAACTCACTTAAGGACTAGGGGTGACTCAATACATGATCATAGTCTACTTAGGTCATAAATAACATTAAAAAAAATATTAGAATCAAACTATGCAACATCTATCCCTATCTTTCTTCACAAACCCAAGTCAAGGCTTATAGCCCTTGAATTCTAAAAACTTGACTTAGATTCAACAACAACACACAACCCAAGAAATGAATCACTGATTCAGATGCTATTTTGCTATTTACATAACATACCAAAGCACTAGGGTCCCAAGATGAGAATGTAGCAAGTAAAACTTACAATCTTGCCTAGAAGGATTAGTCAATTAGGCCTCTATTCAATAAGTAAGTATCATAACCTCTGAAAGAAACTCCATCCAATAGTTGAAACATGAGGGGGCTCATATAAAAGGTTCATAAATGAGATCCTAGGCCTTCAAGCCTTTTTTGTAGTAAGTTGTGGGAGTTGATGTTGCACGTTACTAGCATGGACATGGATCTTGCATGGCTAGGGCATCAATTTTCTCCTTGTTGTTTGCACCTTATCATACCCTAGGTAGATACAAGAAACCATGGCAACAATCAGTAAAACTTGAATATTTGGATTTAGAAAATGAATTAGAATCGCATTCCAAGTGCATTAGAATGTTGATTCACCAGGCTATCCAATAATGCTACCAATCCATACCTTTGTGTGAAAGTGAGTCCGTACAACATGTTGTAGCATGAGATTTTGTAGAAAAACTTAGTATTTTATTGTTTTGGAAGCTAAAGTATGCATTCTATGCCTATCACCCACCTGAAAGGACTATGTAGACTTTCCCAACTATTACAACAATCATTTTAACCAAATATGGTCGTTGGAATTTGAAACTACAAGATTTGCAAAAAAATTACTAAAAGTTGCTTGACAACTTGTTAGCAACTTTGTAGCTTTTAGTGCAACTTTGCCTAAGGTAACCAAAAAGTTAGTTTTATCCGATCTAACATGGACCAAAACATGTAAAAGCATAAAAAAATCTATCTATCCTAAGATTCTAGGCTATGTGAAACGTTTGACCACAGTTGCCCAAGGGCTTATAAAGTTCCAATCTTGGAACTAGGTCTCACAAGTGGGTCAACATGAATAGCCAACATTCCTAAACAAAACCTAATGGTTCAAAAGACTTCAAAAGAGACCTAACATTTATTTTATCAGGGTTCCCCTGCACCAATTATAATTCAAGTATAGATATTCATGATTTATAATTAGATTTTACTTGAGTTTGAATAACTCAACCAAAGTGGAATATAGTGAGACATAAAGAGAAATGGCTATTTTGAATGCAATATTTTGCAAGAGCCAAATATGGTGCATTCCATATATGCTTGGTGTGCACAAGCCTAAGATGATGCACACCAAACTATAAGTTGTGTACCATATATGATTATGATATTTCTATCAAGATTTAACTCTGTAGTTTTTGAGTCAAACTCGTTGACCCATGTTTCAAGAGTCATGATTCAATATGAATCCATCTCTCGTGAGAATAAATGAATCACTTAGTACTCATTTTATCTAAGTGATTCTTATAGAGGCAAAGCATTGAGATTTCCAAGGAGGTCACCCATCCCACTACTACTCTAGCTTGAGCATAGGAATTCCCAATCCTTCACCTTTGTGAGCATCACCTAGATGCGCTGGGTGCTAAGTCTTCCATTTATTCTCATGAGAGATGGATTTGTGTTGAACCAATACTCATGAAATATAACTTAATGAGTTTGACTAAAAATCTACATAGTTAAATCCTAATAGAGATATCATAACTTGACTTGTTGTGGAAATTATCTCCTGCGTATCACCATATATGACATTATTCATATCATGTTTTTTTATGGCAACAAAAATGTGAGTTGTGTCTCTTTGGTTCCCCTCTCTTTGTGCACCCACCCACTTGAAGAAATAGTGGTCATTTGTGTGCTTGTTACATATAGCCTCATAGGCTCATGTCCTACTCTAATTTTAAATTTGAATCTTCATTCAATTTATATTGCATGTTAATATAACAAATAATTTTTAAGTTGCTCAATTTGGAGATTCTTTCTTTTGAATTCAAACTTCATTTTAGGAGATGGTGCACTAGGAAACTATTCTATTTGGAACTTTATCTCTAGTCTTCTTGATGAGACACATTTGACTAAGTGGACATAATGTCGCAATTAATTTTTTGTGTTTAAATATGGTAAAATGTTACCATAAGAAATTAAGATATTATATTATGGTTTTAACACTAACCCATGGTTATGCATATTTTAATGATGCAACCAATTAATGGGCGTTGTATATGTGTAAGTGATCTCACAAGTGCTAGATGATTTCACACCTAGCTGTTCAAGAGTTTTGTTTTAAGCACATTTAAACAGCCACAAAAGAAAAAAGAAAAAAAATTGCAAAATATCGATGATATATGATTAAACACAAATTTTTATTTTTTATTTTATTTACACATATCTCTTATTAGATACACAACTCTCACTATGTGGACACTTATGTGACTTAATCTTTTAACTTATATAAGTACCCATACTTTTATAGACACTAAAAATAAATTTCATTCAATTATAAATAGTCAACATAAGAATTATTTCATGACAACTATTTATATAATATTAAAAAAAACAAAAGTAGACATCAAATCAATAAGTGTGAATATTGAAAGGAAGCTCCCTCAGAAAATTTCTAAAATACGTTTCTAGTACAGTAATATGTAGTATTGCACAAGGGACATGCTTTCAGTTTCTTTGGTTACAAGCAGCGGATTCCTTCAAAAAAGGATATCCAACTCTAATGTTGCGGTCAAACATAGTTGTAAAGATACCTTTCTTGACAAAATCAACAAGCTTTGTACGTTCCAATGCAAAACTCATCGGGCAGTGATAAAAATACTTGAGGTACGAAATTAGAAGTAACTGGTATGAAAGCGAGATAATTAATCATTATAGGAAATCCAATATTACAGACAATTTCAAGATTAGGAGCGGTCCCGTTAGTATTTACAGAGAGGAAAATGAGTTTTGTTCGGAACGGTATTAGGTCTCCTAATCGCCGAAAATGGGTATGATGCACTCCTGACAAATGTGGAAGCTCGAGATTAAGCAAAGATCGACATGTGTGTGAGCATTTCACATCGAGGGTTTCAACCAGCTGCCGTTAAAGATCTTCTTGCAAATTAGTACACAGATTTTCAACTTGTTGTCCTGCAATGAAGCGCCGCTGTTGCACGTTTCTGCTTTCATCAAATCAAATTTCTCGCTTTTCGCAAAGATGCTCTTTTTCATGTTATTTTACTGCATTATGATTGTCCTGTTTAAACCTATTCAGAGGGTCAGACCAGACAATGATAATAACAAGGTACAATGAGACTCCGAAATGCCTTCTGCTGGTGTTATGAAAGAATCAGAGCGTGGACAGTTTAGAGCGAAAGAAATGTTCAGCGATCTACCATGCCTTGGTCTGCTCTCTATTTCTCTTTCAGTTTTTTAGGGTTTGATAAGAATACGTGCAACTGTGCTGCGGCCTTCGCCCTGCACAGTTGATATGCCTTTTCAATACACATTTTTTAAGGTGTTTGCATTTATCTGTATTGTCTGACAAAAATACCCGTCCATTATGTTTTCGAAGGCTCCAGATTTGGCACTGGTTTAGGGTAAAGTGAAGAGATCTGAAATGCCGAGGAAAGAGACCTTACAGGAGTAAAGAGGTAAGATCATCCTTCTATTTTTCCATGCCATTAAATGAATCTTTCAGAAATTTAGGGCAACTGAGAGCCATTATGTTATAGTTCTCTTTTGTTTCTCTCGCTTCTTATAACAAAATAGTTTCATGGATCAAGTCTTTTGTTTACCCCATCAGTTATTGCATTACCAGTTTCAATAGTAGTTCCAGAACCAAGGCAATATCAAAAATTATGTATTATTTTTAAAATTTGCGATGGACCTGCTAATGGAAATTTTGTTTATACTGATACCATCCAACCTTAGAACGCACCTCTAACTTTTAAGAAACTTTGTTGTGTATGTTAGCAGTGAATTGGAAAACTCACTTGATTATCCAACTTTAAAGGACACCTATAATCTTTTAAGAGACTTTGTTATAATTTATTAAATACCAAAGCATATTTAATACAACGAAACTACGAGATTCCTAACTTTTTCAAAAGGAATAAGGTATTAGAAATAAGGGACAGTAAAATAAATATTAAGTATAAAGAAAACAAAATAAGGTTACGAACTATCAAGTTAAAACAAAAACTATAAATCGCTAACCAGAGGTGGAGCCAAACAAAAATTCAGTAGCATAAATTTATTTTCTAAATTTAATATTGTTCTTTTTAGGTCAAAGATTATTTTTGTTAAAGATCTAGTTAAAATGTAGGATTATTCTTCACAATTGTCATTAAACTTCTTAAAATAAATATAGAACTACATATAATCAATTCAACCAAATTTATATAATGATGTGATACTGACATGATAACTCTATTTGAAGCATAGGTGATAATAATTTTGTCTCTTTGCTTACAAATTTGGAATGTGTTCTTTGTTAGGAGGGAACAATTGAACACACTTAAAAAAAAAAAAAACTATCCTCAACCAATACATGGTTTTGTACCTATAGAAAGTATTCAGCAATATTTCAATCTAAATGGATTATGTTTTAAATGGCTTATAGAAGAATTAGTGGTGCTCATTAATATAGAAAAAGAAAGTTTAAATTAATTTACAAAAAAAGATTAGAAATTTCCTATGTCTAGATTTTCACACATTTAAGTTATAGTGTTTCAAAAACATTCGAGGACAACTTGTAGTAAAATATGAGATAACTATTCTTAGAGGGCACTACACAATTTCAATTTTTTTAGAGAGGCTTACAATATTGAGTAGCTTCTTTCATGATATTGTTTAACATCTTAGTGCCTAAGTAAATAAATATTGTTTAACATCTTACGCTTACATTTTATTAACTAATATTTAAATTTTCCCTAGACCAAAAACCTCTCCCTTTTCATGTTTTATTTTCTAATGCTTTGTGAACTTTTAAGCATATCATAACTCATTGGATGTCCATTTCTATAATTTAGATAATTTTTCTTCTATGCACACTCTTAATTGTTTTGGTAATATATTTCAATATTGATCAAGGTGTACCTCATCCCCTACAAATGAAATTCTTGTCATTTTTAATTGAATTGTATAACACCTTGCAATACCAATCATTTTGTGGTAGTCGTCAGCATAATCACAGTGACTTGCACTAGTAGAGTACATAAATCGAAGGTAAGAATAAGAGGCCTATGATAACCTCATACTAATACTAAGAAAAAATCAAAGTTATATTAATAATCTATTTAAGAACAATACTTTTACTTGACCTATTTATGATTTTTTTGGTTGTTTATTTTATTGGTGGAATTTTATTATATTGCATCTATTCAACAATACATAATTTCATAATGATTGTGATAGGTTGTGCTAGAGTTTTTACTTCTACTGCAAGAGGTATTGGGAAAGATGGAGTTGATGGGGATGATGGGAAAGATGATACCAATAATGGTGATGAAGATGATAGCAATACGAATAGAGGGGATGCCATGTTTTCTTTACTTGATTAGAGCTTTTCACCCCATCTTTTAGCAACCATTATATGTCTCTGCATGGGTTTGTTTGGAGGGGGCATGCATGTTTGTATTTTTTTGTGGTTTTTGAGATTTGTGGGCTTTTGGTGCCTCCCTTCCAAAGGTAGTAGTTTATTTGGGAAGCCATAAGAATATGTGATCTCTTTTTTATCTCAGTCCCTCTTGCTTGTTGTTTCTTGCAGTGGGGTTTTGAGTTCCCCTATTTCATTTGGATGGAAAATTCTCTTTGTTGACTTGGGGTTTTGCCTCTTTTTGATGAGGGGATTTTTTTCTTTTAAGGTTTCTATGTGTGGTCTTTTGGATCTAGCTATTCACATTATCACCTTGATCTTCACCATGTCCTCTCATTGGATTTCTCTTGTTCCTAGATGGATTTTTTTAAGCGACATCCTTCTTATGATGATTATGAGCCCTATAGAGAGGGATTCTCCCTATTTTGCCCAATCAATTTCTTTGGCTCTATCATTCCATATTCCTTTGTAGTTCAACCATGTTGAGGTGGAGGTGAAACCAATATTGGTTGCTTGGTGTTGGTCTATAGAGATTTGTAGTGGAATCTGTTGGGCTACTATTTATTTGGGCCTTTTGGTGATTAGTTGATATTGTTCAGGTACAGGTTTATCCCTGGCCTTCCTTACCATTATTCCTATTGATGTGGATGTCTCGTATGCGGTGGAGAGGAGGATATCCTCTATTTGTTTGTATTTAAGCCTATGGTTTTTGGTGGATCTTCTCTTGATATATAGCTCTAATCCTTATGTTCTTTTTTGGGCTGGAAAGTTGGTTATTAGTTTTTTCTTTATTGATATTTTGGCTATTAAGATTTTTTTTTGGACTAGCTAGAATGGGCGTCTTGTACCCCCAATGTCATAGCTAAAGCTAGGATTTATGCTACTACCTTTGGTTTTGAGGTCCTACTTTGTGTTTTCTTCTTCAATTTCTAATCAGAATGATACATATAATTCTCAAGGGTCCTTCTTGGTGGCTAGGCATAATTTATTGGGAGGTTACACATTTTGGGTCTTCCCAACTCCTTGGGGGAGTCTAGATGTTTCTATGAAAAATATTTTGAGGGACTTTGTTTTGGTTTGATGGCTAAGGAAGCAGTGTTTTTTTTTACTTAGATGGCTTGAGGGACTACAAAATCCTATTTATTTATACTCAATAGGGTGTCTCTATGAGTGACCAACATTGTTTTCTAGGGTCTTTCTTTCTCAAAGTTTCTTGGTTGTAGATCATTGGTATTTGATGCGTTGCTAGATGTTTTATTGTCATATCCATAGGAGAGTTTCATATTTGATGTGTTGCTAGACTTTTTATAGTCATATCTATGGGAGAGTTTCATATTTGATAGGGTTCTTGATCCCTAATAAAATCTATTTGTAAGGGGGTTTGGGTTCCCTCAAAACCATCTTTGACCTCAATAAAAAATAGCACAAAATTTCATACAAAATAAAATAAAATAAATATTTTTTATATTATTCAATCCAAACATAATAACATTTAACTTAGTACAACATTTGAGCTTTTGGGAAATACCATATCTAAAGGAGAAATAAATATTTAAATACTTCACCCCATTTTTGTTGGTAAGTTTTGGTCTAGAATTGTAAGTAATGGTAAGTGGAAGATCTAAAAAAAAAATTGATAATTGTTTGTGTAATTAAACATTACTAATTACACTTTACTTAAGTTTACTTTGTATAATACATTTTGATATTAGTTTTCATGTAGCCACTTAGGAGTTAGCATTCTATTTGAGTACATGTTGTCCCACACCTCTCTTTGTTTGATACACCTTTGCATTCTTATCCTCTCATTGTTTCACATACTTTCATACACAATGGAGGATAATTCACCTTGTCTTAACATGTTCTTAGTTGTTGTTTGTATCAATTATATAACTCCTAGTTATCTTGCATTTCCTATCTATTTAGACACTTCTACATGCTTTGAATCTACATCTGAAATTTATTATTGATTGTTAATTATTGAACAAATTCATTTTAGGATCATATCATTTGTCTCTTTTGTGCTATCTCTTATTCTTCAAAATCTTGGCATTTTATTGTTGCCCAGGAACCATATTCTCACATAGTATTAGAACCATGGGAGTTTCATTTCATGGTGTGTTTCGAGATAATTTTGTTGTAGGTCAAGATTGGAGCTTGTTGGCAGAAATCAAATATTGGTATCACATTTAGAAGGTTCAAAATCCCCAAAATTGACTTTTTTTACATCCAAATCAGATATCTAAAGTCAATCTAGAGTCATTTAAATTTTTGAGGTGTGATGTTGTCTATTCAGAAAAATAATGACATAAGTGATTTTCAAATGATGATATCTCACTCATCTAGATTCCTTTTTTGAGTGATCATTTTTTTTTGTTTTGGGGTAGAATTTCATGATCTACACATTGGTGCAATTATTATGTGATCCTTGTTACTATTTTTTTCTTCTAAAAATTGAAAATATTGATTTTTCCAAATTTAGAGGCTTCCTTCAAGCTCATACAAATTCATTTTTAGGTTAAATTTAT
Organism: Cupressus sempervirens; assembly: GCA_028749045.1. NCBI lineage: Eukaryota > Viridiplantae > Streptophyta > Pinopsida > Cupressales > Cupressaceae > Cupressus > Cupressus sempervirens. The sequence goes on from CM053790.1 coordinate 496,696,376, forward strand.
TTTGGAAGTCCATAATTTTTTGTCTATATTCTAGATTTGGTATTGGTTTGGAGAAATTTTAAGGAGGCATAACACTTTCATCATATGGTCTATTTTTGACATATTTTGGCACTTGTAATTGATTAGATCTCTAAGAGACCTTGTGTGTTATGTTTTTGAGTCTTGTCTAGCTTCTTCTTTTTTTGTGTGTGTAATCAACCTAATTAGATGTCCACTTTGGTCCATTTTGACAAGTTGGAACCATAGTCACACTAAGTATAAAGTTTCAAAAACATCTATTTAGGGTGGTCCTATCTTATCTATTATATTTTGAGGGATGCCTTAATTAGTACATCATGAATTAGAATGATTTAATTAAGTGTATAACACAAACCTATAAAAGAGAATTAACTTATCTCTTGGCTATCTAAGTCAACATGATGCATTAACATATTTATATGAGGAAGGAGCTCCCTACAATGTGCTCTCTATGAGAATGTTTTCCATGTATTTTTTTTTATGGATATGGGGGTTTTGGATTCACTTCAAGACATGATGTCAAGTCTTCCTTTTGATATTTGGATATATCTTTAGGAGTTTTATGGAGATTCACATGTTCCTCCCAAACAGATCTAGTGCCTCTAGTTATGGCTCTTACTTCTCCAATTAAGATTGCATCTACTGCCATTCTTGATGATCCTCACATTCACATAACTATGGATTAAAGCAATTTAGTATAATTTTTTGTGTTTTGGGATACAATTTCATGATCTACACATTGGTGCAATTGTTTTGTCATATTTGTCCCTTTTTTTTATGACAGTTGTAAATACTGATTTTTCCAAATTTAAAGGCTTCATTTAGGCTTAGACAAATTCATTTTTAGGTGAAATTTATTTTGAAAGTCCATAATTTTCTATCTAAATTATAGATCTAGTACTAGTTTGGAGAAATTTTAAGTAGACATAACACTTCCATCATATGGCTTATTTTTTACATATTTTGGCACTTGTAATTAATTAGATCTTTTAGAGACCTTTTGTGTTATTTTTTTGAGTCTTCCCTAGCTTCATTTTCTTTTTGTAATTATTCTAATTAGATGTCCACTTTAGTTCATTTTGACAAGTGGGAATCATAGTCACACTCAGTATAAAGTGCCAAAAGCATCTCTTTAGGGTGATCCTGTTTTATCTATTATATTTTGAGGAATGCCTTGATTAGTACATCATGAATTAGAATTATTTAATTAAATTTACAGCACTTGAAACTATTAAAAATGTAGTAACTTATCTCTTGGCTATCTAAGTCAACATGAATCATTAACATAGTTATATGAGGAAAGACTTCCTTACAATGTGGTCTCTATGAGAATATTTTCCATGTAATTTTTCTATATGGATATGGAGGGTTTGGATTCACTTCAAAAAATGATGGCAAATAATCCTTGTGATATTTGGATATATCTTGAGGAGATTTATGGAGATTCACATGTTGCTTTGAAACTAATCTAGTGCCTCTACTTGTGGTTCCTACTTCTCCAGTTAAGATTGCATCTACTATTATTCTTGATGATGCTTGTATTCGCACAACTATAGATTCAAGTGATTTGGTACAATAGTAAATTTCATGTCTTCTAGTTATAGCTCCTTCAAATGACTTCTTGACAGACATTGCAGGTTTGTCTACAAAGTCCTACATTAAGGATTTAGGAGATGTCATTGACAATATTCAACTTTTCTTTATGGAGGATGATCCTTCTTTAGTTGTTTTGAGGGAACACTCTTACCCTCATATTAATTATATACTTGGTCATTCTTTTATGTTTGACATGATTGTGGATCTTTGGTAAAAATGTTGGAGTAGGTCACCTTCTTTTCAAAGGAGACACTTGAGTTTTTGACATAGTTTCTACATTCATCCTTGGTGTTTATTTTTCTTTTTCAATAGAGTGGCATAATACACATGATTTAGAGGAGGCATGTTTCAATGTTGGCCTTGGGACACTTTAGTAGGTTTTAGAGAATACATACATTCTAAGGTATTTTTCTTGTAATTGGGTAGGTTTCTTCATGCATCTTCCTACTTATTTTGAGGAAACGTCCTTGTCTTTGGAGTTTGAACCACATTCTACATCAAGAAGTTCCCATTTGTTCCTTGTTAGGCACCTTCTTCTATTACACTAGATCCTGATTGGATCATGACATATTCATAAACCAAGGACATGGAGGCACATCATCAAAATTTATTGATATCATACTTCATTTTGATTCCCCTTCCTATTTCCTATCCATAATGGGGATCCATTTTCCACTTGTATATTGTGCATCTTCTTCCTAAAGGAAAAAATATTATTTTTAGACATTGGACCACCTTTTTTCTTCAAGCACTATCCATACTTGCCGAAGATCATTACTATGGGTGGGATTTCATTTCTTCTTATTTCCTTCACATTGATCGATTTTGTATTCTATATGCATGATGTATGTAATAATGGGGGCGGGGGGGTGGTTGGGTGGGGGTCTTGATTACTCCATCCATACATTCATCTTGCCTTCTTTTTCATCTCTCTTTTCGGGGGAGGCTTTTTCCCACAAGGTATTCCCCCTTTCTCTACTTCATGGAGATTGTATTGAATATATCTTGCACTTGAAGTTTGTACATGGGCACCTAAGATGGCCTAGAAGTTGGAAGCTATCATGTATTTTCATTTATCTTTTGTGAGCTTAGATGCATTCTTGTAAGTTCCAATTAAGGAAGGGTGTTGCTATAATTAAATATTACTAATTATAGGTTACTTAAGTGTCTAAAAGTACAAAGTTCTATCACCTTTTAGGTCGACTTATTAGAATGATTGAATTTGAGTATTTCTATCTAAAAATTAATTTTATTCAAACATATGATCTAGACAAATTCATTTTAGCTAAGTTATATATGGTCTCACACTTTTCCAATTGGAAGTGTCTATTAAATGCATGTTTTATACTAGTGTGTATCCAATTAATTAATAAAAAAATTATTTTAAAAACTTTCTATTTCAATATATCTTACTATTTGTTATGATAATTTTTTAATAAAATATAAACTCCATTTATAGAGCCAAAAGTCAAGAATGTTCTCATATGGAGCTTATAGTGTTTTAATTAGATATAGTATATTGTAATTAAAAAATCTATAAGTACATATTTTAATACTCGAGAAGATGTCAATTTTGAGAAAGAAAAAAATGTTAAAACATATCCAAAAAATTTAAAATTGCATGACATTCTTGAGGAGAGAGTCCTCTTCAAGAATATATAATTTTTCTTTTGGTTAGAATTTATTCGTTTTAAAAAGTGTTGGGGAGATGAAAATTGTCAATTTTAGGTGAGTTGAAATTTGAATCGTTATAAAAGATAAAATATAGGTCTAAAGACAATTTTTTATTTTTTATTTTTTATTTTTCTAGCTATGTATATGTTATCTATAACATAATCTAAGATCAAAGGGAAATAAGTTTGTTTCCATATAGTTTTGTGGTGGAAACTAGGCTCTTAATTTTTTGCAATTTTCAACAAGTAAAAAATTTTCTTTAAAAATGAGGAAAATATATCAATTCTTGTTCTAAATAATCATTAAAAATTATAATCCTAAACTTCATCCATTTCTACAAATTTCATTAGTTTACTTCATTATCAAATTCTAAATAATACTATCGGTTTTATGTAATTGAAGATGAATAGTTATATTTTTGCTAGTCTTTTCCTTTATAAAATGGTGACATAGGTCTGTGCTTTTACCCAAGTTTACTTAGGATAATATAATTCAATTTTATTTGTTATGTAGAAACCTAGGACTTAGCACTTAACTTGTGCACTGGTTTCTCACACTTCTCTTTTTGTGATACACCTTTCCATTCTTATTCTCTCATTGTTCCACATAATTTCATGCACAATGGAGGATAATCTACCTTTTGATGAATATGTGCTTACTTTTTGTTATTATTTGAGTCCAAATACCTTTCTTGGGTAATTTGATTCCATTTATTTTCTAGCTTCTTTTATATTTACAATATCAATACCCCCTACCCCTAACCTATATTTCTCTTAATAAAATCATATAATCAAACCCACCCCCAACATATTTATCATTAGCCATTTACTTTAAAGAACAAAGTGTTTTTTTCTATTGTCTATCATATTGCTATTGCTATATAGGTGTTTTAAGTACTATCATCAACTTATTTAGAATGGAAGAAAAAATAGACTTGATTAAACAAATGTTGCTAGAGAAGGATAACAAACAAATTTTCCAAACTTATTGAAATGTAAAATATTAAAGATCTTATTTGAAATTTTTTTTGTCAAAATACTTTTCTTGTACTTGTACTGCCTTTGTAGGAAATCTTCCAATACTCATGCTAAAATTGTCTCTTTCCATATATTTCAGAATATTCATTAAACTTCAAATAATGATAATAGAACTTCATATCATTAACATAAATAAAATTATATAAGCTAACATTATATTACATATCTCTACTCTATTTGAATCAAATGTGATGAAATTTTTATGTTTAAATGCCTCTTGACTTAGAGCTTCTATTTGATATTAAATATATCAACTCTAGTTTTGAACCAATTCCTTTAGAATAATGTTCTACATCTTAGTATCTTATATAATTATTAGTGAATGAATTTCAAGGTATTGGTTGTTAATCTCTTTATTCATCTTCTCTTGACTCATATATTTTTTGACCAATAATAAAAATTTCCTTAAAGAAAAAATCTCTCCCTTTTGGTCTTATATTTCATTATCCTTTATGAATTCTTTACCATATTGGAAATAATTAGGAATCATTCTATAATTTATATTTTTTGTATTCTCTCTCCCTACCATTAATGAGATTTTCAATGCTTGGATCAAGGTGTATATAATTCCCTATTAATGATTCTTGTGTCATTTTCTTTTACTAATATAGTAACTCTAAACATGAATCACTTTTTTTCGATAATCGTTGACATGGTCATGACAACTTTCATTTGGAAGTATACCATTGGAATTATAGAAAAAGAATTCAATGATAACCCTATATTAATTCAAAGAAAAGAAGAAACTGAGATTAATATTTTATGTCAGAATAATTTTATATAAGAACAATATTTCAAGGAGATCTATTATGTTTTTGGCAATTGTTTATTTTATTAATAGGCCTTTTCCATTACATCTTGTTAATAATGGACAATGTTATTAAGGTAAAAAAAAAAATGCATGGCCCTTTTAGTATAATCTATCCCAAATTTCATAATAATAATCAACTACAAGCTGGCTCTTTCTAATCCCAAAAGTTAATTATAGATCTTTCTAATTTCATTTACATTCTAGCTCTTTTGGATGTTGTTATTTCTAGTGAGATTTTCACTTGGTCCAATAGGCGTATATGGAGTGAATTTATTAGGGTCTACCTTGATCAAGCCCTAATTTTGCTTGACTGGTTAAACTTCTTCTCTTGCAAGCTCTCCATTCTCCCCAGAGTTGGGTCTAATCACTCCCCTCTCTCTATAAAGTGGAACTTCCTTTTTCATTTTAAGAAGATTTGGACCTCTCACCCAGACCTGTTATCTATGTTCTCTTGGTGGAACATCGAAGTGGAAGGGATTTCTATGTTCAAGGTTGCCAAGAAATTAAAAAATGTTAAATACAATATAAAAATCTTGAACAAGTTAGATTTTGGTCATATCTTCCAGGCAAAGGAGGAGGTGTCTGATCAACTTTGTTCCATTCAGGACATCATTCAGTAGGAAGGATACGATGAGCACAATAGGAACATAGAGATGTCTATTCCCTCTTCCCTCCACAACATCATTAAGAGAGGAGATAAATTTTGGAAACAAAGATCTAGAATTGATTGCCTCAAAGAGGGAGATCAAAATACTATGTTTTTTACCTCTCCATGCTTAAGTACAGAGAAAACAACCGGATTTTAGGTATCAAGAAAGGCTAGTCCCTTTTATTTGATGATAATGAAATTTTTTCCAAGGCTATTAATTTATTCTCTTCTCTCCTTTCCTAGGACCCCACTTTATCTATGGAGGACTAGAACAATTGTTTTTTTATCTCTACCCCAAATGATTTAGCCTCACCATAATGCAATGATGTGGGCTATACCTAATTGTCTAGAAGTGAAACTAGCTCTATTCTCCCCCCCTATTGATAAAACCCCATGGCTAGATGGTTTTCTAACTTTTTTCTTCTAGATTTATTGGGATGTGGTCAAGATGGATGTTTTCAAGGGGGTGTAGAAATTCTTTGGAGCCAGGAATCCTCTGAAAGAGCTTAACTCTACCTTTTTGGTTCTTATCCCTAAAACTCCTAGGCAGATACTATGCACAAATTCAAGCCCATTAGTTTCTACAATTCATTCTACAAGATCATCTCAAAAGTCTTGATGACTATAATTTTCAAGGTTCTTCCTTTGATCATTTCCCTATAGCAGACAGGTTTCATCCCTAGCAGATAGATCTTGGATTATATAATGCTAGTTCATGAAGTCATTCATTCTCTGGAGGCTAGGAAGAGGGAGCGTCTTCTCCTCAAGTTGGATCTCTCTAAAGCCTATGACTAGGTGGATTGGTCCCTCCTTGGAATATTCCTCCAGGCATTCCATTTTGACCACTAGGTATGCAAACTTATATCCCAACTTGTATCCACCTCTTCACTAGCTATCATTATTAACAAGGCTCCAACTAATTTCTTCAAATTGCCAAGAGGGTTAAGATAGAGAAATCCCCTTTCTCCCATCCTCTTCGTCATCATAGTAGAGTACATTGGAAAATTGATTTAGACAAAAAGATAAGAAAGGTCCTTGAGAGGAATCAATCCTTCTACAAGGCACTTATCTTTCACTCACCAATAGTTTGTGGATGACATTATAATGGGAGCAGAAACTTCAGCCTTAGAGGCCAAATCAATAAAAAGCTTACTGGATAAGTATACTAGAGGAACTAGTTAGCTTATTAATTGGCATAAAATTTTAGTATTCTTTATCATTACTCCTATGGATAGACAAAGGATGATTGTAGGAATTCTTGGTTGTAGGGTTGGAAGTCCACCTTCGAGCTATCTTAGACTCTCATTTGGGAATAAGTCATTAGATTCTTTCTAGAACAATTTTATTGGAAGGTTCAACAAGAAGCTGGCAAGTTGGAAAAGAACCACTCTCAACCAAGCTGGTAAATGCCTTCTGGTGAAGTCCACCCTTGAGAACCTTCCCTCATATGCCTTGAGTCTCTTTAGGATTCAAGTTAGATATGCTGAGAAAATGGAAAAGATCCAAAAAGATTTTCTATGGTCTAGATTGGAAGAACATAAAAGATACCCACTTGTGGCCTGGGCTAATGTTTACCTCCATAAATTTTATGGGAGCCTAGGAATCAAAAAACTTAGGCATCTCAATAGTGTCATCGAAGCTAAGCAGGTTTGGCATATATTTAACAACACTGGATAATGGAGAGATATTTTGGTGGATAAGTATATTAGGAGACCTTTTCTAAGATATTTTCTCAATGATTCTGACATCCTGATTAGCTCTATTATATGGAATGGGATCTTAAAGGCTAGAACCCTAGCTAATTCTAAGGCCAAATGGAAAGTGGGAAATGGAGAGAACATTCTCTTTTGGCATGATAATTAGCTGATTCAGGGCCCTCTCATTAATATTCCCACATATGATAACTGGGCCAATACTTGTATAAGGCTATTTGGAATTAAATTAAGTGACTATACAATGGACCATGGATAGAGAGACCTATCCTTGATATCGAATCATCTCAAGCAGATACTGATGACAGTGAACTCTTCGATTTTGAACAATAAGAAGGATGAACTGATATGGGAGAGCAACCCAAATGGATCCTACTCGGTGGCCTTAGGGTATAGCTCCCTTTGGAGTCTAAAGGAGAAACCTCTTTGGGCTAAGTCCTGGATGCCTAGCCTTACCCCTAAAATCAACATATTCTTCTGGCTAATGCTTCAAGATAAAATTCTCACTCTAGATAACTTGGCAAAAAGAGATCAATATATCACTAATAGATGTATTGTTTACAAGCACCACTTGGAGATGGTAAACCACATCTTCATCCATCGCCCCTATGCCATGGAGGTCTGGGACTATCTCACCAAAAACAATGGTGTCAGTTTTTGTAAGCCAAGGAATATCTTAGACTTCTTCTGTCAGCGATATAGCATGTTCAGAGGCACAAATCTATATAGTATAAGCACATGGAATTTTCCTCACTTCAAATATGGAGTATGGAAAGAGAGAAAAAATCAAATTTTTAGAGATAGAGAGGCTTCTACTAAAGTGCTTGTAGATAAAATCGACAACAACCTGAGAGAAAATTTTCTTATTCGCAAGGGTGGTGATCCTAATGAAGGGGGTAATAGTAAGGATAAAGAGAAGGACAAGAGAATGAAAAGATAGGGGGTCAAGTGGAGACTCCCCCCTGAAGGTTGGCACAAAGCCAACTTCAGAAAAGTGGCCAAACACAATCCTGGTCTAGTTGGATGTGGGGGCATCATCAGAAATATCCATGTTACAAGCATAGTTGATCTCTCCCACCCCTTGGGAGACTAGAAAATCACTATGTTGAAGCCAGTGTTGCTCTCCACATTGCTAAACTGGCACTAGAAGTGGGAGTCAAACACCTATGGCTGGAGAGGGACTCAAACAATAACATCAGATGCATAAAAGGTGATCTCCAACCAGCCTAGACAATTGCAAACATAGTGGAAGAAATCCACGCTAACCTTGGCAAATTTGATAGTGTACATGTTAGCCATGAGTATAGGAAATCAACTCAGTGGCCAACTGGTTTGCCAAGAAAGGCAATCAAGAATGAGATGGTGAGAATATGGACCACCAAAAGGAATATTTTGTTAGTTGCAAAAGGTCTAATTGGTCAAGAGAGGATCCAAGGAGGTACGGGTGAAATCCCCAGTTAATTATGGAAATTAATGCAAAAATCTATGAAAGCCAATGTATTTATGGAAAGTACGGGGTAAATTGGTAGATGATGCATTCAGTGTCTAATTGCCATGCTTTACGAGTTGCTTATTTTCTTTTTCAATTGTTTGGAATTGAAAGAAAAGGTAGTCTTGGATAGAGTAATTAGAGGACCAACAAAGGTGTAAAAAGAACTATGTTTATGAGAAAGGCAACCACCCAATTGATCAAGATGGTGGAAGAATAGAGCAGATGGGAAGTAGTTGGAGAGGTGAAGAAATGGAAATAGAGAACTAAGGTCTAGGAGAAATTCAACAAGGGAGGCATCACTAACTACATTGCCAAGCTTCATGGGTATGACTCAATGGTTACGAATCTCATGGTTAATTCTTGGAAGGATGGCAAAGTTAAGATTAATGGGATTTTTTATCATGTTGATGTGGGGGTTATCGCCCATATTACTTAAATCCCCAATGAGGGTTTGAAGTTCTATAGAGATTTTTAAAAAAATATGCAAATGTGGTGAAGGATTTTGCTAAGAAGACGGAAGAGAAGAAGGAACTGGTGAAAAGTGAGACTTACTATGAGATGGACTCAATGGAGAAGCTTTGGAGGTATGTGCTGAGGTCTATCATTGATTTTATTTCTCTAGATACGAGGTTTGATAGGGTTAGAACCCACCATTTTATATTGCTTAACCACTTTCATTATGGAGCTAAAGTTTCTTTTCCTTTTACTTGTCTTCTTCTATAAACAAGAATATTTTGGGGTATAAGAAAAAACCCAGTGCTAACCCTGTCCTATATGAGGGTTTACTTATTTTTCTCTTTGATCATTTTAAAGCCTAGTCCAGGAGTAAACCCCTGCATCATACTATGGTTGCTTCTGACAAGACAAGGAGCTCCAATTTCTCCTCAGACATGGAGGGAAACCTAAGCTTAAGCTCAAAAGAGGAGGAAGACTATCAGTCATCGAGGAAGAAGAGCAAAGGGAGAGATAAGGAAATTTCCACTCCTAGTAAAGCTCCTTGTAGGACAAGCCCCCGGGGTCATATTCCCAAAATGACTGGTGAGGGGAAAGATGAGTACAATGAGGAAGGAGAAGGCATGGACATAGATGAGGAGACCAAGGGTGTGGAGGTTGAGATGATAGAGGAGTTGGCTAGTAACCCCAAAAAGAAGTAGAGGAAGATTAGGGAGAAGGATATGCCACTAGAGGAGAAGACCAACGGTGTGGATGTTGAGTCTAGAGAGGATTTGGTTGGTAACCCCAAAAAGAAGCTGACGAAGACTAGGGAGGAGGGTATGCCACTAGAGGGGGAAAATGACAAGGGGCCAGAGCTCTTTGTCCTTCCTCCCCTTCCCAAGCCCCCACAAGAGCAAGAAAATGAGAAAATGGAGGAAGTCAACACAAGCAGTGTGTTTGTAATAAAAGACAGGCATATGGCTTGGAAGAACTTCAATGCTAGAACCTCTAAAATGGGGATTGTTAGGGAAGTTATGAACACCAAAATCCTTGAAGAAAAAGAGGGGAAATTCCAATTAGAAGAACTCATAGAACTGGCACTAGTGGCCATTATTGATAATGCAAGGGAGGTAACTTTGAACTTGCTCAATAATGCAAAAAACAACATGATTAACAACTTTCAATCTATAAAGTGGCTCATTCATGACTTAAATGAAGCAAAAGAAAGAATGGGGTAGATGAAAGGCTAGGTGAAGAAGAATGAGCAAAGGAACTTGATCAACCTAGGGGATTGAATCAAGATGGTTGAAGAAACGATGAAAAATATGGATAACATCAACTAAAACATGTCCAACCAGATGCTCACTATTTTTAAATCTCTCAATGATAACCTTGTCAGTCTTAGTGGCAAGCTGAAAACTAGGGTGTTTTTTCGTGGAGAAGGATGGCAAGGACAATGATGAAAAAAGGATGGAAGAGGACACCATTGCAGACATAACCCAAAGCCACATGGATCAGAGGTATGAGAAGAACTAGGAGCTCTTGGAGGAGGAGTTTTAGAGAGCCAATGAAGCAACATAGACCATCTAGGACCTTGAGAGGAGGGTGGGGGAGTATGTGAAGAATATACAAGTATTGCCTTTGGCATTTATCTTTGTAGCTTTTTTTCTTTTTGGATTTTTTCTTGTCCTTCATTCTAGCCTTTCAGTTGGCTATTGTTCTATTGCAGGCATTTTTTGTTAACTTGCTACCCTTTTCACATAAGAACTTTTTGATTTTAGGATCCCTATAAAAACTATTTTTCTTAATAAAAAAACAATCCACTACAACCTTGTAAAGGAAGAAAATAAACTATTTGTTATATTTTTCAATCCTAACCATAATAGGATTTGAAAACTAAACATCTCTAGTAGAGATAAAAGTTTTTGAGTAGTTTCAACTTTTTCTTTATCTTTGTATTGTTAACCATAATTTAATATTTAATTCTAAAAGACAAAAATGATATCCAATTTTTATTCTAAAAATTCAAAACATTCTTTATTTTGATTGTCTTGCTTGTGTTGTGATTATATGAAATCCATTTAGTACTAAAATTTATAAACTCATTAAAAAGAATTATATTCATGATAGTATTATATACAAGACCATTAAACCTTTTGAAAATTTCTTTGAAGCACAAGTGCATAAGTTTTTGTCATTTAGTTACTATGATATAAATAAGTAATACATTTGATTTAGGATATTTACTATAAAATAGTATTATGAAATACTATGTAAACTAGGCTTTTGATAGGATTATTTGATCCCATCAAAAACTTTTTCATATTTACTAAGTATGATATTAATGGATAATATTTTTTTATTTTATAATATTATTTGATTGTGAAGATCTATTTCTATCATCAGTCTTTGTTATCTTTGTTAGATGGTAGACCATATTTGAAAATATGAAGTTACTAACCAATTGTAATCTTAATCTATGTTTTCTAAGAATTTTATTCTAATTGAAAAATAATACAACATGAACAATGCAAAATGATTTCTATGAGAATATTATTATGAAAATATTATTATTAGCTGGCACTTTACATAATCGGTTTTTGACAAGCTTATTGCCAAAATTATCTTTAAATTCGATAGTTCTATTCTAGACTAAAAGCAGAGACATTGTTTTATCGTAGAATGTTGAAAATGATATATAATATCTTGTTATTATTGTGCAAATGAAATAATAAAGATGTCAATATTGAATTGTACTAGTATATTTAATTTGTCTTAGATAAAGTCAAATTGGTAATTCTTTGAATTTAATGGTATGTGGTTATCCTTCCTACAAATTGCACCATTACTAAATTTTACAAAAAACGAAAACATAATGATATTTTTTTTTGAAATTTTCAACATTTGATCTTCATGATCAAACAACAAATTTTTAGGAAAAAATTTGCTCTGTTTTGATGAATCTGAAACAAATCATGTTTGACTCTTTTTTTTTTTTTGTCTTTGGTACATTTTATCTCAAGATTAACCAACGTCAATTTAATGTGCTATAGTGGTCTCTAACATAGAAAATAAAACATTAATTTATACAGAATAGTGAAAATCTTTGTTTCTGCCAAACCTGAACTTGATTTTATTACAAAATTAATAGAATTTGTTTTACTTTACGCCGGTATACTTACCGAGAACTTCAATTAATTTGGCTTTTCCCTTACTTTGTTACATTATACACCAGTCGGGTAATATGGATATCATAGCAGATGATTGTAGGAAAATCTGCCCAAAGTAGTCATGTCACAGTAACGAAGCTAGGGGCATAAGGAATTGCCCAGTTTCCATTCTTAAGATCGGTCTAGTTTCAGACAGCCCATAGAAGCTTGCGTCCAGCATAAATTCAGTTCAAATCATATAAAAACCAACTAAACGGGCTTGGGACACAAGCCACCGAAAAAAAATAGCAACTAGACATAAAAACTATATATATAAGAGTAACAAACATTTTTACCGTAGAAACAAACATTTTTAAGCCATTGTAAGCTTGGCAAGAAGTCTGCATTTATAAAAATCTCTTTAGTTTTAAAGGGTTTTTAAAGGGTTTTCCCATCTTTGAGGAATCAAAGAGAAGTTCTTATATTTTAAAATTTTAGTTCACGCCTCTTTCAGGCCAGAATTTTGTTTCATTTATCAGTTCATTTTATTCTGACCATTTTTGAGATAGAAAACTATCTTACTTTATTGTCATAAAATTAGAAATATCATGATGCCTGTGAATTATCTTAGAATGATAATAGTTTGTATAAGTAGTAATATAGATAGCGCATGTCATTTGCTCTCTTTTTTTTTGGTATGGTCTTTGTTTATCATCACTCATTAAAAATGATGCATACCTCATTGATTTTCGAACCCATTGTTTGCTGTACGTAGCTCTACATAATGTTGACCAATTGTTTACTAACATCTCGGATTGCAATTCATGGGTGCTTTTCCCTCGTCCTTTCCAAGTCCGACTGTACCGATCATGTCTTGCTTGAAACTCAAAGAAGAGAAAGTCAAATAAGCTTTGTGCACCGTTAATGTCCTCGGGCAGTGAGAAAAATTGCAGGTACGAGATTTCAAGTAACTGATATGAAAGCGACGATAAAGAATCGTAGAGAATCACATCTAGAGCGGACTTTCCGACGAAAATGAATTTTTGGTCTCCCAAATCCCCCAATAAATCGAAGAGGTCTTGAAACTTTCAGATATTTGGTCTTGAGGATATATAATGCATTTAAGGATATATTATGTCTTGAGGATATATATAAATCCTCTAGCATCGAAATCTATCCCCAAACAAAGGAAAGACCATAGCAATGAATAGGGACGACGGACACAATGGGGACACCAACGATTTGTTGATGTGTGTTTTATGACTCATAAAACAGTAGAACAAAATACCGAAATATCTTATCCCTTCTTGAATAAAGTCTTGTGTATGCTAAGATTGCTAGAAGATCATACAATGACTTCAAGGTTCCTTTAATGCCACGTCTTGACTGTGGATAAGATCGGTGATTGATGTGATTTGTTGATGATCACAAGGGGCCTTATGTGTTTATTTAGATTCATTTCAAGCTATACCAGATGTGGGAGCTATCTTAAGGTTTTGCAATGAAGTGCTTTTTTGGAGTTTTCACAAAATATGCAGAAATTCAATAAGATAGGGTTCAGGAATTCTATTCTAATTCTAAGAGTAGTGATAACAATAAATAGTACTCTAGTGGACAAATTCCTCAATTTACCGAATTCCACTTGACCAAGTTATACTACAACTATGCGTGAATCGGTGCAATCTTCAAAGGTTATGCCAAAGATTTTTATATCACCGCATACACCATCATAAAGAACAATGTATACGAATGATAGAAGTTGAACATATGCATGAAAGGGGTTTAGGCTAACTTTACACAACAAGTTAGAATCACTAAAATGTCAAAAGTATGAACCAAAGGAACTCATCAATACACCATCATATTCTTCATTGTAATCACCACACATTGACAATGCTAAACTTAATCTAATTGAAGAAATTTAGGAGAACAAGCAAGCACTAAGATATGTCAAGTATTCACCAAACTCCAATGAAAACTTTATTATCTCAGCAGCTCATAGCAACAATCTCATAAAAATCTCCCTTTACAAATCAGAAATGAGGCCTTTATATAGGTCCTCAATTACAACGGGTGGCCCAGATGATCACAATAACCGATGGCCAAGATTGTGCCACATCAGCCCTTGTCAAGGTTTGGGCAAAGGAAAGGAATCTATATTAATGCAACAAGGAATCCACTACTATAGTGGGTAAGACATGCCCACTATGCATGCTCATTTAGGAAGGAGTGGGGTGTAATAAATGATCCCTAAGAACACCCACTATGCATTTAATGCATCTATCATTGATTTTTCCACCTAAAGGATTGAAATCTATCTAACACTGTTTCCAACTCATCTGTACTAATGCTTCATGCAGATTCTTGCTTGAATTCTAGAACTGCAATCACTCTTTCTGATTTTTCCAAGCTTTCATCCCAATCTGGTAGTAAGTCCTTAGTAGTGTGCATTTTATTTGAGAAGATGGAGAAGTTCTCAAAATCATCTCTTTGATATACATTTAATTGAAAGAATTCCTCTAACTTGACTTTCAGATTATCAGTTTTCATTTCTTCTTCCACCAATATTTGTGATAACAAGGATGCAACTACATTTGATGTTCCTTGCTTGATGTTATCAACAATCTTCTTCCATTGACTAGATTCTCTGGTAAAGCTCTCAAACATTTTCTTAGCTATGATCACTACACTATACCATCGAATAAAATCATAGACATCCCCCTTGCTGATAACTTGACCATAAATCAATTCTTGCTTTGGGGTCTCCATCAGATTTTGAATGTTGGCAATCACCTCTTCTTGGTAAATATGCTCATCCACCCATGATTCCTCCATGCATTGGATCCTAGAGATTGCAGCCAATGCCCTATTGTGCACTTGCACTAATTCTTCTGCATGTTTGAAGGCTACCTCCTGAATTCCTTCGATCCAAATCTTTGCACCTTGAGCAATCCACTTGATTATGTCAATATCACCTACCACTTCGCTGGAAACACCTGTTGGAGGGATAAACAATGGGCCTTCCTCTCTTACTAGATGAGGCAAGTTATTGATGTACTGACATAAGACCCGAATTTCTCTTTTTTACTTTTCATACCCTTCTTCTACTTTCTTTAGCCTATCCTTCAAAGCATGTGTGGAGTCATCAAATTTTTCCAATATTTGCTCTCAGGAGGTCCAACCAAGATTTACTTCCATAACATGATATTCATCCAAAGCAATCTAATATTTTCCTTTGTTAACTATGGGAGTCGCAATCTACAAGATTATGAATCCTGATTCTCCTCTAATGAATTTAGTATATCTTCTTGCTTTCCCTTGTTCTTCTGATCAGTTTGATTGGTCCAAAATTTCTTGTAATTCAATTGCTGGATCAACCTCCCTTTGTTGATGCAATTGAATTTTTTGCCTCAACCATTCCAGAATGGGTATACTTTGGTCTCCCAGAATTACCAATTGTTCTTTCCTTTGGACTACTCGAATGTCAATCTCCTCTTCACCTCTTAGACTATCCACTGTAACCTCAGGAACTATGGCTTCAACACTTGGAAGGTGTATTGCTACTCTTAGAGTTTCTTCCTCTAGTGGACCATCTCCATCATTAATAATTTCTCAGTCTAAGATCATAGCGAGACTTTCCTCTGTTGCAATATCTTGATCTCTTTCTCTTTCTTGCATGGACTTTTCATAGACATTTATACTCAGCCTATCATGAATTGGTCTATCCAAATTCTCTTCTTGCTCAAATCTCCTTGTACTTGTCCTTGCATCCTACCTTTCAAATGTTTCTATCTATTGGACACTTGGACTTTGACTCGAAGAAGAGGGAGCATCTCCATGTTTCTGCTTCTTATTTTGAGGTTCTTGGATGACTTCCTCAATCCTAGGATGCTTTTCTCGAGGTACATCTTTCCCTTTCTTTGTTCTTACATCTTTGGATGGAGTTCCTCTTTCCTCAATAGTCCCTTCAGATATTTGTCTTGATCTTTCATCCCTAAGTAGTCTATGGCCAAGCAACCTATATATGGATCCATTAGCTGGTGCAACTAATTTTTCAAGCTTCTGCTCGATCCACCACTTTGTAAAATCTAAGACTAGTTTTGAAAGAGCTTCGAGATCTATAATTTCTTTCTTCTTCCAATCATATGGTTGAGCTTTCATTTCTAGATTGAATCCCTTTCACATCAGATTTGGGTCCTCCTCCATTTGATCAGGAACCTTGAATATGTTGCATGTTCTAATAATGTTCAATGGTAGTCTTGAATGCAACCTTTTTCTGATCTTTTTCTCGTCTGCTGCAATTGCCCAAAAGTTTTCAAGGTGAACCTTGTGTTGGTACTTTGATCCTGCTACTGATGAGATCTTGTTGTAAGGATCAAAATCATTCCTTTTTGGATAAAGTAGAAGGCGGAAGAAGTGGAGCTCATCCAATGATCTCTCTGTAGCTTTTAGACATGGGCATACCTCAGTTTTCCCTTCTCCTATGGAAATTGGAAACTACAATCCCAACTTCTTCTTCCCTTTCTGAATCTTTTCATAGGCTGTAAGTTGTCAAGTAAGCTCTAACAAGATCATCTTGTCCATTGGGCACCTGAGAAGTTTGTATGGCTCCGTGGAGAATCCTTGAACTCAGATGTATGAAGAGGCGGGAAATTGAATGAACCAGGCGCCATATTCCTCGACCAACTTCATCACACCTATTGACATTCTTATGTGTGGCATTTTTTGTAGTGTTCTTATTTTGCACATGGAAAATATATCATTAACCTTCATGTAATCATCCTTTGAATACAAATGCAACTGCGGGTAACATTCATGGACTTTGAGGTGTTGGCTTCCACTTCCAATCGGTCCTTTGCATCGTAGTCCATCATAATTTTTCTTTCATGCTAGCATGTAGACGACATAGGAGTTCATGTAAAATTTCCTTGTATGCTCTAGATTCATCAACTGTTCATTTAAATTATCACTTATGAGCCCTACCCAATCTATTTTGTCACCTTCCTCCATCACCTTCTCAACAAAATACTACATCCAAGATTCAAATCTATAAGAATGAGGCATGCCAAATATGTGACTCAACATCATGACCATGTCATTATATTCCCTCTACAAATCAAACTATACTATTTCCTTAGGAATCTTGGAATGATGTGATCTATTCTTTTTCAACCATCTTTTGTTGATTATTTCTTCACAGAAATGGACTCCAAAGGTATAGATTCTCAGTGCTTTCTCCTGTGTTTTTGTGACCATTCTTGGGTGAGAAGGAATTCCAAATGCTTCAAAAATGGATGCTGGAGAAAAATCTGCCAGAACATTTCGTTCAAAATCCTTGATGGTTCTGTCTCTGGGACTATAGTGTTTTGTACATTCCACAATTAACTCTGGATGCTAAAAACAAGGGAAACCAGCTGCAGCAAAAATTCCACTGCTTACAATTCTTGTGGCTAGGTGTGTCGAGTGATAGTCATTGTATCTGAGCATTCTCTGGTTAAAATCTTTCAAATCAAGGCCGCCAAGGCTTGTATCTCTGATTTCTGTCCACTTTGACACAATTTTGGATTCAGGATAGAATCCTCTCCTTCCATTCTTTATCAGTTGTCCTCGCGTTTCTCCTGTTCCCTTGGGCTCTGCCATTCTTCTTTCCTACAAAATAGAAAATGTACATACATAAGATGATTCAAGGAAAGTATTAAAAACAAATAGATACAACTTGTCCATAAGACAAAGATTTTGGATTTTCACCAAAATTTCCATACTCCTTTCAAGATTCACTTTTCAATACTTATGTGAGAAATATGCAATTTTCACAACTCACTACAAAAAAAAAAAAATCCTTTATGATAGGATTCAAAATCCTCTATCATGAATTCCTAGAAAATTCCTCAACAATTTTAAATTTTTTTCCAAACATTCTCTTCCTTGAACTCCTTGAATCTCACTCCTATTCTCAATTTTTCTCTTCAAGTTTCTATGTGAGGATGAATGAATGAGAGGGTTTCTTATATAAATAATCCTTCAAAAAAGATGCATTTAAAGCTGTAGACTATAATTAGGTAGTTGCTTTACTTAGCCATCAAGGTTTCCATCTTTTGTGCTGCTTGTTGCTTTTTTGCTGTTTGTTTCAAAAAGTTGCTATTTTGATGCTCTTAGCTTCATAATGAAGCTAAGTATTTCTTTATCCCATTTTGATTTTTTTTTTTAATTTTATTAATTAAATATCAATTAAAATCAATATTTAATTAATTTCCATATTTCAAAGAAAAAAAATCAAATTCATCTCCAACTTTTCTCCATTTTTTTTTGGATTATTATTTAAACAATCAAATTAAATATCAGTAAAACTAATATTTAATTTTTAATGTAAATCCAATAAAAAATCTTTTTGAAAGAAAATCATTCTTTTTGCTTTGCTCTGAATCCAACTTTTCATTTCATAAGGAATTTTCCTTCTCTTGCCTTAAATTTCAATTTTTTCTCAAAATTTCCACTTTTCAAGCTTAACAATTTTTGACAAATTTTGTGCTCCAACATTTAAGGGGAGTGGGCTTTTCATTGAGTGAAGGATTTTATCCTTTACACAAATTTATCCATTACCACAAAAACCCATTGCAAGGAATATTGAAGGCACAAATTTAAAACAATTCGAGATTTGATCCAGTTTGACCATTCCTTCGATGAGGTTGACCTGGGCTCCGCTAAACCAGGAAAATGTATAGCCGGCATATTTTGAAATGTAGATGTTTGAATATGTACTTTTCAAGTCTTTTGCAAATCAAATCAAATCTACCATTGCAGCAGAAAAGCTTCATCAAAAGTCATTTTCCCTAAGATATCAAAAACATTTTACTGTGGCTTCCCATCGTTAACCATAATGGAATCCTTCAAACATGGTATATACATGCATTGTGGATATGAATATTGCATAAAGTACACTAACAAGTGTTTTTGTCAATGGTAAGAGTTCCAATGCAACCAACGTTAATCGATTCAATCTAATGACACCTTAATTCTAGTTATAAACACCTACACAATATGCACAATATGATAGAGAGAAACATTTCACATCCAACCTGATTTTGTGCTCAAAATTTACTGGGGCAGGCTTTTTGCTAAATGAAGGATTTTATCCTTCATCAAACATTCCACGACTAGCCAAATTCTACACTCCAACATTTACGGGGAGTAGGCTTTTTGAAGAATGAAGGATTTTGTCCCTTGCACAATATTTCCTTGCTAAATTAAATCTGCACTCCATGGTATAAAGCATGCTTTTCTCCAAACAAAAGATTTTGTCCTTCATGTAATAATCCTTCACTATCTTAAAATCCCACTCCATGGAATGTTGAAATCACAGTTTTAAAATAGTTGGGGATATTTTCACTTTGACCATTCCTTTGGTTCCATTGACCTGCGCTCCACAAAATATGGAAAAAACTTGCAAATTAAGAAAAGTAGGGGTCCCAAGCCTAGGCGACAGTGACTGCCAGTCACAACATGACCCCAGATAATGACAAAAGCATCCTCCAAAATACCAAGAGAATCATCGCAACTTCCACGCTCAAAACATACAAATGGGACATATAAATGACACCAAAAAGCCAAAAAAAAATAAAACCAGGACTTCTTCCGTCCACACTTATGCACAAAGGATAAATTCTTATGCAAAATAATTTAGGTTTTTTTCAATGTGAAAAAGTACAAAAATCTTAAGAAATCAATTCTATTGATTGCATTCATAGTATGATTTAATTTATGATATATAAAGTCAATATTATTTTCAAATTGACAAGCCTTCTAGGCTTAGATAATGTATTGCTTTTGATTATATGAACCTGGTATTCTTTCTTAGATAAAAATATATTTTGAAGCAACTAGAAACACTATACAAAAAGATGTTGAGGGGGATATAAAACTCTAGTTACACAAGAATCAAGGATTGAAATCCAACTATCTAAACCTAAATATTAAATAGTATCCAAAATGAATTTAAGCATACAAAGCACATGCTCCACCAAACCTAAGCATAAGACTAAATGAAAAGTAAGAGGGCTTTTACATGGCATGGTATATCTTAAACATATTTAACCAAGAACCTCTAATCTTACAAACCTTTGTAATCAGCCTCAACTAATTGTAGATTGATTATCTAACTAAAAAGATAATGGGTATTAGCATTAGAATGAAAATCATCATAGGATTTTAGAAGGATCCCAAAATCCCAAACTAGAAACATCTCTTGACATAAAGGAACAACTTTAAAACATAAACTTATTAAGCACCAACTACACCAAAAAGAAACTACAACCATAAGTCTTTGTAGAAAAGATTTTGAGAGGCTTCCTTAATCACATATAGAGAATGAGAGTTTTTTTTTGTCTCTAGATTCTCTTAGCTTACAAGTGAGTTATACACAACTCCCACAACCATGAAACAAATCCCAACAAAGGAGGTAAAAAGAGGGTTTTAATAGTATGATGCAATTTTTAGTTCCTACAAAACTCTTGCCTAAAGCTAAACATTAAATCATGATTAATCATTTTTTAAATTTTATTACTATGTTTATGTCTAATATTTTTTTATGTTTTCCTCTAGTATCAATGTTAGCACATTTTCTTTGGCAGAATTAAAAGCTTTGCATGTTTCAATGAGAGAGCAAGAATGATTATCAAAGTTAAAGTGTTGGGGTGACACTTTCTCAGGAATACCAAAAAGTTTGAGTTTTGATTGGATCCCTTTTAGGCAGTGAATTGTCCCACCAATTTAATTGTAAACTTGCACATGTAAGAGTAATAGGAAAGTGAAGGTTCATGTTGAAAATGATTGATTTCCCTTGAGTCAAGTGCCCACCTACCTGCCTAACACATTAAACTTGGTTGCTGAGTTTGAAATCTAAAATGAGGGAAATTTTTTTGAGTCAAAAAATAGAGGAATGAAGCCTTGTTCATTCAATAGTCAATAGTTAAAAAAAGAAGAGAAGAGGAGAAAATAATATTAGAGAAAAGATTTTAGAGAGAAAAAGGAACAATAAAGGATCATAATTGTAGCAATAGAGGATTAGTTCTCCTTGTTCTCTGTAAGTTTATTTTTTATCATCCTATGAAGCAATGATTGTTGCAAGGGTTACTGCATTTAGCCTTGTAGTGTTACAAGTTTATATTATAAGTAGAAGTTGTAGGTTAAAGTATTTTGTTTCTTGTTGAAGCCATATGCTGCCAGATCTATCATGGTTGAATCAATTTTTTAATAGAATGCAAGCAAGCAAGAGGGCATTTTAATCAATCTCTAGATGTTTGGATTGTTGTTGATTTCATTTCAATTGATTGTATATTGGATTTAGTATTTGTGATTTCTTTATTATTAACTCTATGTTTTAATGGTGGAAAAGACTAGATAGTTAGTGTGTTGCTAAGTCACTTGCCTCACTTGTTAACTGAGATCCTCTTATGCTTACTCGATCAGTATATGTTTTTTTTGTTCCTCCCAAGTCACAACAAGATCTACTGAGTTCCTTCCCATTCTTACCGAGTTCATGTTGTCACTTAGGTTTGCACCCTTGTCCAAGGCCTATGCGCGAGGACAACCTAGTGAAACATGGAAACAACCTCCAAGCTGTGGGACTTGAACTGCGAGGTTGAGTCTCCGGAGAAGGCTGGCTTCCTCTTACTATCAGGGTGCACCTAACTACTCTTGGAGAGGAAAAGGGAGAAGGAGAGCACGAAAGAAAATCTACCTAGTTCTAATCTAAGGAGGTGATGCACCAAAATAGAGTGTTCAGACCAATCTCTGCCCATACATGCGCTACTGAACCAGAATGAAACTAAGGATATACACATCTAGACTTGCTTTAATCAAATAACCACATACAAATCAGAAAACCAAGATGAATGACGCAAGGAAGAAGTTCACTTATATATCATTCATAGGCCTGCAGAGATACAGTCATGCATATTACAGATTTCCACAAAGCAATGGCACAGGCAAAGAATTCTTGCACTTTAATACCAATGGCTGAAGGAGATAAGTGGAGAATCAGACAGTTCAGAGGCACGGGGGAATTTATACTAGAATTGTAGAGCAATAGCAGAGGAAAATCAGAGAGAAGGTCCCCCCCAAAAAAACTACAAAATCTGTCTTTATAGTTCAGGCATAACTAAGATCTTTTCCTGCTGAAATGACTTTGCAGCTACCTGCCATTAAGTCCTGCGAAGGACAATCATGAGGATCTAAAGAAAATCTTATCCTGCTATCAAATAATTCCCTAAGAATATAGAAACGATGCCATAATTGTGCTCTAACTAGGTAGATGGATTGACTGAGACGGTGGAGTGTCTTTCTATGTTTCGCATTCATTTCTAGTGGTTTGGATTGATCGCCAAGATTAGATCCGCAAGATAACCCTCGATTTTCCTTTTTTTGTGCATGAATCAGTAGAGCCAGTAAGTCAACGTATCCTTGGCACCAGAATGAGCCATGTGGACCAATAGTCTTTTATCATTTTGCCACCCTGCTAAGTCCTCCTGTGTTGACCACCGTTTATCGAACTAACTGTGCCACCCTTCAAACTGTTATCATTAACTGTGATGTTCACACTAACTGTCAGTTGTCAACTGTCAACCTTGGCTAGGCCAGCAAGACATGTGTCAGCAAGGTGCTATGTCACCATGGTATCCACTGTGTAGCTTTTGATGGCGAGATAGCATCAATCGTTGATCGGCCTTAAATCTGACGATTGTGAAGACTCATCATACCACTATACTATTCTTACCCTGGGCCCATCATACCTGGCACCACCTCAGCAATCGCACCACACTCGAATAACACCTGGCAATACCTGAAAAACATACCTTGGTGAGACCTAACCCCGCTGATCTACGTGGCGAAAGGGTGCTATGTCACCATGGTAAAGATCGCACAACTTCACCATAGCGAGATGGCACCTCTCGTCGATCTGACCTAATCTGATGATCGTGAAGACTCATCATGCTTCGCACTTTGCTCCTCTCCTTTTGGGCCCGCGAAATGCTGTCAGCACAGTTGGCATCACCCCTGAGGTTTACAAGATAACACGGCCCCATCTGACACCTATCATTGAGGCGCTATGTCGCCATGGTAAAGATCGCACAACTTCAGCATAGCAAGATGGAACCTATCATTGATCTGAACTGATCCGGTAGTGAGTAGGATAGATCATCCCCCTTAGTGCATTAATGAATAGGAACTAGCCACGTACCAACTGACTGATGAATCCTCGCTAATATCTGATGGAGCACAACAGAGACTCACCAGACACATTGCAGAAGGGCGTTATGTCACCATCATATCTTTCATACAACTTTCAAAAAGTGACATAGCCCCAACCGTCGATCTGCGTCAATCCAAGGGTGAAGAAAGTTGCATTGATCCAAGGGTGAAGAAAGCTATGTGGAACATCAGAAGATGGCAGGTCCAACCCTCCCGACGTCAAGGTCCACCAAGTTGGCAATGCGTCAAAACTTCAATGCGACCACCCCTCCATGTCACCCACGATTCCACCATGTCTTTGGCTGGCCGAGTGCTATGTCGCTATCGAAAAACTCATGAGTTTTTTGATTGTGACATGGCGCCCCACCATAATTTCTCATCTCCGGCCCATGAAACTGACCGCTCGCCATGAAACTTTTTTGACCCGCCAAAGAACCTTGGATGACCTAAAAAATGGACCCACCAGACACGCGTCAATAGGGCGCGATGTCGCTATGCTATCTGTCGTGCAGCTTCTGAAAAGCGACATAGCGCTAACCGTCGATCTCCTCGGATCTAATGATGGAGAACCTGCGGGCCGCAGAAACCATGTTATAAGGCTTGCTCGCTTAGACATTAAAATAATATTAAATCTAAGAATTAGCTGTTGAACAGGCTGGATGTTTGAAATTTGAATCTTGGCGGGGCAAAAAAATGATAACATTTTTGGTGACTCATAGGGGACACAAGCCTGCTATGTGTATGACCAGTGGCCTCATGTATCCATTGGGGTATGGAGTCAAAAAATGGGTCTGTGCATACTGTGAAACCCTAACCCTACCTGTGAGAGATTAAAACATGAACACCCTAAAACTCTACAACTACAACTGGAACCAAAACAAAACTTCCTCTGCAAACTGAAACGCCTCAAAATCTGCTACCTCATAGGAAGACGGTTGTGCCCGCGCACTTCTTGAAAAGCAGGAAACTACAAAAAGAAACTAAACTAACTATATACAGGAACTCGACCCTCATCAGAAGCAAGCTTTGAGATAAATCCCATTGACTGGAATGGGAAAAACATTTCCGTTTGGCCTACTCAGCTGGAATGCATTAGCCTGTTTGCAACTGGAAATTCGATAGGGGCCACTCCATAATGCATCAAATTTGGAATGTCTTCCTAGTTTTTCTTTGTCTGCATCCCACTTTAGAACTAAATCTCCTTCTCTGAAGGTTCTGACCCTAGCCTTCTTATGAAAATTCCTCTTCATCTGCTACTGATGTATCTCTAGGGTTTACATAGCTTTATTTCTCTTCTCTTCTAGTTCAATTAGCTCTACCATTCTTACTGACATGGCACTATCTTCAATCAATTCAAGCTAATGGGCCAACTCCAAGGATGGGAATCCTAATGAAATTAGGAGTCTGGCCTCCCTACCATATACCAGCACAAAAGGTGAATTCCCAACAGATCTCTTGGGTGTTATCCTATCAGCCCATAGAGCATTTCTTAATTTCTTATGCTATGCCCTCTGATTGTCTTCTATTGTCCTCTTCATGATTCTGATCAGATTCTTGTTGGAAGACTAAGCCAAACCATTACCTTGGGGATAGTAATTTGATGATGTGCTCAGGTAGATATTGTGGTTCATTGCCCATGCACAAATCTGGGTCCCAACAAAAGACTTAGCATTGTCCAAGATGATAGTAGAAGGAGCACCAAACCTAGATACAATCCCATCAAGGAACTCAACAACTGATGGTTCTGTGGCATCCTTCAAGGCAACTGCCTCTATCCACCTAGTGAAATAATTAGTAGCAGCCAAAATCCATTTATGACCTACACTAGATGGAGGATTAATGCGGCCTATAAAATCCAACCCCCACTAAGTAAAGGGCTGATCCACCTGAATAGGATGAAGGGGGAGAGCTGCAAGCCTCTATTTTCCTGAGAAGAAAGCACACTTCTCACACTTTCTCACATATCTATAACAATCATGAAACAAGGATGGCTAGTAATAACCAGACCTCATGGTCTTCATGGCAATTGTTCTTGTAGAGAAATGACCACCATCAAGGCCATCATGAAGTTTCTTAATCATCCTCTCAGTCTGATCCTCTTCAATGCATCTCAATAGGGTCCCATTAAAATCCCTCTTGAATAGGATACCATCAATTACAACATAGGGAATGGACTGCAGTCTATATTGTCTTCGTTTAGCTCTGTCCAATCCCTGAGGGTATCCATTCCCTGATAAGAAGCTCTTCATATCATTTATCCAGCTCCTTGGACCATTAACATTTCCTTCCTCCTACTGCTCTGTTAATACCATAGCAAACTCTTCATCAGAATCCTGACCTAATAACATTTCTTTGCACAACCGTTTCCCTCTTACCAGCTTGGTAATCTGAATATCAACATCATACTCCATTACCTTAGTGATCCATCCAGCTCTCTTTTCACTGACATCTTTTCTTAACAGGAAGTCTTTTACACTGGCATGGGGCACCAACAAATGGATCCTATTATGGGATAAGAGGTGCTTGAATTTCTTCAAGGCTCTGATGACCACAAGGGCCTGCTTCTCAACAAATTTGTACTTATTTTTATATTCCTTAAGCCCTTCACTGAAGAAAGCTATGGGCTCCTCCTCATCCTTGTCATTTGTTTGAGTCAAAACAACAGAGATACTTGACTCACCACCTAAAGTGTAGAGGATGAAATCTTTCTCAAAATTTGGGTTCATGAGAGTCGAGGCTGAGGCTATGGCTGCCTTGATCTCTTCAAAAATCTCCTTCCCTTCCTTGGTCCATGAGAAGACCATACCTTTCTTAAGCATAGTTGTAAGAGGTTTCACCATGGTAGCAAGATTAGGAATACACCTTCTTACAAAATTTATCCTACCAAGGAAACTTTGCAGCCCCTTCTTGTGTTTAGGAATAGGAAGGGCAAGTATTGCCTTTGTTCTTTTCGGATCAATGGTTAGCCCATCCTTAGATACAATGTGTCCCAATAATTTTCCTTGGCTTGTAGCAAAGACACATTTGGCTGGGTTAAGGGAGACCCCAAACTCCCTACATCTTAGAAATACCTATCTTAGATGATCAAAATGATCTTCTACATTTTTTGAATATACAGTTATTTCATCAAGGTATACTAAGACAAACTTGTCAATTAATTTTTTAAAGGCCATCTCCATTGCCTTTTGAAATGTGGCACCTGGATTTGTTAGCCCAAATGGCATCTTGCAATAAGCATAGGTGCCCCATTTAGTAGTAAATGATGTCTTATGTCTATCAGATTCTTTAACTAGGACTTGATTATAACCAGAGAATCCATCAAGAAAAGAGAATCTCCATGAACCACTGACCTTGGACAGAATCTGCTCCATGGAAGGGAGAGGATGGTGATCTTTAAGGGAAGCCTGATTAAGATCCCTACAGTCCACACACAGTCTGATTTCTCCATTCTTCTTCCTAACATGGACTAGGTTGGCCACCCATGATGAGTGCTTGATGGGAAAAATTATATTAGCCTCAATCAAGTTGGATAGCTCCTTTCTCTTTAGAGGTTCAATCTTAGGATTCACTGGCCTCTATTTTTTGCTTTACTGGTTTGGCCTTATCAATTAAATCTATGGTATGCTGAAACAAACTAGGGTCAAATCCTTTTAAGTCATCATATGTCCAAGCAAATACATCGTTAAATTCTTGACATAGATGAATGAAGTTTTCTTGCTCGGTTTTAGAACATACCTTCCCCATATTCAGAGATTTTCCATCAACAATTGTAACTGGGGCATGATCATCCTTTTTTGCAGCTAGATTCATTCCTTTGCCTCTTGTTTGATCATCAGGATTCAAGACACTCTCTAAGGTAATGAGACCCTTGGGCAACTTGTTAGAACTAAGATGAATGATCTGATCACCATACTGATCTTGCAGTCTTGATTGGTTTCTATCAGAGAATTCTGCCTCATTCTGCAAGAAACTCACAATTCGCTCATCAAAATCAAACACCTGCCTATGAGTGTTGTTGTCAGGGATGGCAGGCCTCACTACCACCTTTATTTGTTGCTTCCTCTTCTCCTCAAGATTCCTTGGTACACCATAAGATGCACCTATTATTGTAAGTCTATCAACATATTTATTTTCTTTCCTAGGAATGCTCTGAATATTAAATACGTTGAAGCCCTCAAGCAATTCCCAGACTCTGTGTTTGTAAGACTTGAGCAGGCCATTTTTGGTGATGTTCTGGTTTCTCACCTGATTGACTACCAACTCACTATCTCCATATACTTTCAAGGCTTGAATTCCTCTATTTTGGGCAAGTAGGAGGCCTTGAATCAAGGATTCATACTCAGCCACATTATTGGTGCAACTAAATTGGAGCCTAAAGGAGAAGTAGTATCTTATTTGTGCAGGAGAGATCAACATAATACCAGCCCTTGATCCATTTCTATTCCTTGAGCCATCAACTTACATACTCCATGTTCCATTTATATCATCATTAGTCCCAACAAGATCAGGAACTTGAGCATCTTTCTCTATTATGCAATATGTACTAAGGCCTGTCTCAAGAGTCTTTGACATAGGCTCAAACTGATATGCATTTTCCCACTCATCCAAGAAGAAATCAGGAATCTCCACTATGGAAGTGGCAGGCTCATTTACTGTGTCATTTTCGTTCATTTTTAAAATGCAACAATTCATATTGATGAAGTTGGGGGTAGGATTCAATGTGATGAAGGGCTTGAGGTTCTGCTCTGATTGAAGCATTGGCTCTATATATGGTCTTAAAAGACATATATGACCAATTGGCGGATATGAATCCACCAATTTGATCAATGAAGTCTCTTGAAAGACAGATAGAAAATTAGGGCTTGAATTCAGCAACAGATATGTCTTGAATCATAGTACAACTAGGGCATGCATGTAGGGCCATCTCCACATTGCTAAGGATACCTACAGTTTTGACAGTACTACCATCTAACTGTAACACATCCCTAACAATGGGCTCATACTTCATTCCTAAAGCCTCAGCAACACACCTAGGCATCATTGAGCTACTAGCCCCTGAATCTATCATGCAATTGTGGACTAATTTCCCCCCTATAAACAGAGAAACATAGAATGGAGGAGGTCTAACCTTTTTATTTGTCTCCACATCCCCTATTGGTTGTACTAGACTTGTGGCACTCTCCATGGTAGATGGCTGATCCTTGGGTTCAATCTTCTCTAATTCTTGTTGTAGTATCCTCTTCTGCATTTGTATGGTAGCAACAAAATCCCACATAGAAATGCTCACATTCATCTTCTTCATTTGCTCTACCACACTAAATGGTGCATTAGGAACTTTGCTAGAAACTTTGGGAGCCGCACTTATAAGGGGTTGAGATGGGGCAACATAAGGATCACTTGCATCTTTCTTTCTAGAGTCTTGCCTTTGTTGTTGCAAAGTACTTGTTCGTTCATTTGCTGCTTGCTCATGAGATGCTGCATTTGAAGTTGAGGCCTGATTAGGAGGACGAGGGACAACATCTTCCATAGCTCTTTTTTTGCTTCTAGTGTTATGAGCGATGGAATCCTAGTTTACATTACAATGCTCCCCAATCTAATGACTCATGAAAGAGAAATCATCATGCCCTTGAATATATGAGGCCTCCTTGAAATAATCCCCTTTGGATGATTGTTTTGCTGCAGGTTCTTGGACAGTTATGGTGAAATAAGATTCTGCCTTTTGGCACATGCAATAGGCATAAGAATAGTTGCAGGAAGGACAAAAATCTTGATCTTGGGCCAAATTATTTTGAGGGACTATAGCTCTATTCTGATTTGAGCTTGAAGCAGAAGCATGACTATTTTGCCTACCCTGATCAAAAGAGCTATTCCACTGATTAGGAGGCCTACCACCATTTGGAGCTTGATATTGCAATTGGGGACCAGAAGTATTGATATGTTATAGACCAGAAGTATCATTGGATAACCTTGGTGATCTCATGAGTTCTTCAAAGTATCTGATGGCTTTACTAGGTTTGTTCAATCTTTCTAGAAGTTATTTCTCAGTTCTTAACTCATTTTGAGCAGTTGGTCACTTTATGATCTCAGATTTGTGATCTCCATGTCCTTTTTGTTCAACTCTTGATTTGCATGTAGTAACTAATTCATCATTTCCAATTAATTTTTTGTAATCTTATGCACATCAAATGATCTTTCTTCAAGTCCAATAGTTATTTTTCCTTTGTCTTCTTCATCTTTCTTCTTTTGTTTAGTTACCTCACATAGTCTTACTAATTTAATTTCTTTTTCTCTTTTGAGTCCTCTAATTTCTTTACTTAGAATATTTTTCTTCTCAATTGGATCTTCTATTGGTGCATTACTACCACCATTATTCCAACTACTAAGAAAGTCCTTGACATCAACTTCATTTTATAGTTTGTCATGTTGCTAAATAACCATATCTTTCCTTTTCTTAAGGGATTTTCTTACTCTTATTTCTCTCCTTCAAGTTGTTTCAGTATGATCTATATTTTAATAATTTGATTCTCAATGATCTTTCCCAATTTAAATTCCTTCATTTCAAGATTTTTACTCTCAAGTTGTTAGACTTCTTCCAAGATAACTAGGCTCTAATACCAATTGTTGGAAGTCTTATTGGGAAACAACATACTGAGAGGGGGTGAGGGTAGTTGAATCAGGATCAATAAAACACTTCACTATTAAAACAATATCTCAAATTGACTATAGCCATGCGTAATCCATCTCATATATTAGATCTCATTCCATATAATCATAAACTTATAATGATGAAATTGAAATCTATGTAAGCATATCATCAATGAAAATTTAAACACATAACACAAAATATTTTTATAACCCAAAAACCCTGTAAGGTAAAGGTAAAACTAGGGTGGGGATAAAACCCACAAATTTTTACTTCTATAATAATAAAGTTTTCCTATTGCTCATATCCACATCATAATGATATAGGCCAAGATTCCTTCCTTAAAAAAATAATCATACAAATTTCTAGATCTTAATCAATGATCCATATTCCATCTCTTTGGTGTTTTACACTTTTGATTTTTGGATTGGTTAATCTTCTTTGCTTGGGATTAATTCCTTCACAAAAAAATGCATAACTGTTGGAAATAACAATGGGAAAGTAAACTCTAAGAGGGAAGGGGGGGAGGTGAAACAACACTATAAAACTTTAACCATAAAACATTCATGACACATCAATCTCATAATTTAGCATATAAATTGAAATAGCTAACTACACATTTGCATCTGTAGTATGAAACAAATAATACATGACACAATAAATTGGTTACCCAGAAACCCTCTAATGAGAATGTAAACTAGGGTGGGGATGACATTGATATATCTTCACTATTGCAATTGAAAAGTGTGGTCTACTATGGCTACAATGAGTTTGACTATAAACTATGATCTACCATGTGAAAGGTTTGCCTTGTTAAAGGCTTACAAAGATGGTTAGGTCTCACCTTGTTAGAGGATTTAAAATTAAAATAAAGTAAGCACTCAGTTAAGTGATTTACAAAATCTTGTTAATACTACTCTGTTAGGAGATTTTCTTTGTATCATTAGTTAAAATGATTCAACACCAGCATCCTTTGGTTAGCACACTTTTACTAGATGTTAGATCTTCTCTTTGCTGATAAATCCTTGATCCTACTAGTCAAATTTGTCTCCTCTATTGTATCCCTGCTTTCCTTTGTTCTCTCTAACTAATTTTGCATTTCATATCACTGTCATAACCTTCATAAACACCATGAATTCTCTCTCTACACTTAACATTAATCTCCTTGCATACTTTACTTTCACACAAACTCTTTTGGGTTTGGCTTATTAAATAAACAAAAGTGGAATGGGTTAGGTAAGAATCAGCTATTGTGATTGATCGATATTAGTGCTTAATTTATCCCTTCATTTGATTCGTTGCATGTACTACATAGGGATTCACAATATACCTCCATACTTATCTCATAGAATCATAAAATCATCATTATGTCAGCCCAAAAATGGTTTACATAGAAGTTTGTGCCATTACAAACAATTTTGTCAAAAACTGTTCACTCTACATCCAAAGACTCTAATGCTTGGTATGCACTATGCTCATTATGTTGTAACTTGGCTTTTAAATAGCTCGACACATACTATTTGCTTGAGATGCATTGATTTTTGACACTAACTAGGTATATTACTCAATATGTATTTTCTAGCAACTTATACATGGCATGCATTGATCACTCGGTTCGCACTGATTGCTCACCTCACTCTTATAAGTTGGCTTGCATTGTAATACTTATAGAGAATGACTAAGTGGTTTGTCACTACCTTATCAAAACCAATTCAAGATTAATAGTAATCCACCCCTTAACTATTTCTACAATCATTAAATGTTACATAGAAGTTGGCTAAAATGATTTACATAAGTGTTTTTGTCATTACAAACTTATATTTCAAAATCAGTTTACTCAGCACTTGAAAGTTCTAACACTTGTTCATAACTAATATTCATGCTAACACTTGGTTATTATAGGCTCAGCATATACTATCTCACTCAACAAAAGCTAACCTTTTCTTCACTTGATCTATATTGTTTGACATGTGATGTAATATTAACAAGTCCTTTATAGCTCGGCCTTCTCTGGATGGCTCGATCCTAGTGATGACCAACCAACATTTCCTGGAAATAACTTAGAAGTGTTGGACTATAATAGTAACTTGGGCTTAGAGATCAATAGTTTATGTACCACTCAACTTGATGAAAATTCAAATTTCAAATTTAGTAGTTTGACTGTGACAATGTTCTAGGTTTTCAACACTCATAGAGAAGAGAATTTTAGATATTGCAAAGAGTGGTTGGTGCACAATGAAGTGAGATGTTGTGTGTGTGAAAGTGAAAGTGTGAAGAGAAGGGAGAAGTGAAAAGATTAAGTGGTTAACTAGTTCAAATGATGAATAGAATGAAGAACAATTGTTGTTGAGAAGATCAAGATCTAGATAGAAATTTGCATGCACTTGTAAGCATAAGTTGTGTACTACAGACATAAATAAAATAGAGAAAGAAAGGATGGATGATATTTGTATACCAAAAATGTGGCATACTTCTATAAACTTGTGTTCTCAAGTATAGCCATGAAAGAGAGCATCTCAAGAAATAGCTTATAGTTCTCTATCTATCACATTCAAAGGTGCAAGTAGAAGCACGGTGGCTATCAAATGAACCTATCTATGCAACTCTTTCAAGATGCACCATAGAACAAGAGATTCAAGACTGAGAGCAAGAGTGCTAGCATCCAAGAATCACTATGTAACTACAATACAAGATGAAAGCTAAATGAAGAATGCAAACACAAGATAAACTAACAAGATGAGACTATTACAAATCCTGCTAGTTAGACTATATGATCTAAGATCTAAGCATAAAGGAAATTTAAGCTACATACAAGTAAACCATGATGAAAATGTATAAGATGCAAGTGTATGAATGTAAGTGTAAGAATGCTCAAAGTTCTCTGAAGCTCCAAAGCACCTAGAAATCATGCATCAACATAAATGACCTTGGTTGGAGAATGAGGAGAGAGCCCTCTTTTTAAACACAAATGGATGATTGAGATCAAAAGCCAACACTAGCTTAATCAAGGGTGGAGGATGCATCTTTAGTAATCCATCTACACAAGAATCTCACCTTATCAATATCAATGGTGGAGTACAAAAAGGTGAGAGATGTGTGGAGGAGAAGGAAGATCCCACCCACCTTGGAAAGTGTACAACTCATGTGAGACAAAAGAAAAACCTTTTTTATTTTATTTTTAAAATAGGAATAATGCTTTACTTGTGGACACTTAGGATAAGTGGGAAGTGGCAAGTGGGGAGTTTTTAAGGGGGCATGTTCTTTCAATTATATAGGAAACTTAGGATAAGTTGGTCAAACCATAGGTTATAAATGAATAAATGCATTCTTTAGGATTTGATCAAAGATGAATGATTAATAAATGATGCAAGATTACAAGAAAGGGGGCTTATAGTTGAGACAACCATTTTTGGGTGATTATTTTTACCCCTCTTTGACTAATGTGTGATTGTTCTGGGAACACATTATGTCAAAGAGTGAAGAAGCCAAGAAAGTAGTAGATATAAAAAAATTCACTCCAAAGGGTGAAGTATGGAGAGATAGAAAATCCTGAATGCATAGTCAATTAGCAACATAATTAAGCATTAGGAGAAAGCCATATACAATAGCAATACTCAAGATAGACACTTATATGTCAAGCCAAGTATCCAAAACAAGAAGATAAATCAAGAGAAAATGGAAAGGTCAAGCATATCCTCCTGAGGAGTAAATAGCCATAACTTAGATAAAGCAATTTGCAATGCTAGTAGAATATTCCCACCCCCATAGTATTGAAATCAAAATGAAATAGAGAAGAGGTAGAAATGTGATAGATCTAGATCACATAAAGAAAACTTGAAAAGTCCACGATGATAGATAAGAGATTAAAACCAAAGAAATACCACCAAGCGATGATATTATGCTTGCATTTGACTAGATTTAACCAAGAAGATAAAGCATGAGCATTAGGTCAAAGAATTAAGAAAGGTGAAATAAAATGAAATGGAATGAATAAGATAAGAAGAAGAGAGTAGATATGGTGAAGTAATGAAGAAAAAATGAATGCATCAAAGAGATTCAAAGATTAAGCCTCACAAATTCAACTGACTACATAGAAGAAGGAAGAATTTTAAAACACAATGTTGATCATAAAGATGAGCCTAAATTTCAATTTTAATCCCAAAAATGAATCCAGAACATGGAAATTAGATAGTGGTGCAATTTTTCTACAAATCTAAGGAGTTAAAAATTATGTCAAAATAGGGTCAAGTAGTTATAAAAGGTGACCAAGGGATCATTTTCAAATCATTTATCTTATTTAATTTTGAGAGATTAAGAGCATAGAGAGAGAGAGAGAGAGAGAGAGAGAGAGAGAGAGAGAGAGAGAGATGATCCAAAGAATAGTTTTGATCAAGAGACATTGATTTGAGCGTAATTGGTTGTAGAAACAATCTTTGCAATATGGTCCAAAGGTAAGTACTTTACATCAAAACATGTTTTTGAGTGATTTTGAGAATTTTATCATATTTTTCTAGGGTTTTAGATAGGTTTCTAAAAATAAAGTGTGATACTTTATAAAGTATCGCACCACTATAGTGTAGATCATCACATGATAGTTCTAGCATCAAGATTGCATTGCGTCACTTTTATGAGCTTTATTGTATTGGACCTACCCATCTATTGTATGATACCCAACAAAGTATGGCACTAGTAGAAAGTATCACATGTGTATAGTATAAAGTATCATATGATACTTGTCAGCTACATATTGATTGTTTAAGAAAAATGTGATGTTCATCTTTTGCAAGTTTTAGTTTCTTACTTAAGTAACTAAGTTATAATATTTGTAGTTTCATTCTAATTCTCATCTGATAGTAGGTGACATGAGGATGTGTTTATCTATGCAAGAGGTGTTCCTTGCCCTTAATATTAAGGTGCTTAAGGTAGTAGGGTTATGACTAGTGCCCAAACTAGATGACATGGATAAAGAGAGACTAGAGACCATGGTGGTTAAATGGTTGTTATGGTTTCCTCTTATCTAGGAAAACCATGGTCTTTTGACAATACTAGTAGGGAGGTGACACAACAAGCATAACACCTTTCATCTTCCCACTAGAAAGGCAATGAAAAAACATAAACCCTACAAAACTATTTTATTAAACAATGTATACTAGTGTTAGAAACTAGAAATACAAAGTTTAACTACAATAAAATAAAATAAAGTTGTTAGACTAAAAAAATACTATGTAGAAAAATTGTGCATGGTGAAACAAAATTCACAAGGGTATCATACAATAAACCTCTTCAAGTTGTGTGATAGAATACAAAAGGTCAACATAAGTCTAGAATCAATGTTAATTTTATAATTTTGTCAGATAAATTATATTATATATATGAGATATATAATATATGACAAATAGTATATATGGAATAATTAAATTATATTAAGAGTGATATATATATATATATATATATATATATATATATATATATATAGAGAGAGAGAGAGAGAGAGGGTATATTACTTATGTTATAACTATAACTAATGTAAGCTAATATATTAAAGAGACATATCTCTTTAAGAGGCATGCCTCTTTAAATCACTTATATTCATTCATTTAGTAACTTGGAAAATATATAAAAATCTAAAAGTGTTATTACAAGTTGTAAAAGAAAATTAAAATATACATCTATGAGATCTTTAAGATGGTATCAGAGCAAAGCCTAGGAGAAAAGATGTAATGTTGTCATAGATTTATATGTTTATGCCATTGAAGTTGAGAGTCTTTGAATCAAATACAATTGGTGAGTGTTAGCCAAATTCATCAAGTGCTAAGACATTCTTCTTTTCCGTGAGTAAATGTGGAGCATGGATTGTACAGGCTTAATTGGTGAATGTTAGCGAAATTAATCAAGTGTTAAGATATTCTTCTTTTCTGCGAGTAAATGTGGAGCATGGATTATATGGGCTCACTAAAGTTAGAAGGTCTGGCAAAATCTAAATGGGAGATGCAGGGATTTTAATCCACTCAAGTCTAGTCATTTTTAAGATTTGTTGTGGAGAGAAAGGCGATTGTGAGCATTCGGGGTTATAGAGAAGGGTATATTTCTTTTTTGCCTCTATTGGAAACTCTAGGTCTCTCTCAACTTCTCCTAAAAACATGGAATAGTGGATCATGACCACCATGGGTGCTAGCAGTATAGATACAATGTTTGTATATCTAAGGTTCAACAATGGGGAGCACTTCAAAGGATTGCTAGTTTAGTACAGTGGACCCAAGGTTAAAAATATATTACTGGCATACTATTACTCTAGTGAAGTCAATTCACACATTTTCGAAGATGAATAGAGTCAACCTCACAATAAAATACATTATCAAAGCACATGATGATTCTGGTGAGTATTCTTCAGAGAAAGATCCATATTGAGGGTTATCTATATATGACTGTGATCATGGATTTTATCATATCCCTGGATGTGGGTGATACTTTTATTATAGTAGTGAATAGTAGAAATATCTGGAAGCACAATGCCCAGCAATTGGAGAAATCAAAATTCAATACGAACATGAAGCTTTTCTTAATTCTTGTTACTCTAAAGTGGAGTCCAATATGTTATCTACTATACAAGCTAGGTTACACAATTTTGGGAGGGCTGATTGCAAGGATCTTTGTTGTAGCCTATAATATTTAATGTGATTATGAATACACTTAGCTATGTGGTGTTAGAGTTGTTAGCGTAAAACATTCAGTTTGCAGATTCATTATTGATTAGACACCTCTCCTCTAAAGGAGAGGATACATCAATGAAGAATTGATCATATACTTATATGATTCTGTATGGTATATTTTATTTTTTATGTTTTTTACTTGTTCCCTTTACCAATCGATCACTATGATGATATAGATGTCAATGATGCTGATGAAGGCATTCTGCATCTCATTATATAGACTGTGTTTTCTTGATTGAGTTTGTATATACTCTGTTGGTGATCTCTTATTGAACCGAGATATATTATGAAGAATGTAATGACTGAGGGTAGCATTTTCTTGAAGGCTTTGGTCACGATGATGATTCAAAATGAACAAAAATGACAGCTTTCATGATCAATATTAAAGTGATTTATATATTCTCTACCACCGTGTATAGGGAAAAAATTATTAATTCCTAGAGACATCGTCCATCAACAATAAGATAGTGCATACCTTCGTTTGTCACATGAGTTGTATTCAATGCCTAGAAACAAAAATTAAAGACTTGTTTATGAGTGTTTCACAAGTAAACAATACAAGATATGTGTATATATGTTTCTATATCTCAAAGACACTAATGATTTATGCAAGCTTGGTCAATTTAAATTATTATCTCCTTAGACTATCCATAACATTAGTCCCAAATCAGTTCAAGGCACCATGCAAACTATCATACAATTTATATATGAATGTAAAGCCTTACACTATATGGCACTGGGGGTTATTTTTTTAATTTTGAGATGACAAGAGCTTGGATTATAGAGATCATGTTCTACATAGAGATCAAGTTTTGTGCACAGATTATGTTTTACGATGGATCTTGTAGGGATCACTTTGAAATACCAATTTCTATAGATGGATACAAAGATCTTACAAAATGATGGAGACAAATTTTTGTTGTTAAATTACATTCATTTCAAAATATCAAATAGAATTGGGAGGTACAAATCAACATCTACCAGGAAGGTCATACAAAAGCATCAAACATAGTTAGCTAGTGTAAGAAGTGAAATTTCACATTGTAAGGGAAAATAGTAAACATTTTTTATTCACATTTAGACCATCTTTAAAAGAGTTCTTTCATTCTCAAATAAAATGAAAAGATATTTTGAGATTCAATGTCTATAGACCTTCATGTGTAGATAAGTATTTCCCATCTTTCAATATTACACTTATCTACTCATTGTAGTCTCTCTCTTATTTGTACTTCTATATGTGTTATAAGGAGTCATTTGCTTTAATCTTTGCATTTTTCTCTAAGGATGTTCTTATAGTAAAGAAGATTGGAACATTAGGCATGCTACCAATATTTTACAAACTCAATCTTATGATAGTAGCTGCAAAGAAGTTATGATTCATTAATTATTTGATGATCATGTTGAATAATATGAGGCTTTTGAAGAAAATATCCTTGATGATTATGATTATGAGAGGGAGTCTAAACTTTGTCTAAGGAAAGAAATTATAAAGATTGATGTTCAAAGGGAGCCTAACATTTCATTAGAGATAACCTTGCAGAAAGAGAGGGAGCATAAAATAAAGATGCTTCAATCAAACTTTTGATGATCTTGGTTTAGAAGGAGTAGACCTTGTTGATGGATTCAACACTAGTTGGAAACTAAACAACAAAAGGATCGTGATTCATGGGATAAAGTCTCATGTATGTAGTCTACAAGGCCTTATTCTATTAGGATACCCATTGAACTAGGGAAGCTTGACATGACTTGCTAACAGGAGGTTAGAAGGATGATAGCAGATTTAGAGGAAGTCTGACACTTCATCAAAGACAACCTTGTGCTAAGAGGTTAGAAAAGTTGATATCAAACTAAGAGGGAGAAACCTTATTCTTTGATATGTTTTATGGTGGATGTTGTGACAAAACCAAATGATATTATTTGTAGAGACTTCGTGCAAACATTCCATGTCATACATGTATGAGCCTATCCCCTATGTACATCATGAAGAAATGACAACTTCTAAATGATTATCACTTGTATTAGGAGAAGTTATTGAAAGGTGGAAACCTTTTAAAAACTTGTATCATGATATAAATTTTGTGTAAATGTTGATATAAATCATGAAAGGATTTATCTTATAAATCAACAACTAGGTGTTAGATGTGATTAGTTTAAATATCTACAAGTTGTTTGTATAGATATATTTGAGGTATTTGCTGAATATCTTGCCTTGATATTCTGATAGGCCATTACCACATTGAGTACCTGGTGAATATCATTTAGTTGATGTTTTGATAGGCCATTACTTGAGTAATTGGTGAATATCACTTGATTGATATTTTGATAGGCCAATGCTCATGTTACCTAATATGATATCAAATAGTAATTGGTGTATATCATATTTTGATATTCTGATAGGCCAATACTTATATGATATCATATACTAGAAATCTTCTAATCAAAGATTTCCAATATGTATTTTTTTGAAATATTACCTATGGCGTAATATCTATGTGTTTTATCCTTCTTCATTAAGAAGGAGTGTTAATGTTATAGTTTGATTGGATAAATTATATTATATATATGCAATATATAATATATGACAAATATTATATATGGAATAATTAACTTATATTAAGAGTGATATGTGTGTGTGTGTGTGTGTGTGTGTGTGTGTGTGTGTGTGTGTGTGTGTGTGTGTATCATTCGTCATTAAGAGGGAGTGTTAATGTTATAATTCGATTGGATAAATTATATTATATATATGAGATATATAATATATGACAAATATTATATATGGAATAATTAACTTATAGTAAGAGTGATATATATATATATGTGTGTGTGTGTGTGTGTGTGTGTGTGTGTGTGTATGTATCTTTATATATGTATATATATGTGTGTATATATATATGTATATATATGTATATATACATATATGTATGTATACATACATATATATGTATGTATATATACATACATATATATGTATGTATATATACATATATATATGTATACATATATACATATATATATGTATACATATATACATACATATATATATATATACATGTATAGATACATATATATATATATACATGTATAGATACATATGTATATATATATGTATATATATATATATATATATATATATATATATATATGTATATATATATATATATGTATATATATATATATAGGGTATATTACTTATGTTATAACTATAACTAATGTAAGTTAATATATTAAAGAGACATGTCTCTTCAAGAGGCATGCCTCTTTATATCACATATATATTCATTCATTTTGTAACTTGGAAAATAAAAAAAATTCGACAAGTGTTATTACAAGTTGCAAAAAGAAGTTAAAATATACATCTATGAGATCTTTAACAATCAAGATGATGAAATAGAAGAAGCTAGGCAATAGAACAATAGAAGGAGAACGATGGACTATGGGAGAAAACCAATCACCTTCCAACTAGCAAAATTTTGTATGTAGACCAAAGTTTTGTCATGCAATATTATGTATCCAAGTACTAAAATAGAAAGCCTACAATGCAAAAAAATCCAAAACTACAAAATGTGTAAGGCTATAAATCAGTTCCAAACCCATAGTGGGTGCAAAATATGTACTAATAAAATACAACTACTTCTATAAACCTATGTATCCAACATACCAATGAATTTGGATTCTTAGAAGGCATATTATATTTTCTTATTTATCATATGCAAGAATCAAGTAGATAATGAAGGTGGCTTCGAAATGAACCAAATAGGAAAGACCCTGCAATATGTATTTTGAAATGAAATATTCAAAGAGATAGCATGCAATGAGAGTGCAAGTGTAAAAATATCTCCATGATGAATGCAAAGTAAGTTAGAAGATATGCAAAATGCAAAATAAGGCTAAACAAAGTAAATCTAGCCTAACATGGATGAAAGAGTTATTATGCCTTCTAATTAAGCTAGACATTCTTAACTAAATACAAGAGAGTAAATTACAACTAGCTAAAATGTAGTATCCAAGTTCTAAATAAATAAAATGACAAAGTGACGACATTACAAAACCATGAACTCTAGATGTCTCAAGAGTTAGTAGGTGACCTCCTTTTAAAGAGATCTAAAAACAAGAAGATGATTAAGTTTAAAAGGGAAACGACTGAGAAAATATGAAGATTGATTCTTATTTCATCCTTATGCTCATGTCTTATGAGACAACATAAATGGCTAAGATTAAGGAGTGAAACAATGCATGGTTGAGATAAAGAGGCAAAAGAGCCTTTTGAAAAGTCAAAAGATTATGCTCATTTAAAATCACACTTTTTAAGTAGATGGGACTTTTTCCTTTTTCCTTTTGAATTTTTCCTTTATGTGCACTTAGGATAAATGGGTCTCATTATTTAATTAAAAGGGGATATGTTATTTTAAATAAATAAAACTTAGGATAAATGGTCAGACTTTAGTATATATTCAAATAAATATTTATGTGATGATTTGATCAAGGGTTATTGATTTTTTAGCTATCCACATTTGATTTAATGCATAATAGAAGTCCCAAATTTTATTTAATCATGTCAAAAGTGGGAAAAAAGGGTGATTATAATATGAACATGATAACTATTGTAATTTGAATAAATCTAAAATTTTATATTCTTTATATTTCTATAATCTAAAATATGACTCGCACATGTATATGAAATCACTCTCAAACATCCCCATACTATATAGATAATATATAACTTTAAAAGGGAAAACACATTGATATATGAGTTGTACTTATATTATATTTCAAGTATAGATATTCATGATTTATAATTACATTTGACTTGAGTTTGAATAACTCTACCAAAGTGGAATATAGTCAGAGATAAAGGTAAAAGACTATTTTGAATACAATATTTTACAAGAGCCAAATATGGTGCATTCCATATATGCTTGGTGTGCACAAGCCTAAGATGATGCACACAAAACTAAAAGTTGTGTCCATATATGATTATGATATTGCTATCAAAATTTAAATGTGGAATTTTTGAGTCAAACTCATTGACTCGTGTTTCAAGAGTAATGATTCAACATGAATCCATCTCTCATGAGAACAAATGAAATGCTTAGTACTCATTGGATCTAGGTGTTGCTCATAGTGAAAAAGCACTGAGATTTCCTAGGAGGTGACCCATCCCACTACTACTCCAGCTTGAGCACATGAATTCTTGGTGCTTCACCTTTGTGAGCATCACCTAGATCCATTGGGAGCTGAGTCTTCCATTTATTCTCATGAGAGATGGATTTTTGTTCAATCAATACTCATGAAATATAAGCTAATGAGTTTGACTAAAAAACCACATAGTTGAATCCTAATAGAAATATCATAACTTGACTTATTGTGGAAATTATCTCCTACTTATTAACATATATGATATTATGCATGCCATACCTTTTTATTGCAACAAAAATGTGAGTGGTGTCTCTTTAGACCACTCATCTTTGTGCACCTACCTACTTAAAAAAATAATGACCATTTGTGTGCTTGTTACATATAGCTTAATAGGATCATGTCCTACTCTAATTTTAAATTTGAATCTTCATTGAATTTATATTACATGTTAATATGACCATTAAATTTTAAGTTTCTTACTTTGGAGATTCTTTCTTTTGATTTTGAACATCATTTTAGGAGATGGTGCACTGGGAGACTGTTCTATTAGGAATTTTATCTCTGGTCTTCTTGATGGGACACATTTGACTAAGTGGACATAATGTCATAATTAAATTTTGGTACAATGCTACCATAAGACATTAAGATATTATGTTATGGCTTTAACACTAACTCATGGTTATGCATATTTCGATGATGGAACCAAGTAATGAGCATTGTATATGTGTTAATGATCTAGCAAGTGCTAGATGATTTCACACCTAGTTGTTCAAGCTATGTTTTAAGCACATTTAAACATCCATGAAAATAATATGCAAAATATTGGTGATATATGATTAAACACAATTTTTATTTATTTATTTATTTGCACATATCTCTTATTAGATACAAATTCTATGTAGACTCTTTAATCTTTTAACTTATATAGGTACCCATACCTTCACACACATAATGTGATTTATAATTAAGAATAAATTTCATTCAATTATAAATAGTCGATATTACAATAAGAATTATTTCATCAAAACTATTTATATAATATTATAAAAATAAAATAGACATCAAATCAATAAGTGTGAATGTTGAAGAAAAGCCTCCTCGCACAACTTCTAAAATACTATTCTAGTACAGTAATACGTATTATTGCACAAGCGACATGCTTTAAGTTTCTTTGGTTAGAAGCAGCGGATTCCTTCAAAAGAGGATATCCAACTCTAACGTTGCGGTCAAACATAGCTGTAAAGATACCTTTCTTAAGAAAATCAACAAGCTTTGTACGTTCCAATGCAAAACTCATCGGGTAGTGATAAAAATACTTTGAGGTACGAAATTAGAAGTAAGTGATATGAAAGCGAGATAATTAATCATTATAGGAAATCCAATCTTTACAGAGGATTTAATGATTATTTAATATTTACAGAGTGAGGAAAATGAGTTTTGTTCGGAACGGTATTTGGTCTCTTAATCGCCGAAAATGGCTCATGCCGTTCGTTTCCAGGAAGATTATAATACATTTCATGATGCACTCCTGATATGTGTGGAGCATTTCACATCGAGGGTTTCAACCTGCCGTTAAATGAGCGATGTCTTTTCAAATTACACAGATTTTCTTGTTGTCCTCCAATTCAACGTGTCAGTTTTATTGCTTTTCGTAAAGATGTTCCTTTTCATGTTAGTTTACTGGATTGTGATTGTCCTGTTTAGCTGCTGTGTAGCTGTGATGGTCAGACTAGACAATGATACTAACGAGGTACAATGGTAATAGCCATCTCAAATGATGCTACTCTGAAAAACATTCTGCTGGTGTTATGAAAGAAACAGAGCATGGACAGTTTGGAGTGAATGAAATGTCCAGCGATCTACCATGTCTCTGTTTGCTCTCTATTTCTCTCTGTCAGATTTTTTAGGGTTTGATAAGAATACGTGCAATTGTGCTGCAGCCATCGTCATGCACAGTTGATATGCCTTGTCAAAACACATTTTAAGGTATTTGCATTCATTTGAAATGTCTGACAAAAGTAGAGTGGGTGTTGCAGAGTATTTTTAGGCATATTAAAAAAATGAAGGTCTTCTGTATTTATATGGGAAAATGAAGAGTAGGCTGTTGTCAAATGGCATAAATCTTCTCTAAGCTGGTAGCCCGATCCCATTTTCATTTTGAAAGGGCTAAAAATCTGGGGCTCCTATTTTGTAGGAAAAGATTCCAATTAAAGCTTTAGCCCCCTCTAAATAATTACCATGGAGCCAACTGTTCTACAAAAAGAGAGCCCAAACCCCTCCTATAGAACCCCTGCCTAAGTCTCCAAATTTGGCACTGGTTTAGAATAAAGTGAAGAGATCTGAAGATGCCAAGGAAGGAGGCCTTGAGGTAAGATCATCCTTCTATTTTTCCATGCCATTAAATGAACCTTTCTGAAATTTGGGGCAACTGAGATCCCTTCTGTTACTGTTCGAAAATATAGTTCTTTTCTGTTTCTCTCGCTTCTTATAAAAAATTAGTTTAATGGATCAAGTCTTTTATTTACCCCACTTACTGCATTATCAGTTTCAATAGTAGTTC
Organism: Cupressus sempervirens; assembly: GCA_028749045.1. NCBI lineage: Eukaryota > Viridiplantae > Streptophyta > Pinopsida > Cupressales > Cupressaceae > Cupressus > Cupressus sempervirens. The sequence goes on from CM053790.1 coordinate 496,741,245, forward strand.
CAGAAGGAAGGCAATCCCCAAATTATGTATTATTTTTAAAATTTGTGATGGACCTGCTAATGGAAATTTTGTTTATACTATTAGCACCCAACCTTAGAGCGCACCTGTAAACTCTTAAGAAATTTGTTGTGTATGTTAGCAGTATGCAACTTTAAAATGTACCTATAATCTCTTAAGAGAATTTGTTGTGTCTACTCTAATTAGGAAAATATCAAAACTATAATTTATAAAATACATGCAAACATTTCATACAATCAAATTATGAGATTCCAACTTTTTCAAAACTATGTATGATACTATAGCAGAACAAGGTATTATAATATTTTATTAAAGTAAAGTAGGAAGGGCAGGGCCTGAGTTCATTATAATAGAAGTAATATCAAGTGTAAAGACAACAAAATAAGATGGAATCAGAACCAGAAAAAAACAATTATCAAGTTAAAAAAATTAAGTTATAAATCATTAATCAAATTCTGAGCATATAAATTTATTTTCTAAAATGAGCATATAAATTTATTTTCTAAAATTAATGTTGATCTTTCTAAGTTAAAGATTTAGTCAAAATGTAGAATTTTTTTCACAATTGTCATAAAACCTTTTAAAATAAATATAGAGTTTCATATCATCAATTTAATCAAATTTATATAACAATATGATACTCACGTATCATAACTCTATTTGAAACATAGGTGATAAGAATTTTATCTTTTATCTTACAAATGCGGAATGTGTTCTTTGTTAGGAAGGAATAATCCAATGCACTTTAAAGAAAAAATTATTCTCAACCAATACATGGTTTTGTACCTATAGAAAGAATTCACCTATATTTCAATCCAAATGGATGATGTTTTCAATGGCTTATCTAAGAATTAGTGGCTCTCATTAATATAGAGAAAGTAAGGTTAAATTGATTTACAAGTAAAGCTTGTAAATTTCCACTGTCTAGATTTTCAATATTTAAGTTATAGTGTTTCAAAGACATTTGAGGACAACTTGTAGTAAAATATGAGATAACTATTATTAGAGGGCATTGAACAATTTTAAATTGTTTAGAGGCTTGCAATATTGAGCAACTTCCTTCATAATAATGTTCAACATCTTAGTGCCTTAGTACATAACTATTAGTGGATGTATATTAAGGTCTTGGTTGCTAGCCCTTCATTCATATTACCTTGAATCCTATATTTATTAACTAATATTTAAATTTTCCCTAGACCAAAAACATCTCCCTTTTCATGTTCTATTTTCTAATGCTTAATGGATTTTTAAGCATAACATAACTCGTTGGGTATCCATTTCTATAATTTAGATCAATTTTCCTCTATGCATACTCTTAATTATTTTGGGTATATATTTGAATATTGATCATGGTATAGATCATCCCCTATAAATGAAATTATTATAATTTCTAATTAAATGGTATAACATCTTGCAACATCAATCATTTGTTGGTAGTTCTTAGCATAGTCACAATAAATTGCATTCTATAGTACATCAATGGAAGTTTAGAATGAGAGGCCCATGATAAACCCATACTAATACCAAGAAAAGAAGAAAGTTAGATTAATACTCTATTTAAGAATAATACTTTCCCATGATCTATTTATGTGTATGGTAGTTATTTATTTTATTGGCAGACTTTTATTTTATTGCATTTGTTCAACAATACACAATTCAAAATAATTGTGTTGGGTTGTGCTAGGGTTTCTACTTCTACTGTAATAGGCATTGGGAAAGATAGAGCCAATGGAAACAATGGACAAGATGATGCTAACAATGATGGTGGACATGATAGTAAGACAGATGGAGGAGATATTCTTCCCATGTTTTCTCTGCCTAATTGGAGCTTGTTGCTCCCTCTTTTAGCAACTATCAAATGTCTTTGCATGGGTTTGTTTGGAGGGGACATGGAGGTTTATTCTAGCTCCTAGCTATGGAGCTTTGTGGACTTTTGGTGCCTCCCTCCTAGAGGTTTTAGTTTGGTGCTCAGTGGGAGCAAGAAGGATTTGAGATGTCTTTTACCTTTTAGTCTTCCTACCTTGTTGTTGCTTGCAATGGGGTTTTGAGTTCCCATTTTTTTTTGGATGGAAAACCCCAAAGTTGAGTTAAGGTTTTTCTTTTATTTGATGAGGGGATTTTTTTTCTTTTAAGGATTCAATGTTGGGTCTTTTAGATCTAGCTACTCCCATTATTCCCCTTATCTTCACAACATCATCTCATTGGATTTCTCTAGTTCATAGATGGGTTTTTGTAGGTAACATCCTTTCTATGATGGTTCTCACTATTTGGCCCAATGGCTTTCTTTGGCTCTACTATTCCATATTCCTTTGCATTTGTATTTTATTGAGGCAAATGTTCCTTTATAAGTGGAAGTGCAGCCAATATTGGTAGCTTAGTGGTGGCCTATAGTAGTTTGGAGTGGGATCTATTGGGCTTCTTTTTATCTAGGCTTTTTGGTGACTAGCTGGATCCTTTTGGGTACAGGTTTATCTCTAGCCTTGCTTCCTATTTTTTTATTGATGTGGGTATCTCTTATTTGGTGTAGGAGATGATATCCTCTATTTGTTTGCATTTTAAAAGCCCATGGTTTTTTGCGGATCTTCCATTGATCTATAACTCTAATCCTTAAAGGCTTTTTAAGGCTAGAAATTTAATTATTAGTTTTTTTCTATGTTGATCTTTTGGCTATTAAGGTAGTTTCTTAGGATCAACTAGATTAGGCACCCTGCACGTCTAATGCCATAGTTGAAGCCAAGACTTATGCTACTCCCTTTATTTTTGAGGTCCGGCTTCAGATGGTTGTATTTTATTTTTTATTTTTTGATTAGAAGGACACTAATAATTTTCAAGGGCACTTTCTAGTGGTCTTTTCGATTAAGGGAGGTTACAAGTTTTGGGTCTTCCCAAATTCTTGGGGGATTCTAGATCTTTCTATGAAAAATATTTCCAAAGAATTTCTTTTGATTTGATGGCTTAGGAAGCCATGTGTTTTTATTTAAATGGTTTGTGGGACCTCAAAACCTTGTTGATTTATACTCAGTAGGGTGTTTGTGTGGGTGACCAACAATGTTTGTTTATTTTTCTTTGGCAACTTGGTCTTCTTTTTTCAATATTTTCTTGGTCATAGATTGTTGGTATTTTATGGGTTGCTAGACCTTTCTTAATCATATCTATGATTGAGTATCATATTTGATGGGGTCCTAGATCCTTAATCAAATCTATTTGTAAGGGGTTTTGGGTACCCTTAAAACCTTTTTTAACCTTAATTGAAAATAATCCACAATTTCATCGACATAAATTTTTATTCATACAACTATTAGTATAGCCCATTCGAGGTGTCTTAAGAAAAATCTAGTAGAAGCTTATAAAGAAATAAACAATAATATATTTTTTTATTTTTAAATCCAAACATATTAACATTTAACTTAGTACAACGATTGAGCTTTTTGGAAATACCATATTTTAAGGAGAAATGAATATTTAAATACTTTACACCATTGTGTTGGTAAGTTTGGTTCTGGAATTGTAAGTAATGGTAAGTGGAATATCTAATTTATACTTTGATAATTTTTTATTTAATTAAATATTACTAATTACACTTTACATAAATTTACTTAGGATAATGTATTTTCAGATTAGTTGTCATGTAGCCACCTAGAAGTTAGCATTATACATAAGCACATGTTCCACACCTCTGTTTGTCTAATACAATTTTTCATTCTTATTCTCTCATTGTTGCACATACTTTCATGCACAATGTAGCATAATTCACCTTTGGTGAACCTGTGCTTAGTTGAACTCTTCTTATCATTTACATAACTCCTAGTTATCTTGTATTTCCTATATATTTAGGCACTTCTACATGCATTCAATCTAAATATGAAATTCATTATTGATTGATCAATTTGAGGATTGTATCATTTATTTCTCTTGTGCTATCTCTTGATCTTCTAGATCTTTTTATTCCATTCTTTCCCTAGAGCCATATTATCACATGGTATCAAAGTCATCGGAGTTTCATTTCATTGCATATTTCAAGAAAATTTTGTTGTAGGTCAAGATTGGAGCTTGCTAGTACAAATTAGATATTGGCATCACATTTAGAAGTTCCAAAATTCCCAAATTATTTAAAAAAAAATCCAAATTAGACATCTAAGGCCAAATCTAGAGGCATTTGAATTTTTTAGGTGCAATGGTGGCAATTCAGAAAATATAGTTATATAAGTGATTTTCAAACAACAGTATCTCACTCATCTAGATTCCTTTTTTCAAACATTTTTTTTTTGTGTTTTGGGGTAGAATTTTATGATCTACACATTGGTGTAAGTTGTTTGTGATCTTTGTTCTTGATTATTTTTTTTTTTTAGAAAATCACAAATATTGATTTTCCCAACTTTAGCAACTTCATTCAGGCTCATACACATACATTTTCGGTTGAAATTTTTTTGAGAGTTCATAATTTTTTCTACATTCTAGATCTAGTATTAGTTTGTAGAAATTTTAAGTTGACATAGTATGTTCATCATTTATTCTATTTTGACCTACTTTTTACACTTATAATTGAGTAGATCTTTGAGAGACATTGTGTCTTATTTTCTTTAGTCTTCTATAGTTTTTTTAAATCATCCAAATTCAATGTCCACTTTGGTCTATTTTCACTAGTGGAAATTGTATTCACACAAAGTATAAAGTGCCAAAATCATCTATTTTGGGGGATGTCTTGATTAGTACATCATGAATTAGGATGATTGAATTAAATGGACAACAAAAAAATGTAACATATGAAGTAACTTATCACTTAGCTCTCTCAGTGAGCACGACACGTTAACATATTTATATGAGGAATGACTTCCTTACAATGTAGTTTCTATAAGAATATTTTTTTGTGTAATTTTTTTTTTATGAATATGGATCTATTGGGTTCAATTAAGGACATGAAGAAAAAGTATTCTTGTGATATTTGGATATATCTTTGGGAGATGTATGGAGATCCACATGTTCCTCCCAAAAAGATGCAGTGCCTTTAGTTGTAGTTCCTACCTCCCCAATTAAGATCACATCTACTATCATTCATGTTGATGCTTGAATTTGCACAACCATAGATTTAGTTTATTTGGTACAATAGGAAATTCCATTTCTTCTATTTATATCTCCTTAAAATGATTTCTTGATAGACATTCTAGGTTTATTTATGGAGTCCTACATTAAGGATTTAAGAGATTTCCTTGACAAAATTAATCTTTTCTTTGTCAAGGATGATCCTTCTTTAATTGTTTTGAGGAAACAATCTTACCCTAATCTTCATTTTCCACTTGATTAGTATTTCAAGTTTGACATGATTGTGGATCCTTTAATACATATATTGGAGTAGGTCATTTTTTCTTTAGAGGAGACACTTGATTCTTTGACACTTTTTCTACATTCATCCTTAGTTGGTCTTTATTTGTCTTTTCTAGTAGAGCAGAATAATACACATGATTTGGTGGGGGCACCTTTCAATGTTGACTTCAGAACACTTGATTAGGGATCCTTCTTCACTCCTCTTACTACCTATTTTCAAAAGGCATTCTTGTCTTTGGAGGTTGAATGACATTTCTACAAGGAGAGGTTCCCATTGGTTCCTTGTTCTTACCTTTTTTCTATTAGGCTTGATCTTGATTGGTTTGTGACATCTTCATCAACCAAGGAAATGGAGACACATCATCATACTTTAGAGATATCATACTTCATTTAGATCCCCCTTCCTTCTTCCTCTTCGTAATGGGAAGCCTTCTTGCACTTGTATTTGGTGTATCTTCTTCCTAAAGTGAGAAATGTTGTTTGTATACATTGGACTACATTTTTTCTTGAAGAACCTGCCATACTTGTAGGAGATCATTTACTATGGGTGGGATTTCATTTCTTCGTATTTCCTTCCTATGGATGAATTCTCTATTATATATGCATGATGTATGTCATAATAGGATGTTCTTGATTACTCCATCCATACATGCATCTTTCCTTCTTTTTCATCTCTCTTTTGGGGGAAGGGTTTTTCCCATGAGGTTTTCCCTCTTTCTCTTATTGAATATATTTTAATACTTGAAATTTGTACATGTGTAGCTAACATGGCCTAGTAGCTAGGACCCATTATGCATTTTCATTTATCTTTTTTTAGTATAGTTGCATTCTAGTAAGTTGCATTTAAGGGGGGCTTTAGTATAATTATATATTACTAATTAATCTTTACTTAATTTTACTTAGGATAATTAGTTGTTGAGTAGAAACCTGGGAGTTAGCACTTAATTTGTGCACATGTTGTCTCACACCTCTCTTTCTTTGACACACCTTTCCATTCTTATTATCCCAATGATGGACATACTTTTGTGCACAATGGAGAATAATCCACCTTTGGTGGACATGTGCATAGTATTTTTATTATCACTTGCATAAGTCCTAGTTATCTTGCATGTCCTATAGATTCATTCACTTCTACATGCATTTAATCTTAATTTGAAATCCATTATTGAATAATCATCATTGGTTTAGGTTATTATAGAATCATATTAGCTGTCTATCTTGTATGATCTCTTGAGTTTCTATATCTTGGCATTTGAATCTTGCCTTAACAACTTTTTACAATAATCCTACTTATGTTTTGATTATATGTAACTTATTTAGCATTAAACTATTTAATATTATTTTTTATTTTTTATTCATGATTGTTATCTATGTCCTATACATACTTTGAGAATTTTTCAAGATTATAAGCATTTTGCAATTTGTAATCTTACGATCCAAAGACCTAAACATTTGATATTTAATTATTTTAATATTAATAAAAAATAGAATATATATATATATATATATATATATATATATATATATATATATATATATATATATATATATATATATAAAACTATCCTAATAAAATCTATTCTTATCAAACATGTCAATAATAAAGGGCCCCGAAACATCTTGACAATGTGATATGATGTGGTGCATTGAAATTCAATTTAGCTTATGTCATGCCCATAATTCTACGAAGTAAAAAAACAACTTTTTTTTTGTTGATGTAGAGACTAAAGGTAAGAAACTTAATCTATCCTTGACTAGGAGGTGATGAAGTTAGAAGGAGGACTGAAGTTTTCTCCAATTGAAGTGTGGATCTTGAGTTCACTATGAAGAGGTCACCTAGTTGCTAGTTACTAAAGACAAAACTACATCAGGTTGTTACGATTATGAATCCCTCATACTTCTATACTCAAATTGAGACACCCTAATTTGCAAGTGAGATTCAATTTGTGTAATTGTAGTGGTAAGAGTTCTAGGGTTGTAACAAAAGGAACTTTATCAGTTTATCATTTCATTTCTATTAATATTAGATTAATCGTAATTTTTATTTTATTTTCTTTATTATTATTATTCAATTATTATCATAATAATTTTTTTGAAACACCTATGCCTTCTATTTTAATAGACATATTTTATTGTTATATTGCTAATATTTTTATTATTTAATACTACTAAAGTTATTACATGTACAATTAATGTTCGATTAAATAACCCAAAAGAAATATCTTCTAATCCTATACTACCTTAACAATAACTAAATAATGCATATACTTATTACTCCCTCAAAATATTTATAATCAAAATATATTAAATCACACATCTTAAAGTAATATATGTATAATATCTTAAATTTAACTACTATAATAATTAAGATATGACCAACACTCTTTAAGCATAATTTACAAATCCCTAAACTCTCAAATATATATAAATGAACTAAAAGCCAAATATAGAAATCCCTTAGGGCCCGTTTGGATCGTGGATTTGAGTGCGAATTAGAATTTGGAATTCTAAAAAGTTTCCAATCGACTGTTTGGGTAAGCAAAACATGAATTAGAATTTGGTAAAAATGGTATTCAACATCCTCATTTATACTCCATTTCAAGGATTTCATCTTCCATCCAAATAGTTAGAATTGGTGATATACCCATTTTAATTCCAATTTGGAGGAAAATGAGCATTTGAAATTTGTTGAAACCAATAATTTTTGTTATCTGACACAACCCTATTTCGTTTAACACTCAATAATATATCACCATTGCTATGGTTACCATTTTGCATTCTTGGTTGCCATTGCAGATTAGAGATTATGCATGCAATAGAGGAAGATGACTTATGATCTTACCCTTGGTATTATTATTTGCCTAGGCTCCTCTAATCTACCTGAGTTTCTAACCCCTGACCTAATGGTGTGCTTCGAAGGTATTGCAGAGGTGTTGTGTTTGGAAGCATAGGGGTTATTATTCCTCACAGCTAGTCCCCTGCCACTGCGATCCTTGACTACAACATTTCTCATCATGTGAAGGGGAGGAGGATTCTCTTTCTCTTTTTGTTTGCCTCTGCATCTGCCCTACTTGGCCTTCTCTTCTACTTCTTCCCAATGATAGTATGCATTTTTAACAAGAAGCTATAGATGGAGATGGAGATTGTGATAGGGAAAGCTTTTCAGTAGTGTTGGTGCAGGTCAAGAGTGAAAGTACGGAAGTATGATGGTGCTAAAATGATGGTGTTGTATCAAGTTTCGATCACGCTAATATGATGCATTCCATTCATCTTCAATTTTGTTTTTTAAAACTTATTCATGTCTGTATTTCAATTTTAGAAATGTGCAACCAAACGGAGGAAATGCATATTGTCATATTGAATTCTTGGTGAACCAAATGGTCTCTAATAAAATTCCCAAAACCAAAACCTAGATTTCAAGTTCCAAAATCCCAAATCAAGACTTCCGAATGCCAATTTTGAAATCATATTCTAGCAACCAAATGGACCCTTAACATTTAAAAAAAAAGAAACACCTTATTAATACCCCCTCCTCCATTTACCCCCCACATCCTAAGCTATACACCCCTATATACCTTTTTTTAAAATTTATTTTTTTAACCTAAACTACTCCCCCCTCTCTTTAAAATGTTGCCCATCCACCCTCATCTCTCCCTTCCCACGTGGAAAGAGGAGAGAAGGATGCCGTGGAAGGTAAGATGCGCCCCCCTCCAAATTAAATGTGGTCGCTTACAAGGAATCTGCCAAGGCATGTGGGCGGGGTGGACTTTTTTCCCCATTAAATGATTTTTTTTTTTTACAAACTTGCCTGACGTTATTTAAAGCCATGTCACCTCTTCTTTACGAGGGTGATTATTTTATTAAATTTACTAAATTTGACATGATAGTGTGCTTTGTTGTCCATCTACCTTTAATGAATGGAATGTATATATATTTTATTATTATTATTATATTATTATCTTATCTACTTTACATATAGGGCCTATTATGATAAGATGGGGGAACTAGGTACTTAGGTACTTTTGAATGGTGTCTAAGTCTGACAAATTAAATGCATGTAAATGATTTATCAATACTCTATTAGGTATGTTCAAGAATAATGTTATTTTATTCAAGACCTATTGTTTTTTTTACTGTATTAGCAAGGAACTCTTTTTTTGTTTTAGTCCATACATTTTACAGAACATGTAAATGCACCTACAGGACTTAAATGAGCTTAACTTATTGGTCTACCTCTCTTCATGAATTCTCTATGTTTGTTAAGATTAAATTGGTGGTAGTCTATCATTGCATTATGCATTAAATTCCTAATGAAAATAAGAAAACTTAACAATAATCAAATATTATATTACTATTAAAATCTACTTGCAATCTACACTAACATGGAGCTGAAATGAAATTTCTTGAAACTATAATTTCATGTACATCAATTATTTAATATGCTTTATTGGCATCCAATTCCATAATTCATCTATCTACAAATCCATTGTTATCAATTGAAAATCTTACAACTATTTCAAATCCAATACTGAACATCAAGCAACTAAATTATTTTCATGAAATTTGAGGAGATAAAGATATCAAATGATAATGTTCAGTCCATTCTTTCAAGGCATAACATGATATAATTTCTTTGCTTCAACACATTGCAAATTTAAGTAATGATAATACAACATCAACACAATATCAAACAACAATAGGGTGGTGGAATGATCATATCATGCTATACAAAGTGGGAGGACCATTTGAATACATACATTATTCAACTCTCTCTCTCTCTCTCTCTCTCTCTCTCTCTCTCTCTCTCTCTCTCTCTCTCTCTCTCTCTCTCTCTCTCTCTCTCTCTCTATGGAAAAATGAATTGGAACAATAACTACACTCTTACAATAAAATTTCTTCACATAACAAGTGGAGTTTATCTCTCCATTTCCAATACAATAATAATGAGTCTTATCCTATTCAAAGAATAAACTTCATGAAAATAAAGCTTCCAAGCTCTTCAACTGAATAATTGCAAAAGAGTGACAAAATGGGATCCACGGAGGCTCACCTCCCAACCTAGAACTCAAGGAGGCCACCCACCAAGCTTGGGAAAACAAGGCATAAATGGTTGTATACTACACATTCACATGCCATGCACATTCACAACAATATGAAAAGATTCAACACAATACATTACAACACATCCCATTCCAAGGTTTTACACAAAGATTCATTAATTGAATCAAGTATAGGGTGAAGGTGGGCTCTCACCATGAGGAGAATTTCCAAAGCTATGATTCATAATATACACATCTTCTCATTATTAGCATGCACTTTTGGGGCTTACAATATCTTCCCTTCCACACACCTCCTTATACCTTCCAAAATGCAAGCATATCTTCCCTCCCAAAGGTGAGTGACGCTTCACACCCATTACACAAAACATAAAACATGAAAACAAGCAAGATTTAAGGAAGGATTCACACAAAACTTCTCACATGCAACACTCAACAAGATCTTTTCCACAATCCACCTCTACAATTCACCAAAAATTCACCATGAAATGAAGAACACCACATCTATTCTACATACAAAATAATAAACACCATGGATCAAAGGTACCAACCTCACTCCAAGAAATGGAAATAGATAGTTGTAATAGAGCTCCTTATCCTCTTTCTCCAAACCCTAGTTGTCTCTAAAGTTAGAGAGTGGCCAAGTGAGTTTCCAATTTATCCATGCCTCTATATATCCTTCTCATTTTTTGATTCAATAAATAATGCAATTTTTTTGGGTCTCCTAGGTCTACTAGGTACCCTAGAGGTCATTATTAGCCTCCTAACTTATAGTATTACATGGGTAGGGTTTATTTTTGTCACAAATTTACCCTAGAGTTACTTTATGGGCCTCCCAATGCTAGGTAATTCAAATTTTAAATTTTCCATGGTGATAACCTTGTCCTCTTTACTAATTTAGGGCAATAAATTAGATTTCTCAACTAAGTTATTTAACTCAGAATACGGTGGCCACATGATCCGTCATCAAAGAACATGCCATTTCACATAACAAGCACAAGTGTCAAATGACACACACAAAATAGGCTATACATCACACATGCCACATTTAGAATCTACACATGAAATACATGCTTCACACATACATCTCACATTTACAAAATAAATAGATCACAATGAAGTTTTCAAATCTTACAAATATTCACCTTGGCAAAGTCATTTAAACATGTGTCTATACCTTGTTTCCGTACTAAATTTCCATGGTTCCTCTACCTACACATCAAACTCGAGCATATGTAATATACAACATAAGTGCATATAATAACAATAATATCCATATTCACATAACTTGAATTAGATTTTCTTTCCTAATCTTTTCAATTATTCTATTCAAAATGTTAAGATATCAAAATCTACATATCATAAGTCATCATTATCAAATTAACATATATTGGCATATCCTAACCATTCATCTGCAAGTCATAAAGCATCATAATCAAAGTAACATGTGTCTATAAATTAGAAATCATTAGGATTAAATTAACATTTGCATTACATCAAAATCTGATAATATCATGTCATAAAGTTGCACCCATATATGTTCAAACATTTCTTACACAATAATAAGTTCTTAGTGCATATAACAATGTAAAACACGACTGAAGCATCAAAATTAATAGATAAAGCAATCCACTATCCATCTAAGTCTCAAATAATTGTCAAAATATCAAGGTCTCAAATATCAAAATGCAAATAAGATATCCATGCTATGACGGGTCGGGGTGAGGCCTCATAGGTTAAATTTTGGTTCTCATCCCAAAATATGATGGCTACATTGTATCTATATTTTTTTCATGGTGCAAACAAGTTTTCAAGGGACATCAAACCTTTTCTATCATTGTTGGTATTTTAGCCAAGGTTCAAATCCTATTTGAGATGCAATATTTTTTAGAATAATAATTTCAATCATCTAGTGTAATTTGATATTATAAAGAATTAGGTTATTCATACAACTAATTTCACAAAATTTTAAGCTTAGGATATATTATTATAGGGTAGGCTCCATTGGGAACACTATGCTCTTAATAGACTTTATTTGCACATGAGTCACTTTAGTCTATTAATTTAAATTAGTCATCTACTTTGGCAGTCAAGCTAAATATGATGAAGGGAGAAATGGTACAAGTGGATCAAAGCATGTATATCAGTAATTTATATCTCAATTATTGCTAATGTGGTCCTATTAGGATTTTTCTCATCTACCTAAGGAGTAAGACAAGGATATTCATTATCTCCCTTTTTATTTTTGACTAAGTAAAATTGGTTTTACATGGATCCTAAAAGTTGAGGGATTTTACAACATATCAAATATAGAAATATTCAAAAAAGTCCAGCATTAGCAAAACTGCTTGACAAAAGACAACCCTAAACAATAGGCCACAACCATGAAACAAGAAACTAGCTAAACTAGAACAAGAAAAAAACCAGCTACACAAGGAAAGTACAAGATAGAAAAATACACTAACTATCAATTCTCTTTGTCAAGAAGCTACAAGGTCTTGGTCTTCCTATTGTCTACATCCTCCTAATCCTAGTTCTGAGCCTCCACCTGGTCCTTGGTATCTTTCAGATCATCCTCTGCCTACCCAGTTTCTAGACTGGTCTTCTCCATCTTATCCTCGCCGAGTCCAGCACAAATTAGTGATTCACCTAGACTGTTAATGTTCTCATTCAGAGCATTCAAGATGGCGATCACCGAATTTTTCAAGCGATGAAACAACTCCATCCTTTGGACTCTTTGTTCGACCTTGGTGATTTTTTCCTCCTAGCCTACCCTGTGTTCCTAGACATTGAAGATCCATTGGCTTCCATCATGGCTTTTGTCCTCTTCATTGTGCCCCTAGTTGCGCCTTATATTTTGGTTTCCTTCTTAGCTTCTTCTCCCCTTAAGTTCTTCAATTTCATGAAATAACCATTTGATAGACCAAAAGTTGTCCATCATGCTGTTCTTTTCATTTTTCAATATGTTATGCGTAGTTTCCCTTGCATTATTAGATGTCACGACCAGACCAGGATCAATGAGATCATCATAATGGGTTTTACAATCAATGTCCTCTATCACTTGAATATTCAACGACTCCCTGACTATCCCCAAATTAGCTTTATTCAAATTAAAATTCCTCCAAGACCTCCTCCTATTTTTTCGTTATCACCTCCCCACTCTCCTTTCCCAAAACACATGGGGAGGAAGTGGGGTCAGGGCCTAGAATCATAGGAATTTGGTCTTTGGTTTCAAGAGCCTTATCTACTTTCCTTTTCTTAGGATTCCTTGACATGTCTATTGAATCCTCCTCCTCCTTTTCACTTTCCCTCTCCTTCTTCTCTTCCTTCTCTTCCTCCTCCTCCTTTTCCTCTTCCTCCAAGTTAGTGTCCTAATCATCATCATTGTCCTCCTCCTCCTCCTAAGGCTCAAGCTTAGGGGGGATGGGGGAAAGACCTCTTGGGCTCTTTCTGTGGGGAATGTGGGTAGAGGGTTTCCTTTCTTCCTTGAGTTTAGAGGAAACCATGTCCTCCTCTTCTAATTTTATGCTCTACACACCCTCAAAGTCTGAGCTCCCCATTCTGTCAAAAGCACACTAGTATGACCAAGGGATTTTCCCCTAGTATGAGACTTCAGATACTCGTAAACCAGGAGGAGTAATCCCTCATGGAGAGATGGGTTAGCAATTGGTTTCCTCTTGAAACACTCGATGCCCTTGCTCATGGAGGTGAAGAGATAAAAATGAAATGAAATTTCCATACCATGCCTAAAGTGATTAAACAAGACAAAATGATGCATTCTTATCCTATCAAATCTGGGATCTAGGAAGATATATTCAATGATAATCCTAAGAACATACCTCCATATTTTTTTGATTGATTCCATCTCATAAAACATCTCCACCTTGATGAGCTTATTTATCTCCTTTTCATCCTTTGCAAAGACTTTGACAACATTTGTCGACATCTTCTTATCTCTAAAAAATAATTCCCTTCTAGAGGGATTTTTGCAACCCAAGCTATCAATTCCACATTGACATGGTGGGTGACCTCATCAATTTTGACTCTCCCATTTTTCTAGGAATCCACCATAATCTTGGTTATGTTTGCATCAAGACCATGAAGCTTCTCTAGGAATCTAGTGATTTTTCCCTTTTTCAATTTATGCAAACCTTTAGTTTCTCTTTCCAGTTCTCTGCCTGTCCCGACGGCTCCCTCCTACTTGTATCCCCCACCATGGTTCCTTCTAATACAATATGCCCTCTCCTACTTGTAGAATCCTTACCCCACCTGCTCACAAAATGCTTATAGACCTCAACCTCCTTCAAACTAACAAACTCGAAGATGTTTTAACAAATACCAGTATTAATGGTAGTATTCAAAACAACCCTTAAAGCATGTTGTACATACATGCTATTATGTTTTGAAAAGAGTTTTGCATGATTTTTTATTAACTCCCACTTTGATGTGCAATCTAGCAAATATTCTCATTATTAAATTCCAATTTTACTAGTACTTCCCTAGATGCGATCTTGTAGGATTAAATTATTCGCTACTACAAACAAGATGTCACCGACATACCACAACATCTCTGCGTTATTGACGACCACTTCATTAGCAAACCAATCAACTGTTGTGTTGGCCTCCCTATACACATGGCTAATATAGGTCTTTTTGAATGTGCCCAGGTTAGACTTTAATTCTTCTATCATATTTGCAATGGTCCAAGAAAGCATAGAGTAATCATTGAGACAATTTATGATGTCTAATGAGTCCCACTCTAGCCACAAGTTCTCTATCCCAAAAGCGAGGGCCAATTTAACGATGTGACTAGCAGCATTGGCTTCAGTGAAATGGTTCGTTTGATGTTCGAGCGGGCAAGAAAAAGCTACCACTCCTTTGCTATAGCTATTTTTTATGATGCCTCCACTACTAGCAGGACCTAGGTTCCCTTTAGTAGCCCCATCAAAATTGGCCTTGTGAGAATTTTCAAGCGGGAAAAATCACTTGGCCTCTTATCTTTTTCTATCCTTGTCCAATTTCCTTTGTCTACTGTTCCCACCTTCTTTAATATTTCTTTCCTTTGTGGTGGTGAAATTCTCCTTCATTAATCCTTTAATTTTCTCAGCAATGAAAAACTCAGGGCATTCCCTATCTCTAAAAATTTGGTTATTTCACTTTTTCCAAATACCCCAACAGAAGTGTGGAAGGGACTAGGAGCACATAAGTTGGGTGATTAAAAATTTGTGTAAACTCTTCTATTGGTTGAAGAATTCTTGGATGTTGACGGGGGGCACCAGCTAACCCCAAATTCCTTGGTTAGGAGATTCCAAACATTGAAGGAGTAGGAACAATGAATAAATAGGTGATTAACTGACTCCAAAGCCTACTTGCATAAACTACACCTATTGGGGATAAGTTGGCCTCTCTCAGCTAAATTGTCCAGAGTAAGGATTTTGTCTTGGAGCAAAAGCAAAAAGAATATATTAATTTTTGGGGTAAGGCCAGGCATCGATGCCTTAGCCCAGATGGGTTTCTCCATTCTATGCCACAATGAAAAGTGCCCAGAGGCGATGGAGTAATGACCATTCAAGTTACCTCCTCAAATGACTTCATCCCCCTTGTTATTTATAAAAATATCATTCAGGCTAATCAACAAAGAATTAAGTTCCTAGGAAATCATAGACAAGTCTTGCCATCCATTGCCTATTCTGTAATCACTAACTTTTTGACCATATCTTCTTATGCATGGTCTGCCCATCTACCATAAATGGGGTGGTAAATAAGTGGTCCCTGGATCATCCAGTTGTCCTGCCAAAATAATATGTTCTTACCTTTACTAACTTTTCATTTAGCTTTGGACTTAGCCAGGGCCTTAGCCTTTAGGATCCCATTCCATATGTAAGATCCTTGAGGAATCTCAGCCTCATGGAGCAAAATCCTGAGAAACTACCTTCTCAAGTACTTTTCAATCATAATTTCCCTCCATTCTCCTAAACTCTAAAAAATGTGCTAGATTTGTTTGGCTAAAAGGGCATTATTGAGATGTCTGACTTTTCTAATACCAAGGCCCCCATAACATTTGGGAAGGAAAACATGGTCCTAGGCAACAAGATGATATCTTTTGTGCTCCTCAACACCTATCTAGAGAAAGTCCCTCTGAATATTCTCCATTCTGTCAGCTTGCTTAGATGGGATCCCAAATAGGCTTAAGGCATAAGTGAGGAGGTTTTGGAAAATAGATTTCACCAAAGTACATTTGCCATCATGGCTGAGAGTCGCACCTTTCCAACTAGCTATCTTCTTGTTGAATCTATCAATGATGTTATTCCAAAAAGTTTCCAGAGGTTTGGACCCCAAAGGCATACCAAGATAACTTGTAGGAAGGGTACCAATGCCACTTTTCAATATACGAGAAATTTTCCTTTGTCTCTTCAATGAAGTATTAATGAAATAGACCAAACTCTTATCCTAGTTAATAGCTTGGCTAGAACCCCTGGTATAAGTATTTAGTAAGCCCTTAAACACTCTAGCCTCTTGGACTGTGGCCTCCCCTCCTAGAAGAGTATCATCCACAAATTGTTTATGGGTGAAATAAAGATGACCAGACAAAGGCTTGGGACCTTGTAGACTCCAATCCTATGTTTTTCTTAAAATAAGCTTTCCCAGATATTCAACCAAAATGATAAAGAGAACAAGGGATAGGGGATCACCCTGTCGTAGCCCTCTTGAAGGGAAACAAAACTTTGAAGGGGAACCATTAATCAGAACAAACAAGGAAGGGGAAGAGATAAGCTGAAAGATGAGTTTACACACCTAGGAATCAAAGCCAAAAGCTTGGAGGACCACCATTAGGAAATTCCAATCCACCCTATCATAAGATTTTGACATATCAAGCTTGAGTAGGAAACCTTCCCTCTTGCCAGCTTCAAGAGAGTGAATCACTTTGTGCACCGTGATGATAGAATCTAGAATTTGTCTCCCTGGGACAAAGCCAATTTGCTAAGGGGAGATAATCAAATGGAGATAATCTATCTCCCTCTTTGTTTATCATCAAGTTTAAAGTGTTTTTATAGAATAATCAATTATAGACATGATAAAAGGAAGGTGGTCAGGAGTTCACATTGAAGGTACCTCCATCTCTTTTATTCATTATGTATTTTTTGATTATTCTTTATTAATTATAATATCAAATATTCATTAATCTAGGGAAATTAAATGAGCTTTACAACTTTATATGGATGTGTCAAGTCAAAGAATGAATGCTCATAAATCAAAGAGATTTTTTTTTTCACTAATGACATGATAGCTAAGAATATTGCTCAAATATTAATGCTAAAAGCTTTCCTATAGAAATGATTTAATTGACATACCTTGATGTTTCCTTGTTTATTGTAATAGACAAAATGTCCTATTAGAAATCTATTATAAAGAGGACAAGGAGTAGAATATTTCCATGGAAATTTTGTTGGTATCTTTATTGAGTAGAACTTTGCTAATCAAGCCAATTTTGTCTTCCAAATATTCTTTGAAAAGGTTGTAGTCAAAATGCTTATCTTATAGCCCCCTTTTAGAAAAAATTTCAATGTTCATGTTAAAATTGTCTCTTTCCATATATTTCAGAATATTCATTAAACCTCAAATAATAATAATTGAACTTCATATCATTAAAGTAAATAAACTTACATAAGTTAACATGATATTACATGTGTCTACTATATTTGAAACAAAGATGATGAGAATTTTATGTTTAAAATCCTCGTGACTTAGAGCTTCTATTTGATATTAAATTGTCAATTCTAGTTTTGAACCAATTCCTTAATAATAATGTTCTACATCTTATTGTCTTGTATAATTATTAGTGAATGTATTTCAAGGTGTTGGTTGTTTACCTCTTTATTCATCTTCTATTGACTTCTATATTTTCTAACCAATAATAGAAATTTCCTTAAACCAAAAGTCTCTTCCTCTTGGTGTTGTACTTCCATATCATTTATGAATTCTTTAACATGTTGGAATGTATTAGGCATTGGTTGGAGGATTTATTATCTAATAGGATCCATTTTCTTGTATGTAAAGTTATTTTTTTGTGGATGATATATTTTTTAGATTAGATCAAGGTGTATAACATCCCATATTAATCTTGTGTCATTTTCTTTGACTAGTATAGTAACTCTAAACATCAATCACTTCGTGATAATTCTTGACATAGTCATGATGACTTGCACTTAGAAGTATATCATTGCAAATATAGAAAAATAACTTTATGAAAATCCTATATTAATTCAAGGAAACCAAGAAATATAGATTAATATTTTATGTAAGAATAATGCTTCAAGAAGATCTATTATGTTTTTGGCCATTGCTTGTTTTATTAATATGCCTTATATTTTACATCTTCTCAATAATGAAAATTTTATTAAGGTAAAATGTTATTCTTGCCCCTTTTAGTATAATCTATCCCAATTGTTGTAATAACAATCCACTACAAGCTGGTAAAGAAAGAAAAACTAATATTTGTTATATTTTTTTATCACAAACACAATAACAATTGAAAAAAGATATCTATAGTAGAGATAAATATTTATGAATAGTTTTAACTTTTTATTTATATTTGTATTCTTAACTGTGATTCAATATTTATTTCTAAAAGACTAAAATGATATCTATTTTTTTTTCAAAAAATTCAAAGCTTTCTTCAAATTTGATTGTCCTACTTATGTTGTGATTATATGCAATCCATTTAGCACTTACATTTATAATCTAGTTTAAGATTTTTGTGTTCGTGATAGTAAGCTATGTCTTATAGACAATCTAACAAGTTTTAAAGACCATAAACAATTTAAAAATATCCTTGAAACACAAGTGCATAAGTTTCTGTCATTTAGTTACTATGATATTAATAAATAATACTTTTAGTTTAGGATATATTTTATAAAATAATATTATGAGATACTGATTAAACTATGCTTTTGATAGTATTATGTGACCTGATCTAAACTTTTTGATATTTATTAAGTATGATATTAATGTGTAATAATTTTTTATTTTATAATATTATTTGATTGTGAAGATTTCTTTCTATCATATAGTCTTTGTTACAATATATTTTGTTAGACTATATTTTATAATATGAAGTTACTAACTAATTGTAATTTTAATCTATGTTTTCCACTAATTTTATTCTAACTGAAAAATAATACAACATTAGCAATGCAAAATGATTTCTATAAGAATATTATTATTAGGCTGCACTTTTAAAAATCGATTTTTACACGTATACTGCCAAAATTGTCTTCAGATTTGATAGTTCTATTCTAGACTCAAAGCAAAGACATTGTTTTATTATAGAATGTTGAAAATGATACCTTGTTATTATTGTAAGAATGAAATAGCAAAGATGTCAATATGGAATTGTACCTCTATATTTAATTTGTCGCAGATGAAGCTAAATTGGCAATTCTTTGATTTTAATTTGGTATAGCGGTCTCTAACATAGAAAATAAGACATTAATTTGTACAGACTAGTGAAAATCTTTGTTTATGCCAGCCCTGAACTTGATTTTATTATAAAATTAATAGAATTTGTTCTACTTTACGCCTGTATACTTACAGAGAACTTCATTTAATTTGGCCTTTCTCTTACTTTGCTACACTGTATCACACCATACTACATTGATGTATTCGTATGCTTACTTTTGTATAACATAAAACATTTGATTTAATCTCCCTTAACTGTGTGGGTGAATGGAATCTGAAAAGTTTACACAAGCTAATGGTCTTCAGGGAAATAGACAATTATAGATCTATGCATATATTAATTGAAAACATGCTAATCGATATATCTTATATTGAAACTCTCTTTAAGATATAGTGTGCGCAATATCAGAACCGAAGATTGGGACATACAAAACCAACTAAACGGGCCTGGTACAGAAGCCACCGAAAAAAATAGAAGCTAAACATAAAAAGTATGTATATAAGAGAAATATAATTAAAAAGAATCATAATAAATTAACAGAGCAATTAGGAGGACACAAATCTGAAGTTTCAAAATTCAGAGAAACAAACATTTTAAAGCCATTTTAATCTTGGCAAGAAATCTGCATTTACAAAATTCTCATTACTTTTAAAGGGTTTTCCCATCTTTGAGGAATCAAAGTGAAGTTTTTATATTTAAAAAATTTAGTCCACGCCTCTTTCAGGCCTCAATTTTGCTTCCTTTATCAGTTCATTTATTCTGACCATTTTTAACATAGAAAACTATGTTATTTTATTGTCACAAAATTAGAAATATCATATCTGTGAATTATCTTAGAATGATAGCTTGTATATCTATGGATAGCACATGCCAATTTACTCTTTTTGTTGTGGTATGCTCTTTGATTATCACTCGCTTTTATCCATTTAAAATGAAGCATCCCTCATTGATTTCCGAACCCAATGTTTGCTTGTGGCTGTATGCACTTTACTCTGATCAATTGTTTACTAGGAAAGGAAAAAAAGTCTGCTATGTTAACTGTTACCTTTCTCACCTTTCCTTCCAATTATTGTCTAATAGTCCTATGCCTTTTTCATTGTTTTATTTTCTTGATTATTGATTGGTTCATTTGTAAAAAAAATATTTTAAATGAACATTATCGTTCCATTGTTGTCTTTTCAAATAACTAGATTTAATACAGAGATTTTCATGTGGACTGAAGTTTTTGAAGGTGCGGCTGCTGTTGTGTGTTTCTGCTTTCATGGAATCAAATTTCTTAGTTTTTGTGAATATGCGGTTTTTAATATTATTTTAATTCTTTGTCAGACGAGATAATAATAATAACAACGATAATGTACAATGAGATCACCTGAAATGATGCCAATTCTGACGAAGCTTATGCTGACCTTATGGGGACAGCCAGATGTAATCAAGCAAACAGACCACGAGATACAGTTTTATTCCACATTTTTTTATGTATTATGCAATTATTTGTGATGTCCGACAATAATGCACCCTTATCATGGTTTAATGGGGTACTTTCTGAAGACTAATGATTTGGCACTGGTTTTAATGGATGTTTAAGTGCAGAGAGCTGAAAATGCAGGATTAAAGACGTACGATCATCCTTCCATTTAGGCATACTGTCAAATGAAAATTGCAGAAATTTAGGGAAACAGTAAACCATCTGTTACAGTTGGAAAATATGCTTTTTTTTTCGGTTTCTCTCTCTCATATTTCAGAGATGTTAGTTTCGTTGACCAAGTCCTTTATTCACACAATCACTATTGCATTTCCAGTTTTAAAAGTAGTTCTACAACAAAGGCAACAAGCTAAAATTTCTCAGGACTTTTAAAATTCATGATGACAAGGCAAAAACAAATCAAAGCACAGCAGCACGCCAGTGCACACAATTCAATAACCACATAGAAAATCATCCCCTAACAAAGGAGAGACCATAGCCAAGGATCCAAACATTACAATCAAAATATATGAATGGGACAAATAAATGACACCAAAAAGCCATAGAAAACAAGATAGAGACTTCCTCCACCCACACTCACGCGTGGAATTTGACGGCTACCTCCAACTGTTACATGATTTTTTTATGACAGTTTGGTCATTTTGATTTCTTTCATTTTACATTCAATCAAATATTTTGATTGTGAGAGAAAAAAAGTTTGCAATATAGTTTTTTCTTGGCTCTGCTAGGGTTTTTTGCTTTATGTGAACTGCAGTTTTCTTGTGTACAGCTCTTTGTCTGAGCTTTCCTTTTGTAGTCTCCACTTGTCACACCCATTTACTACGAGAGCTTTTAGGCTAGGATACAATGGCCCCGGCCAGCAGTGAACTAGTTGTTTATGGTGTTCACGCTGTTGTTTCGAATTGCCATGGTGCTGCCATAGAAAAAATGCCCTCGCATGTTTGTCCCGAAGGTTTTTCATTAGGTAATCCTTATATTATCCTTCCTTTTCAGGAATTTGATGCTGCATGTGACTAGTTAGAACAACATACTTTGATAGGATATTTTGTGGGTAGGACTCCTCCTGAAGCTATGCTTCGAGAATAGGTTAACAAGTGCTAGACTCCTCATGGAGTCCGCCTTGACATTGTACAAAATCTTAACAAAGGTTTTTTTAAATTTTGCTTTGCTAACCTATAGAAGGTAGACGCGGTCTTTAACAATGGACCTTGGTCTATGCATTTGTCCTTGCTTGTTTTTCAAAAATGGTTGTGAGATTTCATAGTCTTTGATGATAAAAAGCTTAGGGTTCCTATGTGGGTCGAGTTCCCAAGTTTACCCTTGCCATGCTAGCTTTTCATTGAGTCCATTGCCAAAACCTTTGGCAAAGTTGTCACAAAGGAGCCTGAAATTTTTTTAAAGCTCACCCATAGAGACGTGTTTGCGTCGAGGTTGATCTTTCCAAGGATCTTAAGGATTCTATGGAAATCTAGATTGGGGCTCAAACCTTCTCTCAGAAGATGCTCTATTTGAACCTCCCCAAAACATGTCATAGGTGCTAGTCGATGGAACACAAAGTCAAGGATTGCCCTTTGGCTACACCTAGGGTTAAGCCCATGCCTAAAGAAGCACCTTCCAAGCTAGCCGAAGGGGAAAAAAAAAGGGGAAAATGAAGAATGGGTTACTATTGGGTGCAAGGGCAAGGCTACCTTGAATCCCTTGCCCCTAAAGAATCCTACGCAATGGTCATCGCAACTCTTTCTCTCCCCATAGGAGCATCAATTCCTAATAATGTAGGGATGCAAGTAGTTTCAACAACACCTATTTCGGGGGTTTCATAGGTTTCAAACCCTATTGGTATGTAGGGAATTAAGGTGACAACTAGGGCTTTTACCTCGACTATGGATTGTACCTCTATTGTTCCTTTTTCCATAGTGCCACAAATGATGCGACATTCTCATAGTCCTAGACATGTATAGATACCAGAGGTGAAATAGCAGGCTATAAGTAGAAAGGATTTTCCTTTTGACTTCCACTAGGTTTCAACCTTCTTGCAAAATAGCTACCACTCTCTTGAGGATGAGGATGATATGGAATAATTTTCATAATTTTTTTATCATGGAATGTTAGAGGTCTCATAGACCTCTCCAAAAAGTAAAATTTCTGGGATACCTATCATAGACTAGGTAACTTAGATTTTCTCTATCTGCAAGAAGTTAGGATTTGTGGTTTCATGCTCTCTTTTGCATGCCACATCTTTTGGCAGGATAGATTTATGTTTTCCCCTCAGCGCGAAGCTAGCTGAGGTTGTGTAGTTACTCTCTTGTCACCTTGTCTTCATTCTGCTATTGTTTTGCACAGTTTTGACCCAACACATAGAATTATTTGACTTTTGCTTTCCATTAACAATCATTCTTTTGGAGTCATTAATGTTTATGCTTCGAATGATGCTATGGAAAGATCCCAAATGTGGGGTTGGCTACCTGACAACTTGCCTCCAACAACTTGGGTTATGTGTGGTGACTTCAATATGGTTAAGGTTGCCTCTGACAAAGATTGCATTTTGCCCTTTCACTGGACAACTGGGAAAAGGGAAGCCTAGTACTACATGCACAATAAATTAGGCCTCTTTGATCCCAATATTAATCACTGCTAGGATAGTGGAGTTTGGCACACTTGGTCCAACTTTCCAGCTAGCTTTGACTGCATAGTAATGCATCTCGATCGTGCCATAATTATTGCACAAGTTTTTTTCTCTTTTTTTGAGGATTGAGATTTACCTATCATTCCCCTGCCAAATGTGACTTTATCTAACCACTATCCCATTTATTTTATCATTTCATGGCAAACAGTTGTCGTGAAAGTTGCCAAGTCTCAGTTCTTCCTCAATAGGTCTGTGCTAATGCATGCTTCCACCATCACACATTTCCTACATGTCTAAAATTTGGAGCCATATTTGCATTCTCAAAAGGGATGGATTTAATGGTGGAATGATACCATTTCCAGAATTGCACATTTGTTGTGCATCTATGGGTGCCAATTGGCAATTTTTACAAATAGTCATATGAAGCTAACACTTTTGCACTCAAAAAAGCCTTTGAGGCCCTCAACCTTAATCCATTTGATGTGGATTTGCAAATTTAGTTAGCCAAACTTCAGCATGACAAACAAGTTGGTAATAACTATGCCGCTCGAGGAGCCCAAATCAAAGCCTATCTCCACTAGCTGGAGGTTGGTGATAAAGCTTCAAAGGAGTACTTTAAGGATCTTCATGCCTGTCATACCAATGTTGGGATTAAAAAGATCAAACAAGGAACTATTTTTCTTTCTAGTATCCCTGACATCTTGCAAGCATTTTTTCATCACTATGAGAATGTTTTTGCTTTGCAGGGAAATTTGGTTGCTTAGGAGGAAGCTCTTAGAAAGTGTATATCTATTACTCCAAACTACCTAGTAGTTGAGCAACATGCTTTCTGTGAGCAACTTCTTTCCCTTTGAGACCTTAAAGAGGTAGTCTACTCCATGGCTAATGAAAAATTCCCTGGGTGTGATGGGTTTCCTTGTGAATTTTACAAACACCTCTACAAACATATAAGTCTTGATCTACACAAAATTTATCTCGAAGCCTATCATTCTAAAAGCTTAAGAGCCATTATAAATAAAAGAAATATCAAATTCATACCTAAAGTCAACAATCTAGAGGACATTTGCAATTAGAGGACCATTACCCTTCTGAATGTGTCTTATAAGATTATTGCCAAGGTACTCTCTCTCAAAATTAGGCACATGTTTCCTTTAATTGTGTGCCTTGAGCAAACTCTCTTTATTAAGTCTAGATACATTCTTGACAACATTATTTCTATGTGGGAAGGCATGGAATGGGCTCACAGGTCCAACCAAAAGGCCGTCTTCCTACAGATTGATTTTGCTAAAGCTTATGATCGCATTGAATGACCCTTTATTTTGGCTATGCTCCAGGCTCTGGGTTTTGGTCCCAATTTTTTATTGTCTATGGAGATAGTCTTTAAGGATCCTAATGCTTGCATTACCATAAATAATTCAGAATTAAAGGATTTTGGCCTTTTTTTCTCACTCAATCATGGTTACCCTTTGGCTCTAGCACTTTTTATCCTTGTTGCTAAAGCTCATTCTATGTCTTATAGACTAGTTTGTGGCATTTCCTTTCCTGAATCATCTTCTCAGTTAGTCAATGGCCACTTGTGGATGATTCCTTTCTCACTCTTTTAGAGGACAAACAAAACATCAATAATGCTTTAAGTTGCCTGGACACCTTTTGTCAATCCTCTAGATCTCCCATTCAATGGCATAAAATGCTTTGCTTTTGCCAGTCATTCTTGCCAGCACCACCTTGGCTTAGCTAGTTTGAATGGAAATAGGTTATGCATGGGGAGATTTTCCTCTTTCTGGGCATTCCTTTTGCTTTCTAGGCTTCGCCTATTGAACTTTGGAATGCTATGCTTGCCAAGATCACCAAGAAGTTTGATTATTAGATTATGAGACCGCTCTCCCTTGCTGGAAAATTCTAGATTTGCTCGAAGGTTCTTGTGGCTACTCATGTTTATTATTCTTGTTGTTGGGCTCCCTCCAAAGCTTCCTGTCAGAAATTGGAAAGATTGCTCAGGGATTTTCTCTAGGCTTCTTGTTTAGATCATCATGGGTTTCATAGAGTTGCCTGAGATTTTTGTTGTCTCCCAAAAGAATTTGGTGGTTTTGGCCTACTTTCCACTTAGAAACTAGGCCTTGCACTTTATGCTAAATGGATTATTCATGCTATCACTAGAGATGAAGCCTGGAAGATTTTAGTTCAACATTGCATATCTTCCAGCTTTCTTGTCAATAGGCTTGCTTCGAAGGGGATTGGTTTCCACACCCTTCTCATCATGCATGAGTGACCATACATGGCTTATTTGTCATCAAGAGCATATGGAAAGCCTGGGAAGCTATTAATCCTTGGCTTTGATGGGCTAGGGATGAGTTTTGCAATGGCCTCTCCTTGAATCAGTAGAACATTTGGTGGTCCCCCCTATTTGCTATTCAAGATACTCCCCTTGCTAAAACTCAAGGTGCTAGTGCTTTGTGTTTTTTCAAATGGGGCATCAAAACTCCCAAGGACCTCTTCTCAAGGGTTTCCATGAGTTTTAGGTCTTGGGAAGATATGCAAGTACAATACCACCTTATCTGTTCAGATCAATAGACTTTTGACCTATTTCCCTCTTCAATTCTAGTTCACTTAATTCATAAAGTGGGTATTCAGTCTGTTTAGCCTTGGTAGCATGATTGGAAGTGGTATCCTACCACTCCATTTTCCAATTATAAGCCAAGTCTAGGATATCAATGGCTTTTGCCCCATCTTATGATGGTGGACATGCTCAGCCAAAGATGACATTTGTGATCTTCTCTTCCTCAATGGAGAAAACACTTTGATACCATTTGGAGTGCTATAGCAGAACCCAAGATTGCCCATTTTTCTTGGTGCCTTGCCTTCCAATGTCTTCCCCTAGGGTCTTGGCTCAAATATATTAGGGTTCTAAATCCTAGATGCCCTTTTTATGGAAAACCAGAGTCTTTCTTGCATATTTTCTAGTTTTGTAGGCGTGCCCAAAATTATTGGCACTGGATTCATGGTTTTTTCAATCCATTTAGGCCTAAACCTTTTTCTTGGCACATGATTTTGCTAGGTGATTCTCCTAGAATCCCTTGGAAATTCACCTAGATTTGGCATACTTTTAGGATGGAATTTTTTTTTACTTCGTGGAAAGATAGGAGTGTTATTATTTTCACACATAGCTTTTTGGATATTAATATTGCAATGTACACTAAGGCATGCATTTGTAATAATGTAATTATGTAGATTCAAGTGCAAGCTAACAAAGTTTCCCTTGAGGTAGCTCACCTGTAGGAGCTACTGAACCACTGGGGCAATACCCCCTGCACTATTGGCAAAGTTCCTCCTGATGCCTCGATATAAACATTGATGCTTCATGACTTCCATTCGCAATGTCATTCTTCAGGTCGCCACTTGCACATCCTGCACTCCCAAGCTTCCCACCACCGCTCTCCCAATAGTGGCAATGGTAGATGGAGGCACCGCTCAACTTTCCTGCCCATTGGTGTTTCTAGTTAGTCCTTGGCTCCTCCTCCTGGTGCTTGTTGGGCATTTCCTAGGAAATGGCCTCACCTAGATCTGGTGATTTCTCCTCCACGGTCAGAGTTCAATGATGCAAAGGTTGCCACTGATCCTCCTGCTACTGCTACTAAAGACGGTTGGATTGTTCCTAGCCCACCCCTCAATCCCAAAGATGAACCACCACCCTTGGTTGGCAATTCTTTGGCCACCTGAGGTTGCCTTATATATATATTTTTTGATGAATACTGTATGATTTTGGCTATGGTCGTGTGTTTTTGTTCTGGCTATAGCCGTGTGAACTCATTTGTGGGGTGATCTTGTATCCCTCGGCCCTTTTTTGTGACTTGTATTCTTAGTATATTTTTATTAATAAAAAAGGACTATTCATCAAAATAAAATGAAATTTGATTGTTATTTTCTTATTTTCGAATAATCAATATTATATATTTTTAGGTTCAAAATTTTTATAAAGTAATAATACATCATAAATTATGTAAAAACTTTTTTTCCAAATAGATCAATATAATTAGAAAATAATTATAAATTTAGAATACATGATTAAAAAATAATTCAAATTAATTAGAGAAATTTTAGATTTGTATGGTTTATTTTTAAAATATTTTAAATTAACATAGATATATGACAAACAAAATAGAAACATTACTAATATTATAAATTAGTAATATGCAAAAATAAAATATATTATATAATAATATAATCGGGAAAGTTTCTAATTTCATATTAAAATATTTTTATTTTTAGAAACATTCATATTAAAAATATATATAGCATGTATTTATATTATAAAGTAAAAAGTATATACTTATAATAAAGTTTTATGGTTAGTTTAAGTGTCATATTGACAGTTTTATAAAAATATAGCATAGCATGTCACTCTATAAGGTCTTAAAAAATTTAGACTGTCATATACGGTTTAGAAGGGCAAAAATGGTAATTACGGCCATCAAATTCTAGGCCTGCCCACACCCATGTAGAAAGGAGAAATCTTGATGCTAAATAAATTAGTTTGTCTTCAATGTGCAACATAAAAAAATCTTTATAATCAATTCAATTGATTGCATTTTAGTATACATCAATTGCATTTGCAATATTAGAACAAATTTTAAATGACCTTACTACTATTTTGGGAGGAAGTAAGTTGTTTAGCGGTGTTGGTAAACATATTTATCACTGTAATAATGGTCCAACAGAGTGTATGTGGAAAACCATTCACAACAATTGGATAGTCCCTTGATATACTGCCTTCCTCTACATTAAGAGGGGCAGCTCCCTCCTATGATATAATTTTGAAGTTTTTGAAAAAATATGAAATCAAACTTTAAAAGATGAGAAAGCTCATTATGATGAATGCACCACACAACTACACAACTTCCTTGAATTTAACATAAACTACTAATAACAACAATCAAGATCCACACTTGAGAACTATTACTAGCACAATGCTGATCCAAAGATTCATAAATATCTGCACAATACTATGAGAATGTTCACTGCAAAGGGAACCAACATTTCTAACAATTTAGATTTGTAAGAAGAGAACTCAAATTGTGCGTTCCTTTATTTTCTTGCACCAAGAAACTAAGAGGAATTTCTAATTACAAAGATAAAATTTGTACATACTTTCAAAATATCATCTTCTAATCAAAATTTTAGCATAGTGCTCCCTTTTTCTAAAGCCCAAAAAGTCCCCTACAAAGCCCAAAAAGACTCCTTATATAGACACAAAGGTTAAAAACTACCTCTTCGTGGTTAATAACTACCTCCAAAATACGTAATTTTGGAGAGGTTAATTAACCTCACTAAAATTAACCTAGTATGACCTAAACTTTGAATCTTACACATTATGAGAAGAAGATTGAATAATCAATCCTTATCAATCCCCTTGTGATCTTCAGATCATTTACCCAATGAAGAAAAATTCTACTTAATAGTCATCTCCCTCATGGCTCTGAGGCATGGCTCCTTATCTTCATATTTCGCCTCAACATAAACACTCATATAATCACGAAACCAAAATTTGGGATAGTCATTTCCATTATCATTTTCCTTGACATCAGTCTTGGCCTTCACTGGAGGATAAATAATTGTAGAGTATGATGGGTTATAAAACAATGTCACATATAAATGAATGTCATTCTCAATGGGAAGGATACAATGCCATGCACTCTTGTATCTTCTTCCACTTATAGCTTCCAACTAATCTCAAATGTCAATCACAATGGAATGTGAAATGGGTTTTACATCAATCCATTTCCCATTGCTGAGGACCTGTAAGCCAGGCACTTCATCATCTTGGAAGAAAAGAATGATGCCACCTACATTTGTGTGAGCATTAATTTCCTTTGTATGGTCTAGCCTCGGGCATGGAGGATAATTTTTCACCTTGGTGTAGGAAAAATGGCTCATATTCATCTACAAACACTTCTTTCAAATACCCTTTGTCAAGGCCAAGATTCATTCTTATTATCTCAAGCAAGGTCTCTACCAGTATGTATATCTTCTTTCGGAATTCATCCATTGTTAAAACTCTATTGCTATGGCTACTTCAATCATTTACTAATCATTTTTCAATAATCTGCTTCTCTAACTGCACCAAGGAACAATGTCTCAAGTTTGAGATTTCAAGTGTACGCTATGTGGATTGTCATTGTGTAGATTTTTTGTCAAAAAAATCTGCTGCACTATTTGTCTACCCACAAGATTAATATTGAGAGAAGACGGTGAAACTTGGTAATGCACCTTATCTATGCCTAGACTGTGGTGTGATAGGTGAGAATATTATGTTAAGTGGATTTGAGAAAGAACTCCACCTTCTTGTGCTTTGACTATACTTGGAGCCAAATGAGGGATTACAGTGACCTTCTCATGCTACACTAACTTCTTGTCTTTAGCTAGAGGTTCTTATGTAAATACACCTAGTGTAGTTTGAGCAACAACACCATTGTCAAAGAGCCTACAGTAGAGAATCCTCATCTATAACACAACCTCTAGCAACATTCACAATGCAGTCTCTCTTCTTCATCTTAGCAAAACTCTTGTTATTAGAAATCTAGTTTGTAGTTGGAGTCAGGGGCATATGGATTGAAATGAAATCAGCAATAGATTTAGCCTTATCAAATGATACTAGATCCACACAATTGGCATGTGTCTAGTTAGCAGTAGCCTATAGATCATGCACAACATGTATTTCTAGTCCTTTTGCAGGCCTAGTCTACCTTTTATGAACTTAATTGGAGAGGTTAATTAACCTCCTCCAAAATACATAATTTGGAGATTAAGCTCAACCTTTTAAAAGGTTAATTTTTCAAGCATATCTTAACCATTTTGTTAGAAGGTTGATTTTGAAAGCATATCTTAACCATTTTAGAGGTTTATGGTTAATGGTAGAACTGAAAATATGTATTTTTGGTTCCTTCATTAAACCGTGACAACTTTTGACTCATAAGCTAGATTTTAAAAATTTGAAGTGTTGGGCAAAGCTAGGAATGAGTTTGATATATGGAAGGGTAAAATTTCTCAAAAACTCAGACATGGAATCACCATTTTAATGCTTAAATAAAGGCATATTTCAAAAAAAATGATAGCATCAATAAGGTAGGATTGAGGTAATTTTGATATCCAGGCAACAACTAGCTCTATCTGGGGACAAGGACTTTATAAGGATGAAGCTCAAATCTAGATAAAATAGAACATTGCTTTATCCATTGGGTTGTAGAGTCATTTGAGGAACTAGTTTGCAAAGGGAGAAAGTGACACCAAAAACAAGACAAATGAAAGAAAGACTAGGTGCAACAAAACAACACAACAAAAACTCCTATCTAGACTATCTATAAGGCAGGTTTCCCTACCTCCAATGACTCAAGATATAATCATGCAAATCTATTCACTGGATGGGGAAAATCAATACCATGGTGTGCTAACATGTGGCAACTTTTAGGTTTTTATGGACTCAAGTATAAGTTTAGTCTTTGAATTCCAATTCTAAGATTCCTAGTATGCTTGACATCACTTGATAAAGGAATGTATCCGAATAACCATGTCTCATAAAAAATCTCCAACTTCGGAATCAACTCTACTTCATGTTGGATATCATTCATGGCTTCATTTTGAAAGAGTTGAAGTATAAAGCTCTCAAGTTCTTAATTGCATTTATGATCTTTTTCTCTAGTTGACAAGCCTCTACTTGAAATTCTAGTGATTGGTCATCATGAATTCTTGAACTTATTTCTGACACTAGAAACACTCTTTCTTTTCCATGGGAATGATTTTTTTTCTATTCTCTATGAAATTACTCCAATATGGATGCACATCCTTGTCGCATTGAATCTTCCCATGATGTATTTCTCCCTTTTCTTCCATCAGACCACTCAAAGAAGAAACAATCATCTTTTCCATTTTGGAGTGCACATCCTCTAATGAGTCTATCTAATCAAGAGAATTCATCATTAGTTGATATTGATGTATGGGAAACCCTTTTAAAAGAACATCCTCATCTATGCCTTCATCTTCACATTTTTCAATCATTAGATCACAACACATTTCTTCGAGGCCAAGTATTTCTCTAGTGTGAGACACCATCATAATTTTTTCTTCATTGTAGTCTCCACTTGTGAACCGAGCGAGGAACTAATATTTCATCTTCCTTTACTTGAAGTTAATCTTTAATTCCCATTTCTATTGTAGCTATTATTAAATTTTCATCAATATTTTCACAAACATGGTTCATTGATTTTTCTCGATGGCCATCTTCACAAAATGGGAAAGCTTCATATTCCACTTGCATGTAATCTTGAAAAGGAGTTCTTGACAACTCATCATTTTTTTTTTTGAGGATGATCTTCTACTCTTGTGATGATCATAGCACTTTCTAAAAACTCCTCAACATCCTTAAAAGTAAAGACTTCAATCTCAAGAGTTAACAGAAATGTCTACAAGAGTTCACTTGAGTTTATTTCTTCATCAGTGGTAATGTTTTCAGATTGTGCCATAACATATGAAGTATGGATGTTGTCAATAGATCCTTCACCTTGAATGATCATGGAAGGATGAACAGGAAGATCTTCTCCACATAGGAAGTCATCATTTGAAGCATTAAGGCACAAAGAAGGAATAAAAGTAGCATGAGATTCACCTTGATCCACATTTCCCTCATCTTTAATCATATGTTGAGTAGTTTCTTGAGAAACATTTGATATATCTTTTTCTTTCTTATTAGGATTGACATGATTGAATATGTTTTTATGGGTATTGAAATCTTCACAGTGATGCCCTGATACATTAATAGACTCTTCTTCTTTTATAGACTTCATTTCCTGACCCTCTCCATGATTAGACATAGAATCCCTATCTTCTTTCACGAATTTAGATCTAGATGACTCCTTTCAAACATTTGGATCAGGAGATGTTCTATTACCAAGGAAATAATTCTTGCATGGGTCTTCTTTCTCAAGTTCTTGCAGTGTTTGAAGTAAGGAAGGATGTACTTTGTCAGGATGCAAGCATGCATTGCCATAGAATCTTTTTAAAAATTTAACCTAATTAGGATAAATGGAAGCATGATTTTGATGAGCAATAGGTATAGGAATTGGGGTACCTTTTTGACCACCATTATCCATCTTTGATTCACATGAATCACTTTTCTGATCAAATTCTTCCTTATGCTTGCATGTGGAACTTCTTTTTGAAAATGATTTTGGCTTGTGAGAGAAAAATTGATTATCTTTATGATCTTCTTCATCTATCTTTTGCAATGTTTGGAGCAAGGATGGATGGATATTTTTTGGGTCTAGTTTCTATCCAGCATAGAAACTCTTCAAGAAGCTAGCCTGCTTAGGATCAATAAAAATCTGATTTTGTTCAGATAGAGGCGCATGAGAGATATTTTTATTATTCTTCATCACTGATTTAGATGAAAGAAATTTTTCTAAAAGAACTACTTTATCATTATATGTTGGACCTTTTTCCAAGAAGGATTCTTGATCATGAAAATGAAAACCATAGTCCTTTTCATCTTCTATATTGATCTTTTGCAAAACCTAAAGTAAGTGGGGATGAACCATTTTAGGATCTAGCCTCCTGCTACCATAGAAATTCTTCAAGAATTCAACTTGTAGAGGCTCATTAGGAATTTTTTTTTTGGGATATGAAAAGTATTCATCATCACTATTGCTATCACTATTGCTTTCAACTTTTCCTTTGTACCACACCATGATTCTAAATTGCCACCTTCTTTAGAGTTGCCAATAATTAAATCTTTTTAAATAGAGTCACCAACCTTCATTCAAGGGAAGGTACTTTATCAGCTGACTTACTGATTTCTATTTACTTGGCCTTGGATGTGACCAAGATTTTGACTATTTCTTCTTGGAATGGAAACTATTCTTTAAACAACTACAATGTTTGGACCAATAGGAGCTCTTCGCAAGATTTTGCCAAATTCTTGTTCTTCTAGAAACTAGTTCACTTGATGGTATTGTTGAGCAGTTCATCTACACCTCAAGCTTAGAGTGCTCAAATCTAAAATAATATCATCTTGTGTGTTGTGAAAGCCAAGATTTGATTGGACAACTGGAAGCACGTTCTCATGTGGCAATACCATATTATTTCATCATAGTTAACTCATTAATCTTTCTTGTTTTGGTCTCTAGTAGAGTCACCAAAAATATGCAGTTAAATAGATTCGTCACTATAATAATGGCCCAATAGAGTGTATGTGATAAACCGTTCACAACAATTGGATAGGCCCTTGATATGCAGCCTTCTTCTACATTTACTGGGGCAACTTCCTCATATGATATAACTTTGAAGTTTTCAAATAAATATGAAATCAAACTTTTAAAGATGAGAAAGCTCATGATGATGAATGCACCACATGACTTCACAACTTCCCTGAATTTAACATAAACTGCTAATAACAACAATCAAGATCTATGCTTGAGAACTATTACCAACACAATGCTAATCCAAATATTCATAAACATCTACACAATACCATGAGAATTCTCATTGCAAAGAGAATCAACATTTCTAACAATTTAGATTGAAAAGAAGAGAACTCAAATTGCTCGTTCCTTTATTTTCTTGCACCAAGAACGTAAGAAAATTTTTTGATTACAAAGAAAAAATTTGTACATACTTTCCAAATATCATCATCTAATCAAAATTTTAGCATAGTGATCCCTTTTTCTAAAGTCCAAAAAGTCCCCTACAAAGCCCAAAAAGACTCCTTATATAGACACAAAGGTTAAGAACTACCTCTTTGTCATTAATAACTACCTCAAGAATATGTAATTTTGGAGAGGTTAATTAACATCACTAAAATTAACCTAGTATGACCTGAAATTTGGATCTTACATGTTTAGAAAAGAAAATTTAATAATCAATCCTTATCGATCCCCTTGTGATCTTTAGATGATTTATCCAATGAAGTCAAATTCTACTTAACAATCATCTCCCTCATGGCTCTAAAGCGTGGTTCATTTTCATCATATTTCTCCTCAACATAAACACTCATATAATCACCAAACTAAAATTTGGGATAGTCATTTCCATCATCATCTTCCTTAACATCAATCTTGGTCTTCACTACAGGATAAATAATTGCAGAGTATGATGGGTTATAAAATGATGTCACTAATAAACGATTGCCATTCTCAATGGGAAGAATATGATACCATGCACTCTTATATCTTCTTCCACTTATAGCTTCCAACTGATCTCCTATGTCAATTAGAATGGAATGTGAAATGGGTTGTACACCAATCCATTTCCCACTGCCGAGGACCTGTAAGCTAGGCACTTCATCATCTTAGAAGAAAAGAATGATGTCACCTGCATCTGTGTGAGAATGAATGCCCTTCATATGGTTTGGCCTTGGGCATGTAGGATAATTTGTCACCTTGGAGCCAAAAAATGGGTTATCGTCACCTACAATCACTTCTTTCAAATACACTTTTTCAAGGCCAAGATTCATGCTTATTATCTCAAGCAAGGTCTCTGCTAGTTTGTATATCTCCTTTTTGAATTCTTCCATTGTTAAAACTCTATTGTTGTGGCTGCTTCAATCATTTACTAATCATTTTTCAATGCTCTACTTCTCTAACCGCACCGAGGAACCATGTCTCAGGTTAGTGACTTCAAGTGTACACCTACGTGGATTGTCATCATGCAGAATTTTTTTCAAACAAATCTGCTACACTGTCTATCTACCCACGGGGTTAATATTGAGAGAAGATCGTGAAATCTGGTAATGCACCTTGTCTATGCTCAGACTGTGGTGTGATAGGCGAGAATATTATGTTAAGTGGATTTGAAAAGCACTCCACCTTCTTGTTCTTTGATTGTACTTGCACCCAAATGAGGCATTACAATGACCTTCTCATGCTATACTAACTTGTTGGAGGTTCTTCTATAAATACATCTAGTGTAGTCTAAGCAACAACACCATTGTCAAAGTGCCTGCACTAGAGCATCCTCAGCTATAACACCGGCTCTAGCAACATTCACAATGCGCACTCCCTTCTTCATCTTAGCAAAACTCTTTTGATTGAAAATCTTGTTTGTAGTTAGAGTAAGGGGTGTATGGATTGAAATGAAATAGGCAACAAATATAGCCTTATCAAATGATACTAGATCCACACCAATGGGATGTGCCTGATTACCAACAACATATGGATCATGCGCAACAACATGTATTTCCAGTCCTTTGGTAGGCCTGGTAACTTCTGATCCACCTTTTATCAACTTAGTTACAGAGGTTAATTAAGTTCTTGAAAATATGTAATTTGGAGATTAAACTTAATCTTTTAAAGGATTAATTTTTCAAGGATATCTTAACGATTTTGTTAGAAGGTTAATTTTGCAAGCATATCTTAACCATTTTAGAGGTTAATGGGTAATGATAGAATTGAAAATGTATATTTTTGGTTCCTTCATTAAGCTACAACAACTTTTGACTCAGAACCTGGATTTTGAAAATTCAAAATGCTGGGTGGAGCTAGGAATGAGACAGATATATGGAAGGGTAAACATTTTTAAAAACTTAGAGATGAAATGACCATTTTAATTCTTAAATCAGGGCATATTTCAAAAATAACCATAGCATCGAGAATGTAGGCATTAAGGTAATTTTGATATCTAGGCAACAAGCAAGAGGTCTTGTTTGATGATATTATTTGATTTTTAATATTAGTTTTCTATCATGTAGTTTGAGTTAAGTTAGTCTTTTTTTATAGTATGAGGTCTGCAAGTAGTTCTAGTTTAATCTATATTTTAAATGAATCATATTCTAAGTGATAAAATATTCAGAAGTCAATCATAGATTATTTTAATAATGATAACATCATTATTTGGCGGTACATTTTAATCTATTTTCCACATTATAGTCTAAATTTATTTTACATTTATAATTATGGAACCAAAAATAGTTTACCTTTAAATAATATAATATAAAAAATGAGGCATGATATCTTCTTTTTTTTTTTTTTTTCAAATGCGCCTGGTAAACTTTTTAACGTGATCGGTAGCGCTGGCGCGACATGCCCACTGGTACCACCAATGCTTTGACTTGGAGCTATGAACCAGTGAGGCCACAAACAGGGGACCTCATCCCCATGAGATTTGAACCTGGATGGCAAGGATAACAACGCAACAACTTAACCATCACAACATGCCACTATTGGCTAAAGGGTTTGTGGTAAACCTAGTGTGATTCGAACTGGAGTTGATGCGTAGCACCGAGATCATTAGCCTAACACTATGCCTCACGACTCGCCTTCACACCAACTCGGCTACTCACTCACCCTTACAAGACATGATATCTTACTATTGTGGTATGAATGCTTTAAAATTTATATTTCAAATGGACTCTAATAGTAGATAGTAATAATTAATTTATGGTATATAGAGTCAATATTCTTAATATTTTTTGTTAGATGAAAATGTATTTTGAAGCAACAAGAAGCACTATATAAGAAGATTTTGAGGGGATATAAAACTCTAGTTACACAAGAATCAAGCATTGAATCCAAAAATCAAATGTTAAATAATATCCAAAAAGAATAAACATAAAAAGCACACGCTATACCAAACCCAAACCTAAGACTAACCAAAAAAATAAGAGATCTTTTACACGGGATCATATATCTTAAGCATATTTTACCAACAAGGTTCTCCACACTATAAACATCTGTTGGCAGAAAGAACAACTTAAAAACATAAACATGTCAAGCATGAAACCTCTGTAGTAGTGATGTTGGCATATTTTCTTTGGCTAAGTTAGAAGCTTTGTAGGCTTCAATGTAAGACAAGATAATCGACGATTATCAAAGTGAAAGTGAAAGTGTTAGGGGTGGCACTTTCTGAAGAATACCAAAAAGTTGGAATATTAATTGAATCCCTTTAATACTTCTCAATTTTAAAATCTAAAAATAAACATAAACATAAACATGTCAAGAGCTACACCAAAAAAAGACAACCAACACCAACTACACCAAAAAGAAACCACAACCACAAGTCTCAGTACAAAAGATTTTGAGAAGCTTCCTTAATTATATATGAAATGAGGGTTTGTTTTTCTCTTCACATTCCCCTAACTTAGAAGTGAATTTAATCCAGATTCCCACAACCATGAAACAAATTCAAAAAAAAGGATGTTAAAGGAGGGTTTTGATAGTATGATTTTAAATTCCTCCAGAACTCTTGCCTAGAGCTAAACATTAAATCATGATTAATCATTTCTTACTACGTTTATGTGTAATAGTTGTTAACGTTTACCTCTATAGTAGTGATGTTGACATATTTTCTTTGACCAAGTTAGAAGCTTTGTAGGCTTCAATGTAAGACAAGATAATCAACGATTATGAAAGTGAAAGTGAAAGTGTTAGGGGTGGCACTTTCCGAAGAATACCAAAAAGTTGGAATATTAATTGAATCCCTTTAATACTTCTCAATTTTAAAATCTAAAAACATCAGAAATAGGTAACTTTAGTTATCCAAAAATGGATTGGTAAATGATTAATGCTTTCTTGTTTTGTAAGTATTCCAAAGCTTGGAGATGAAATTACTTACACTACCTAGAACTGAAAGTTTACACTTTCTTTGCAGAGATGGAGATTCCTAACTAGATTTCATAGAGTCATTTTTTGGCTGAAAATTATGTGGTGAACCACTTATTATAGGCTTATATCTACCATTTTGAATTCATTCTACTACACAATTTAATTTAGATAGTGTTATCTCAATGCTATCCACCATGTTGGAATATTAAATGCAAGTTTATGTTTGTCCCTGGAGCCAAACGCTCACCTACAATCCTTGATGACCTGCCAATAGTCATAAACATTTATTTTGGTAGGTGAGATTTTTGAAATAAAAAATGAGGGGGAAAATATTTTGCCAAAGATAGAAAGGAACGTTTTGTCATTTTTTTGTAGATTCAGAGATCCAGAGAGATAGAGAAGTTGTAGAGCAGAACAAAGTGGAAAGAAAGTGATCATCAGATCTAGTTGTTGTAGAGATAGAGGAAGCTTATTTCGTGACTGTAGTTGCACGTGGTTTCTTTGTGTCATTCTATAAGTTCATATTTCATTGTTTGATTCGACCTATTGAAGTAGTGATTGCTCCAGGCATTGTAGTATGTAGCTTGAAGTTTAAAGTTTGAAGTTTTCCAATTTGAAACTTTAGGGTTATTTTAGGACTTTTCTGGTTGAAGTTGAATGCTCCTAGATTTTGTAATGATTTAATCAAAGTTAAATAGAAAGCAAGCATGCATACTTGAATCTATTGCTCTTTCCTTGATTCATTACATTTGACAAGTTTATTTGGAAACTTCAAATTTTGGCTCTATGGTTTTAATGGTGAAAGTTGTTCACATAATATATCTTCACTCGGTTAAGTCTTGTTAAAGGTTTTATCTCTGTAGTGTCCACCGAGTTCACTTGGTATCTTCATCTACAGAGCTTCACCCTCCTGTGGCTATCAAGTTCACTTGACATCCACACTACTGAGCCCACTCAGTATCCAGTGTCTACCGAGTTCTTCATTTATCGAGTTGATTCTTCATCTACCGAGTTGCTCTTCATTTGCCAAGTTCACTCGGCACTCTCCTGCCACTCGATTTCTTAAGTTGCAGAGCAAATTTTGGCACTCGATAATAGTATTTGTCGAACAGATCTTTAGGGTTAGGGTTGTGAGTTTTAATTTAATTTAATTATTTATCACATGGTATCAGAGCTTTGAGGCTCCACATCCATAGTGAGTTAGGGCATTTATTTTTTTAGGATATTTATCATGGTAGCAGCCACCACCCGTCAATGGACAAAATTATGATACATGGGCAAAGAAGATGAAAAACATTATAGTTGCAAATGATTTATGAGAGTTTGTGGTTAATGGATTCAATGATGTAACTGATCCAACTCAGTATGCTGCCCTCACAAATGCACAAAAGACTCATTTGAAGGAGTCAAAGAGGAAAGATACAAAGGCATTAAGTCTTATTGAAGTAGCAATGACAGAGATAGTATTTCCAAAGATTGCAGGAGAAAATTATTCTAGGGAAGCTTAGGATATTTTTGAGACAAACTTCAAGGGGACTGATAAAGTTCGTACTATAAAGCTAAAGAATATAAGGAGGGAGTTTGAGAACCTTCAAATGAAGGAAAATGAATCAGTTGCAGACTTCGGTTCAAGGACCTCCAATGTGATTAACCAACTGAAGTCAAATGGAGAAGACTATCAAGAGCAAAGGATAGTGGAAAAGATATTGATGAGTTTACCTCATAAATATGACAATTTGGTCATCACCATAGAAGAGGCAAAAGACCTCACTATTTTGACAATGGATGAGTTGATGGGTACTCTTCAAACCCATGAGTATAGGATCAATAGATCTACATCTTCTTCTTCCCAAGAGAAAGCATTCAAAGCTTAGTCAAATCCAAGAAGAAGGGGGAGAGGAAGAAATGGCTCAGGTAGAAACTCCAGAGGTAGAGGCTGAGGTAATGGAGGACAAAGAAATGCTGCAGTAGAAAGCTCAGGAAGAGTAGATGGAGAAAGTAGCTCACAAAATACTTCAAGAGGAGGTAAGAAAAATTACAACTCAAATAAGAGTAATGTAGAATGCTACTATTGTCATACATATGGGCATTATGCAAGTGAATGCTAGAAGAAGAAAAATGATCAATTGAGACAAGCAAATGTGGCTGATGTGAACATGCGAAGTAGAAATAATGCCATTGCCTTCATCTTGTGTAATGTTTGTGAAGAAGGAAGCCCTAAGGTTTGGTACCTTGACAGTGGATGTAGCAACCACATGAGTGGTAATGAAACCTTGTTTTCATTCATTGACAAGAGTTTCAAATCTGAAATTAAAATGGGTAACAATGGAACCCTACCAGTTTTGGGAAAAAGATCTATTATGGTCCGCACCAAGCAAGGTGAGAAGAAGAAAAAACAAAATGTATATTTTGCCCCTAGTATGAAGCACAATTTGATGAGCATTGGTCAGCTCATTCAAAATGGATACAAAGTGCTGATGGAGAATGACACGTGTGTCATTCATGAAAAGAATGGGTGTAAGAACTTACTTGCAGTAGTTCAAATGACAAAGAACAAAATGTTTCTCTTGAGGGTACAGACATGTTTCTCATCTCAAGTTGGTGCTGCACCTCCCACACAATAAACTCTAAGGAGTGTGATTGAAGACCCCTCACGGCTATGGCACCTCAAGTATGGTCATCTTGGGTATGCTGGTTTAAATTTATTGTAAAATAAAAGAATGGTAGATGGTTTGCCACATATAGGAAGTTCATGTGACAAGTGTGAGACTTGTATTTTGGGTAAGCAACATAGGCTTCCCTTTAATTCTAGAAATTTTAAGAGGGCTAGATATCCATTAGAGTTACTGCATACTAACCTAGTTGGTCCTATGCAAGTTACTTCCATTGGGGGGAGTACTTATTTCATGACATTTATTGATGATTTTAGTCATAGGACATAGGTGTATTTCTTAAAGAATAAATTTGAAGAATTTTAAAATTTTGTAGAATTTAAAGCGCAGGCTGAAAGAGAATGTAGACACTACATCAAAGTCCTAAGATCAGATAGAGGAGGGGAGTATACCTCCAATTCTTTTGTAAATTTTTGCTAGAAACATGGTATAAAGAAAGAGCTCACAGCCAACTATACACCACAACAGAATGGAGTGGTTGAAAGAAATAATAGGACCATTGTTGAAATGGCAAGGAGCATGATGAAAGAGAATGGTCTCCCAACTAAATTTTGGGGAGAGGCTATGGAAACAACAGTTTACCTAATTAATAGGTGTCCTAGAAAGGTAGTCCATGATAGAATTCCAATAGAAGCATGGTCACGAGGAAGATGGACAGTTGAACACCTAAGGGTGTTTGGATGTGTTGCATATGCACATGTACCTAAAGAGCAAAGGCAAAAATTGGATAGCAAAGGAGTGAAGTGCATATTCACAAGGTACAACTCAGAATCAAAGGCATACATATTGTATGACCCATTGAACAACAAGATGACTCTTTCAAGAGATGTGAAATTTTTTGAAAATTAATCTTGGTATGGTTCAATTGATGAGTCATCGAGCACATCAAGTAAAGTGCCAATTATAAGTGAAGAGGATGCTGATGAACAAGAAGAAGAATGAGCGGATAGAAGAAAAGGCAAGCAGCCTCAGTCATTACCGACCTCCTCAAGGCATGACCAAGTATCAGTGCCAAGTAGAAGCAACGAAGATTCTGATCCCACACTCTCCTCCCTGTTACCAAGAAAGACCAAGAGTCTTAGGGAGATATACCAAGATGAAAGGTATGAAGATTATGATGAGAGTGTTAGTTTTGCATTATTTTCTCATAGTGATCCAATATATTTTGAAGAAGCTATTAAGGAGAAGAAATGGTGTAAGGCCATGGATGAGGAAATAGATGCTATAGAAAGAAATGAGACATGGGAGCTAATTGAATTGCCTCCCAAGAAGCAAGCGATTGGAGTGAAATGGGTCTATAAGACCAAATGCAATGCTGAAGGTAAGATTGATAGGCATAAGGCAAGGCTGGTAGTCAAGGGCTACAAACAGTAGTATGGAAGAGATTATGATGAGATAGATGCCCAGATTGCAAGAATGGAAACCGTGCATGTTGTCATAGCAATTGTAGCTCAGCACAAGTGGAAGGTATTTCAAATGGATGTGAAGTTCATCTTCCTAAATGGTATATTGAAAGAAGAAGTATATGTGGAGCAACCACTTGGTTATGAAATTGTAGGTGAAGAACACAAAGTATATAGATTGAAGAGATCTCTTTATGGGCTCAAGCAAGCTCCATAGGCATGGTACAACAGGATTGACTTATATTTGATGAGCAATGGCTTTAGCAAAAGCAATGGTGAACCTACTCTCTACATCAAGGTAGTAAATGGAAATGTTTTGATTGTTGTCTTATATGTAGATGATTTGATTTTTACTGGAAATGACAAGGCTCTAATAGGTGAATTCAAAGAGGCCATGAAAAATGAATTTGAGATGACAGATCTAAGTCTCTTGAAATACTTCTAGGCATAGAAGTAAAACAAATGCATGATGGCATCTTCATCTCTCAAGAAAAATATGCAAGGCAGATCTTGGAGAGATTCAAAATGTAGAATAGTAAGGCAGCCCCCACACCAATAGCAATAGGTCTAAAGTGGAGCAAGGAATACTCTAGCAAGAGAGTGGATCCAACACTATACAAGAGTATGGTTGGAAGTTTAATGTACTTAATTGCAACTCATCCAAACCTAATGCATGCAATAAGTCCAATTTCCAGATTTATGGAAACACCAAAGGATTCCCATTAGCAAGCAAGAAAGAGGATCCTAAGATATGTGAAAGGTACCAAGGGATTTGGAATTTTGTATACTACAAATAAAGATTTCAAGTTGGTTGGTTACACTGATAGTGATTAGGCTAGAAGTGTAGATGATAGGAAGAGAGCTTTTGGATACATGTTTTATATGGGTTCGGGTGCAATTTCATGGGCATCCAAGAAGCAACCTATTGTTGCTCAATCTATAGTAGAGGATGAATACATAGCAGAAAATGCAACAACATGTTAGGCTATTTGGTTAAGGAGGATCTTGACAGATTTGAATGAAAGGCAAGAGGATGGAACTACAATTTATTGTGACAACATCTCATCTATGCATTGTCCAAGAATCTAGCTTCCATGGGAGAAGCAAACACATAGAAACCATATATCACTTCATCAGAGTGTTGGTGGAGAATGACGATATCAAGATAGAATTTTGCAAGTCTGAGTAGTAGCTAGCAGACATTTTCACGAAGCCATTAGGCATTTGAACCTTTGTACACCTAAGAGAGTGTCTTGGTGTAGTTGATTTGGATCAACAGTGATCCTTGTTTGTTTGGCTCAGGACAAAGGGG
This sequence comes from Cupressus sempervirens, assembly GCA_028749045.1. Lineage (NCBI taxonomy): Eukaryota > Viridiplantae > Streptophyta > Pinopsida > Cupressales > Cupressaceae > Cupressus > Cupressus sempervirens. The sequence goes on from CM053790.1 coordinate 496,785,177, forward strand.
GAGTGTTGGAATATTAAATGCAAGTTTACATTTGTCCCTGGAGCCAAACATTCACCTACCATCCTTGACGACCTGCCAATAGTCATAAACATTTATTTTGGTAGGTGAGATTTTTGAAATCGAAAATGAGGAGGAAAATATTTTGGCAAAGATAAAAATGAATGTTTTGTCATTTTTTTTGTAGATTCGGAGATCCAGAGAGACAAAGAAAGTTTAGCAGAGCAGAGAAGTTGCAGAGTAGAACAAAGTGGAAAGGAAGTGATCAGTAGATCTATTTGTTGCAGAGATAGAGGAAGCTTATTTTTTTACTGTACTTGCATGTGCTTTCTTTGTGTCATTCTGTAAGTTCGTATTTCATTGTTTGATTCGACTTGTTGAAGTAGTGATTGCTCTAGGCATTTTAGTATGCAGCCATTAGAGCTGTAAGTTTGAAGTTTTCTAGTTTGAAACTTTAGGGTTATTTTAGGCTTTTTCTGGTTGAAGTTGAATGCTCCCAGATTTTGTAATGATTTAATCAAAGTTAAATAGAAAGCAAGTAGACATACTTGAATCTATTGCTCTTTCCTTGATTCATTGCATTTGATAAGTTTATTTGGAAACTTCAAGTTTTGGCTCTCTAGTTTTAATGGTGAAAGTTGCTTACATAATATATCTTCACTCGGTTAAGTCTTGTTAATTTTTTTATCTCTGCAGTGTCCACCGAGTTCACTCGGTATCTTCATCTCCTAAGCTTCACCCTCTTGTGACTACCAAGTTCACTCGACATCCACACTACTGAGCTCACTTGGTATCCAGTGTCTATCGAGTTCTTCATTTGCTGAGTTGATTCTTCATCTCCTGAGTTGCTCTTCATTTTTCGAGTTCACTCGGCACTCTCCTGCCACTCAGTTTCTTAAGTTGCCGAGCAAATTTTGGCACTCGATAATAGTATTTGTTGAGTAGATCTTTAGGGTTAGGGTTGTGAGTTTTAATTTAATTTTATTATTTCTCACACACCAATCCACCAACATAGATGAAAATATACTAGATACTATTTATGTCTTTAGATCTCTCATAAGTCATTAATTCATCTAACAGATAGCCTGACAAATATTGCTTACTTCTCATACACAAATTAATTATATTGACTATACAAAAATCCCACGAAAAATTTAGGTTTCACAATTGTGCTCCATAATCCAACTTTAAACCCATCATGCTTACATCATAATTAGGAGGCATGGGTGATATACAACTCTAGATGAATTCATGATCATAATTATACAAAATAAAATTATATTTTTTATATCTTAAGTTACATGCCCTGCCTCTTGCTTGGCCAATTTTATTGCTGGAGTCGCTTCATCTAAGGAAGAGTAGGTCAATGGAAGAGATTCTATTGGCTATTCTTTTGCTCATTTCCTTTCTGTTATTAAATTCTAGTGTCCAATTTTTGCAATTCGTAAGTTGATGATTATTCTCTTGTTTAGTACACTTTTTATTGTCTATGTGCTGGTAAATTAGCATTCTGTCCCATTCAACAACTTCAAGATGGAGTTAACTATTAAGAAGTTAAGGGTTCATTTGACTCCAATAATAGAAACAGAAATATAGAATTGGAATTGTTATTCTGTAATATAAGATGGGGATATATATTCTTATTTTTGTTTAGTTCATTCAGAATTTGATGGGGAATTCATAGGTCAATTTTTTTTTTTTAAATAAATAAAATTGGAATAGGAATACATTAGGTGGAATTACAAATGCTCATTTTTAGACCAAAATTGGAAGCAATCATAATTTGGTGCATGCAAATTAAAAGTTTTAAGAATTTACATTTGCTAATTCTACCCATATTTCCATTGCCAAATGAACCCTAGAGTAAGAAAGAAAAACGCTCAAAATAGAAAACTAAAGAATATAAGTAGAACTTTTTAAAAAAATAAATCTAGAAAACCACTGGTTACAAGAAACATTTTTCGTGAATCTCAAAGCATATAAATTGAGTTAACAAGAAATAAAACTCGTGATTTTTTGCACCAACAATAGAAAAACATTTGATCAAATATGAAGTCAAGGCGATGAAGAGCTTCTTGAACATAAATAAGCTCTTCATTGGTTCTAGGTAGTTGGCATGTTTCCATCTGAAACTTAAAGATTTTTTAGTCCATATTGATGCTAAGAACATTCTACTTTAAAATTTTTTGGTGAATTCTTTCTTTCTAAAAAATAAAGAAAAATTGATGTCTTAGATTGTGTATAATCTTTATCATCTGGTTTAATTTTCGTATTGTTTCTTTTAGGTTTCAAGCACATAATAGAGTAAAAAATATCAAATGGTTCTTATTTAAACTTAATAATATCTTTACCAAACAAGATCATGTCCATTGGTCAAATTGGTTTAGCATATCCCACCTATTTTTCATTTACTTATTGAAAATTATGGTCAAAGTTAACATGTGGTCTCTTAGTGTCATTTGTTTTTTGGCTTTTAGTTTCTCATGACTTCAAACTATGCACCTAGATATTCAAAGAAATGAAAGGTATTTAATGCTCCTGTCTAGTTTATTGAAAGAGTATATTGTACAACACATTCATTTGATTTTTGAAGTGCACATTCCAAATTTATAGTACTTAGAGTCTACTAGAATTCTATAGGAGTGAATCCTAAGGGTGTACATAGTTGATACATATGAGATACTAGTTTTTTTCATAGTAAGTGACTTGGTGATTTAATGTTCCTTTCTAATACAATAAAAAAGCCCTTGGTCTACTGGTGAAGTTGAATGGCTAAGAAAGAGTCCACCATTGATCAAGTCTTTGAGTGAAAGGCCCAACATCATAAGTGATGAGGCTAGGATTATGTCCTCCCTATATTAGGTTCCTATACTTTAGGTAGGTGGGTTAACAATCATATTAATCCATTATGGAGTTTTTAAAGAATGTAGATGCAAGTCAATGACTAGCCTATTAAGGTTGTTCAATTGGATATTATAGAATAATGAATCCAAAGAGTTTATGTACCCAATAATTTTGATGTATATAGATAGCAGCCAAAAGAGAAGTATTCTAGTAGTAAAACAACATAGTACTACTACATACAAATATTTCACTATATGCCATTAAGTGTCACCATATACTATAATGTCTCTTTTAATTACAACTAGCAGTTTATCAAAAGTGATTCTTTCAAAAATCTATTTTGACACATTTATGGTCATTGTCTTTGCGTTGATGTAATGATAAGTAAAATTAAATTTTTTCTCAATTGATAATATATCTTATTTTATTAATATTAAAGTATTAAGTAAACTACACTGCCCAACTTTTTAAGTTTGAACCCTAACACCCAAACTAACCAAACACTTCCCATACTTAGATGTCTAAACCCTATCCTATGATATGATTTCTTGGGATTTTCTCTTGGAACTCTTATTGAAAGTTTTTTTTAGGGGTAGGATTTTGAATTTGATAAAGGAGTGCTTCATGCAACTAAATAAAGTGTTCTCATCAATGACTCTCCTTAATATTTTTTGCATGTTTTGAGTGGTTTGAGATAAGGTGACCCTCTACCCCCTTATCTCTTTATTATTATAGCTGATTTTATTAGAAATGATCTAAGTAGATTGATTTCCATTGGTTTACTTAAGGTCTTTAGAGCTTCTTCTACCTTGGAGATCATTTTAGATAATCAATTCCTAAATGCTACTCTCTTTTTTGGTGAAGTTACTATCAAACTAGCCAAGGAATGTAAGAATCTTCTTGGAGATCATACCCTAGTTTCTGGATAACTAATCAATTTTATGAAAAGTTTTCTCCTCTTCTTCAACACTCTTAGAAGATTATAAACTAGGATTGTGAGGTTGATGGGATGTTAGGTTGATCTCCTCCATTCAGCCTATTTGGATATACCTATGTCAACATTGTTTAGTTAAGGATTTTGAAATATATTGAATCTAACATTTCTTCTTGGAAAGAAGCCTTACTAAGTGATGCTTGTTCAAACTAAATTTTTTTATAATTTTTATCGAAAATGCTTCCCAAAATATTATGTCTCTCTTCAATATGCCACTTTCTTAGCCCACAGTGTATGATTATTAAGAAACAATTTCTCTAAGAAAGTGTTAAGGAGTAAAAACACCTTTCTCTTTTTAATTGGGAAACTATTTGTTCCCTAAAAGATCAAGAAGGTCTCAATGTTTGATATTCTCACCTTCTTAATATTTCTTTGTTGTACAAGGTTGTATAAAATACTATAAAAGTAGATGTGGATTAGGCTAAAATAATGAGAGAAATGTATATAAATAACTATAAAGTTTCCATCCTCATAAAAGTCTTTCCTCCAAATAGTTCTAATACATGGAATAAAAAAAAAGACCATTCCTTTATTGGCCCCAAGAAGTTTTTAGCAAATTTATAATAGTAATGGTGTACAATTCCAGAGAGATAACTAGGATAACCAAGTGTCACTAACCTATCATCATGCATTTCCTACATTAATGAATGTGTTTACTATAATATTGGGACACAAGGTGAGCAATTATTGGGATTCTTTCGTGACCCAAAAATATATAAGATTAATGTTAATTGATTTAAGGATGGTCTAAGATGGATTTTTTTTCAACTCATCCAATCTCTATCTTCCTTGAGGTTCCATAGACTAGGACAAATAGATATTTTAATCTGGAAGAAGTCCAAATAAGGAGATTATACTATTAAGACAGGTTTTGATCTTTTCAATTGCATAAGACATAAGGATTTTGATTGGGCTAGGATCTAGAAGACTAAAGCTCTTCCTCAAAGTCATATTTTTTTCGGTGAATGGTTTGTCATAAAAAATCCCTAGCTTTAATAACTTATATTCATATTGTCAATGGAAGTGTGTTTTGTGAACTAGATATAGAAACTATTTCTGATATGTTACTTTTGCTAGAATAATGACCATTAAAGAGATGGAAAATTCTTGGACTTCCCCTATTAATCATCCTTTCATTAAAGAGATCTGGTGGAAATCTCTCCTTTATCATAGTTTTTCTATTTGGAAAGAGAGAAAAAATAAGATTTTTAAAAATAAGAAAAAATATACAAATGTTATTTTTGAAGCCCTTATCCATTAAATCAAGGAAATTATGATGATAGCGACATTGTCTCCCTACTCAATGGTTGCACACTAAGTAATTTTTCCATTATTTATGAAGCCTGGCATGATCAGTAAAGAGTGGGAAGTAAAGATGAATTTCACAAAGCAGTTATCTTGACAAAACCCATGGGTCGAGGATAGAGTGTAATCATTAGAATAGATTTTGTCAGAAACATGCTAGATAGTTACATATATGACAGAATCACCGTTGGAGCAAAATCAACAAAAGGAAGTGATAGACAAAACTCGCAAGAGAATGTGTGATTGGCATATCTTCTTATTAATCTTTTTCTTTTTGAGAGATGTGTGTGTTTTCCTTGTAAAGGACACTTGTTAGTCACATTTGCCCTTGGCTTGTTGCAACTCATACCTATATAAGTGAGTTTTCAAGGCAATGTGATGGTCCAAATTCTATTCTTTCTAAGTGATATACTTAGTGTGTCTTTGGTCCAATGTTTTGAAAGAAAGTTTGTGATGTATTTTCTCTATCAAATCTTGAGAATACATGAATACAGAATGATATGTGTTTCTTTCTGAAGGTCATTATGAGTCTATTGTAGATTGTATACAATTTTCAAGGAAAATGAATACAAATTTTGAACTGTCCCCATATCAGTTCTTTTTGAAATTTGTCTCCTTTTGATTACTTGGTTGTCTTGATGTTGTATAGGTAAAGGCCTGTGCAATTGAATGCAATCTAGTTAGATTATATATCTGTTTATCACTGTTGTTAATTCAATGGATTAAGTAAAACCTTTGGTGAATGTGATAAGGTTGCTATAGTAGTTGAAAGGGTTTTGAATGATAAATTTTGATAAGAATTGCTAATAAATTTTTTTTTAAGGAAACAAATTAGATCTCAAAATTTGTAGTAGACTCTATGCCCCAATGGATTAGGCACTAATCAAATTTTGATCCAGCTGAAAGAGGAGTATGTCACAAATGGTTGTCAAAAATGCAAAATTAAATCAATTTTACTTTTATTTCCTGTAGATCTTAAAAGTTGGCCAGCACTTGTCTACATGGAATGTTTTAACTTCAGTTAGCCACTATTGTTGAGAATGTGTACAAATCTATAGAGGAAATTTTGGCCATATCTATTATGTGGGATGTGTTTATCAAGTTATCAAGAATTGTGTATGTATTTGAGGATTTGAGATGAGAATCAAAATGAAACTAAAAATAATCCTCATACAGTTTTCCCAGTCTTGTATCATCCCTGGGTATACCCACCCTAGTTTTACAGAGCCATAAGAGTAGAAAACCACCCTTGGTTTTGTTGAAGTTGGGCCCAAATGCTTTGCCCATGCAATTGTTAACAAGAATTGGCTAGTCTTTAGATTGTACGAGTACTATCATCTTGGTATTAAGAATTTTTTTTCTTAGTAGTTTTAGTTCATTTTAGAACACCAACAAAATGGCGACTCCACTGGGGAGTTGTCCAACCCATCTGTAAAAAGTACTGCAATTTCTTTGGCCCTACTATGTACATGTGTGTCGGGTTATCTAAGTTTTGCTCATGGTTATAAGGGAATATATTAGTGACAAACCTTGAGGATTTAAAGAGAGAATAGCCCAAGTACCATAGCTACACATTGACGTATCTAGTCTATCCAAGTGTCTTATCTAACAAGCAAGAGTTGTAGTCTTACAGCATCAATGATTGGTCTATCTATGTCAGATATTTTTGTTTTACTTGTGTGTTGTTTTCTTTGAGTCAGCAATAAGTTTCATTGTATATTTTTCCAAGAATAGGGTGGTGACTCAGTCAAGGCTTACAAGCTAGTGCTTATTTTAACAAAAGGTGAATATGGCTGACAAGAGAAAGAACACAAGAGCTTACATGAGAGCCAATCTTGATGTACCAATGTATACTAATTTACCCCAAGGTGGTAGGAAGAACCAAAATAAGAAAATGACAAATCCAAATCGCACCTGGAAACCTAGAGGCAATGCATCTATCAATTCCTAGTATCAACTAGTATTAGGAAGAGAGTCTTCTTCACTTAGTTCTGAATCCAAAACTACAAGACTCTTAGGATTCATTTTCAGTACCCCATTACTAGATGAGAGAGTCTATCAAGACAAAGATGTGTCCATGATAGGAATTGCTTCATCAAGGCTAGATCCTGTAGTAGATATGAACTATAGGCTAGGATTCAGGAGTTCATTTGATAATCCTTTTAATCCTAGAGCAACCCCATATGTAGAACCCAACCATATAGATTTGGACAATCTTGCTGATTCAAAGACTACTTCTGTAGATCCTAAAGAAGTGTATTCTGAGATAGGAGTTCTGAAGAAATGGATTGCTAAGGAAGAAGCTAAATGCATTCATCTTGAAAAAGAAAAGGAGCAAGCCACCTTGGATGCCATAATAGAAAGGGATGCTCTGCTGAGAAGGATGGCTACTTTGAAGGAGCAGAACAAAAAGTTAGAAGAAAATACCACAACTCTCCATACTGATGTATTTGGAGATGTAGACAATCTGAGAGCTAAAGTTCAAGAACAAGAAAAATGCCTAAATCAAAGGCAAGAACCAATTATTGCTCAAGTCCAAGCCTATAAACCTGTTCAAGTGGACCCTATACCAAGAAAACCCATACAACCCTCTATGTAAAAATTAGATCTAGATCTGGAGGAGGCAAGAAAAGAGAGGGAAAATCTTGCAAAAGAACTTGAGAAGGTTGAGAATGAAGGTCAAGCTGCAGAAACTAGGAGAAAAATCCAATTCATAAAATCTAATTCTGCATTGGCTTCATGGCCTAATTTGTCTATTCCACCTGCAACTTTTGCACCAGTTAGTGGTCCAATAATCTCAACTCGGGGAATATCCAAATGTGCTCCTACCTTATCGTCTACTATTAGCACCCAAGTCCCATTTGCCCCACCTCAACAATCCCAAGCTGCTCCTCTAAGCCAAGCTAATATAGCTAGTACCTCAAATTTTCTTGGATTCTAGAAGAAACTTATATACTTGGAAAAGTATAGACAAATATCATTTTCTGGTATTCCTGGTGCTCCACATCCCATATCATTTGATTTAAGAGATAAAGTGGTTAAGTTTTCTATGAACAATGTTGTTACTAGTGAAAAACATTTGAGAATTTTCATTGATATGTTGATTGATTATGAAGTTGAGCATGAAGATAAGGTAATGAAATTATTTGTGCATTCACTAACTAAGGATGCAAGGGATTGGTTTAAGAGGTTGCCTGATGATAGTATCACCTCGTGGAGTGACTTGGAGAAATTGTTTAAGGAGTAATACGAAGACAACACTAATGCAGGATTCATGTTAAATGAGTTCAATAACATCAAGAAAAACCCAAATGAGTCCACATTTGACTTCAATGTAAGATTCTAGAAAGGTATGTACAGACTATTTCAAGTTATGAGGTTGAATGAAGATGTCTTTCTCACAACATATTTCAATGCTTTTGATAGCAAAATGGCTTATCAATTGAGGGATAAGGATCCTAAGACTTTAAGGGATGCCTATAAAATTGCAGTAAATATAGAGAATAATAGGAAGACATCTAGAAAATTAGGTAGGAGGGATGATCCAAAGCTTTTTAATCCTAAGAACAATAATAAAAGGGAGGGTGACAAAAATCCTATAGGAAAGAAGCCAGAAGAACCCACTATAGGCCAGGTTTTGGAATTGCTCAAGAGGATGAATCCCACTAATTTCAATAAGCCAAATGTTGCTAAGAGAACCCTTGTGAATAAAAAAGTTTCAATAGGCAACTTAGGATGCAAAATTACCCTTACACCACCCACTGGAAAGATGGTAAGCCAGTCCCCAACCAGACACAAAATGTGAAAGATAAGGGTACCCTGGATCCCCTGCAAAGGAATACTATAAATATGAATGATGATATACCATGGTGTATTGTATGTCAATCACCTTATTCTACTAATTATTCTGCTATTACTCAGTCATTTGCCCAAGATCAAGGTGTACGACCTGAAGAAGGAAGTGAAGAGAAAAGCCATGATGATATAAGTTGCAATATGGTGAGCATGTGTGATGACTTTGTAGATTCTGACTCTGATGAACCTGAAAATGATATTATCAATCAAAGAATTGCTTATCATTTACATCATCAGCAAGTGCTTTCAGATGATGAAGGTTATGATACAGATAAGGTATGTGTTACATCCTCTGATCTAGATCACACAAGTCTAAGGATGCCTTCCAGAGAAGAGATCGACAAAATCATAGAAAAAATGATTTCTCAGGTCCATAGTAACTACAATTTGAGAAATAGAATAGTAAATACTAATGTAGGAAAGCTATCCAGGGTATTCATCAAAGATATCACCCATCAGATGAATGATCAAAATAAGAAAGTCAATGTTGATGTGCCTAAGATCAATGATAACAAGGGAAAGAAGTGGGAACCAAAAAAGAAGGTTCAGTTTCAAATAAATGAAATAGCAAAAGTAGTTGTGCAACCAAAGAAATCAGAATCTGATACTATCAAGAAAACAGTGGTGCCTGCTATTCAAAAGACTTCAACACCAGGTACTCTTGTAAAACCCACTATTGTTGAACCTGTTGATATGATATCTATGTTGTCCCAAATTACTGTAAAAGTGCCACTGCCTGAACTTCTTAGAATTGAAGAGCACAAGAGCAAGGCTTTATCATGTTTGGGTGGGATAGGAAACAATAATACTGTTGTAGATCAAAGTGTTGCCCAACAAACCCCATTAGTAGTAGAGGATCGTGGTATCATATCCCAGATTCCCCAAATTTTTTTAGATGATTCCTTAGTGGAATTTATAGAAGATTTTGACTCTCTTTTCCTTAGTCTAATCATAAAATTGAAGACCCTAAAAAATTGTATGATAGACTCAGGAGCTTCCAACACCATAATTCCTTTCAAAGTAATCGAAGCCTTAGGATTGAAAGTGGATACCAAGCAGGGAAAATGCAGAGGAATCGATGCTAGGGAAGTCCTAGTCATAGGTACCATAAATGCTTTACCATTCAAATTAGCTGAATATCCTGAAGTAGTGTTAACCATGTCTGTCCTTGTGGTGGATATACCTCCACACTATGGAATGTTACTCTCCAAAAAATGGAGTGCTACCATGGGCGAAAGCCTGCAATGTGATCTGACTTATGCCACTTTCCACATAGGGGATAAAGCTATCAGGGTAAATAGAGAGCCATGGGTTAATCACATTTTAGGGGAAGAAATTGACAAAGATGCCACTTGTTTCTTAGATACTGGGGTCAATGCTTTCAGAGCTGAATTGATTATTCAAGAAGTTGAAAATTTACCTACTATCATCGAACATGAAGTTGAGTGTTGTACTAACTCACCAGTGTTATGGAATTTTTTTTTTGACGGGGCAAGTTCAAAAGAGGGTGTAGGGGTAGGTGTAGTGTTTGTTTCCCCTAAGAAAAATACTTTTAGATATTCATTCACTTTGAAGTTTTCTTGCACAAATAATATTGCAAAATATGAGGCATTGTTGCTAGGATTGAAAGTTGCCACACATCATGAGATTAAAAATTTACATGTCATAGGAGATTCTGAATTAATCATCTCCCAGATAAAAGAAACTTATGCATCAAAGAATAAGAAATTATAGCAGTATAGGAATGTAGTTTGGGATCAGATAGAATCTTTTGATGCATTTGGTATCTCATGGAAAGATAGGACTCAAAATAAGATGGCTGATTTGCTAGCGAATGTAGCAATCAAGCCTAAGGAGATATCATTTGCAGGAATATCTCAAATTGAGGTACAAAATAGACCTTCCATACCTGATAACATTGAAAATTGGCAAGTCTTTGAAGATGACAAAGACATTACAAATTTTTTGTTAAATGAAGATAAGTACCATGGTCAGGAAATAGATTGCAGTAAACTAATTGAAACCATAGATGGTAAGCAAACCATTTTTGGCCAGGAGATTATGCAATTAAAAACCAACAAGGTGCCAAAGGGGTTAGTGTTCTTGGAAAATATTTTTGATAACCAGGATAGAGTAAAAGCAAGAGTTAAGGACCCTAAGCCTCAGGAATTAGAAGAAGTAAATATTGGTACTAATGAAGCTCCTAAAAGGGTCTATATTGGCCAAAGTCTACCTGTCAAGATTTGAAAAACATTGATTGACTAGCTTAGAAAGTATTGACATGGTTTTGCATGGTCATATGATGAGCTTAAGGCTTATAGGGAAGATTTGTTCCAGCATGTCATAACATTAAAAGATAATGCAAAACCTTTCAGACATAAACAAAGACCAGTAGACCCTACCCTAGCTCCCAAAATGCAAGAATAGTTGATGAAACTAAGGGATGGAAGATAATCAAACCAATTAGGCATTCCACTTGGGTTTCAAATTTGGTACCTATCAGAAAGAAGAATGGAGATATAAGATTATGTGTGGATTTTAGGAATCTGAACATTGCATCTTTGAAGGATAATTATGGATTGCCTAATATGGAAGCCATGTTACAGCAAGTGATTGGTTCTGAGCTGATGTCAATGATAGATGGTTTCTCTGGATATAATCAAGTTTTGGTAAAGGAAAGTGAGCAATTCAAGATAGCCTTCACAACCCCATGGGGAACATATGTATATGTAAGAATGTCATTTAGCCTAATTAATGTAGGGGCCACTTTCCAAAAAGCCATGGATGTGGCATTTCATGATTATATTGACAAATTTATGGTCATATACCAGGATGATCTTACTGTATATTCTAAGAAGGCTAAGGATCACTGCAGGCATTCGGAGAAAATCTTTATCAAAACACTGGAATATGGAGTATCCTTGAACCCAAAGAAATGCACATTTGGAGTAACAGAAGGAAAATTATTGGGACATATAGTGGCCAAGGATGGGGTTAAAATAGACCCTGAGAGAGTAATAGCTATTGATAAAGTCCCCAAGCCAAAAAATGTAAAAAGAATTCAATCCTTCTTTGGCCAAGTTAATTTCTCGAAAGGTTTGTTACCAATTCTGCTAAAATCAGTAGACCTATCTCAAAGATGCTCAAGAAGGGAGCTACTATAGATTGGAATGGTGAGCCTTCAGAAGCATTCCAAGATATTAAAACTACAATAAAAAATGCTCCAGTTCTGAGAACTCTAGGTTATTCAAAGCCTATGCATATTTTTTCTTTTGCATCCTTTCACACTGTAGCTGCAGTCTGGTTGCAGAAAAATGAAGAAGGATATGAACAGCCCATTGCCTTTTTTAGTAAGTCACTTCAGCTTGTTGAATTGAAATATGAGATAAATGAAAAATAGGCATATGCTTTAGTGAAGGTTGTAAAGGCTTTTAGGTGCTACCTAGTAGGTGCTACTATCATTGCCTTTGTACCTAGTGCTGTAGTGAAAGATATATTTGCTCAACAGGAAGTATCAGGCAGAAGGTGTAGATGGATCAATAGGATGCAGAAATTCAATATTGAAATATAGAAAACTAAGTTGATAAGAGGTCAAGGTTTGGCTAAACTCATGGCTAAATCTAATTTAGATGCCAATCAGATAAATGTGGTAAGTGATGACCTCAGACTTGACTTATGTGACATGGATCATTGTGATTGGTACACCAATGTTATATATTACCTGTAACACATGGAAGCTCCTCCCCATTTGCCTGAAAATGAAAAGAGGAGTACCAAAATGCAAGCCATTAGATACATAATTGTCCAAGGTAGTTTATGGCGGAGAAATTTTGAGGGAGTGTTGCTGAAATGTATCAATCAAGAAAAGGCAAAAGAGGTCTTGAATGAAATGCATGCTGGAGTGTGTGGAGGACACTATATGGCCAAGACCACTACACATAAAGTGATAAGGGCTGGATTTTGGTGGCCTTCCCTTTTCAAAGATACCCAAATTATGATTAGGAAATGTGACCCTCGTCAGAGGTTTGCCGAAAACCTAAAGTTCTTAGGGAATACTCCATTGAAGCCAGTGGAGGTTTAAGCACCCTTTCAGTAGTGGGGTATGGATTTCATAGGAGAGATTTCCCCCAAGTCTAACACTAGTTATTCTTGGATTCTAGTGGCTACTAACTACTTTACAAAGTGGGTAGAGGCTATTCCCAGAAGAAATGCAACAAGTAAAGTTGTCAATAATTTCCTACTGAATAATATTATTTCCAGATTTGGTCGTCCTTAAAAAATTGTAATAGACAATGCAATGTGCTTTAGGTCTGAGGAATTCATTAAATGTTGTGATAAATATGGAATAACAAGGTCATTATCTTCTCCTTATCATCCATAAGGGAATGGACAAGCTGAGTCCATTGATAAAATCCTGTTAAAAGTCATTAAAAGAACCTTGGATGACAACAAGAAGGCATGGGATTCCAAGTTACAGTTAGCACTATGGGCTAACAGAGTAACTGTCAAGAAAGCCATTGGTGTAGCTCCATTTGATATAGTATATGGAATTCAAGCATGAATGCCTTAGAACAACTTGATAGGACTTTACAATTACATTCAGTTGTATAATGAAGATACTACAGATGAAATGCAAGAAAGGATGGATGAGCTAGTGGGACTGGTAGAAAATAGAAGAGAAGCATCTCTTAAGAACCAAAAGTTGCAACTACAAGTTAAGACACTCTATGATAGAAGAAGGGTCAGCAAAAAGTTTGAAGATGGAGATCTAGTCTTAATGTGGAATGCCAGAATTTAAGATAAAGGGAAACATGGCAAATTTGATCCTATCTGGCTAGGCCCATACTTGATTGAAACTACTTGGGGTGAGGATTCTTATGTACTCAGATATTTATCAGACAATATTCTTGAACTACCAGTTCATGGATAGTTCTTGAAGAGGTATTTTGCTTGAAAAAATACTATTTTTTCTATGAATAGTAGTTTAGGGTTTTTGTACATATCAGTAAATCCTTTCGTCTGTGTATAGTTTCCTATGCATGGTTTTCCTCTATGTGTTGTTCTCTTAGTAAGTGGTTGTTTTGTTGGAAGCCTGTGTGTGGTCTGCTTTCCCTAGAGATCTGAATTCTTGCCATGCCTACAAGGGACATGCATCCCCAGACAGAGCCACTCTTGGTTTGAATTTCTAATTAATATTTTCCATTGTCCAGGTGATTTTTTTTTTCAGATTTAAATCTATTAATGGTGAGTAGGGTTCCTAGATAAATCTTATTGTTGTTAACCTTTGAAAATTTTATTAAAACCCTATGTCCCATTCATTTTAAATTTTTCCCTAGTGTGAAATTTGTAAAAGTAGGAGGATATGTGATTTTTTTCCCACCTATGTTAAGTCTATTGTGCAAACCCTGTGAAAGTAGTTGTACCCCACCGTTCGATCCTTTTGAATCCATGGTCATTGTTAACTCACTATGGAATAATGCTTGATGGTTACATATAGCGAGTTGGTGAGGCAATGACACATGTCTGGTTACTAAAAGGTGGAATCTAGCGCCAAGAATCATGATGACATGAGACAAAATTTTGCACGTGTTGTATCCCAGGTTTGTCAGTTTTAAGAATAAATGCATGTGAAGAAAGTGGTGAATCTAGTCATTGACATCCAATTTTCTCAGCCATTCGCTAATTCACTATCAAAGAAATCAATGCAACTTGTCAGTGGTAACATAGTGAATACCAAAATTTGCAAAAGGACAATGCTCTTTTAAAGGGCAGATATGACCATGGCAGTTCCCACACAGTGTTATAAATATGCACGGCCACCTTTTATGATGCCAACATTAATCGATACGATTTTCAATCAATGTGCATTTTGTTTTCTATCACAAGAAATAAGAATCCATCAAAGGTCGCTATAATCGCTAGCTGAAATAAAGCACCACTTTTTTTGTAGTGACTTAGTGAGGACCCGATCATTGGAAAACATGGTGCTCTTTTATAACAAGAAGTGATTTTGTGAATCCCGAAGAAAATCTTGTGCAGATTTTGCTTCTATTGCTGCGCAAGTGGAGTTTTTTTTTCCTGCGTCTGTCTACCGAGAGGTCACTAGCTGAATATTTGGTGTTTTTGCTGGTAGTGATATGGCAACCCACCTAAAGATCACAAACTCGGCAAGGCCAAGAACCTATGATGCCATTAACAAATAAAAAGGAGTACATGTGTGTGCCAGTGTGTTCAACCATCTCAGCAGCAATAGTATGTACTCCCTATGTATGAAGCACACAACGAATTCTGATCGTCAGATCAAACCAAGATCAAAAGCCCATTATTGATTCACTATGGAAAAACACATGAAAGATAGGCATAGTGAGTTAGCAAACGATGGCCCACTGCTGTTGCAGTAAGTTGATGTCCACAAGATCAAGTATGGATCAACAGTGCTTGTTAACTCGCTATGGAGAGATGTGTGAAAGTTAAGTATAGCAAGTTAACAAGCGAGAGACCCACCATTGTGTTCTTAAGTGTCATTTTGAATATCTACCATATGTTCAAGGCAAGATTAGTGGTTATCATTAGCTCGCTATGGATAAAGACAAGAAAGATAAGTATAATAGGTTAATGAGCTAGTGACACATGTTCTTATCATCCATGGGCCCAATTTGGAATGCCATCTTTGAAGGAAAGATACAAATGAAGGTATTTTATTGGTTTGACTGCCAGCGTGCTAAAAGGAATATTAAGTCAGCCTAGTTTTCATTCCTTGATCATATGATTTCATAGGATCGACGACGCAAGTTTAAATGCTGAAGGTGGTGGCACTCTGCACATTAATAAGATGTGAAAACTTTTGCATGTGAAGTTAATAACAAAGTATAACAGCCAAGATTTTCCCAGTTTTACCTTGCACGAATAGAGATTTTGAAATATTTTCTGAACGAAGATAATTACTGCAAGGATTGAGATAAATCTGGCACAAGTGTGAAGTGATTGGTTCAAAGATAAATTGCAAACTTATGAAAAGAAAAAAATTCCAAGTTCTCATGCCATAGTTTTCGAACATTTTCAGTCTTGTATGGTATAATCAAAGGATGGTTCTAAAGAATTCATTAGATCCTGGGTTATGGATAGGTGAGGGATTACTTGGTAAAAATACTTGGGCCTAGGATTGTACTATCCCACGTACTGGTTCAAACTAGTTTGCACAAAAGAAGTATTTTGTCCCATGTAGAAGTATATGGATTTTTGATAGAGGAAAACTAGTAATCCTGAGTGTTTTCTTAAAGTTTCATCTCTTTGAAACTGTGGTAAGATGTTGTAGTCAAGTAACCAAGGTTTTGAGAAGCATAATGAATGAACCTGGTAAGATAACATCCCTCTTAGCAGTAACATCATCCTTTAAAAAAAATTTCAAGATATCATAGCCTGATGCCAGGGTAATAGAAATGTGTGGGGTCCTATGCATAGTTTTTGACAAAGGTAAAGAAGATTTCATACTCATGGCTATGGTCTTTCTCACTTTTTGTTAGCATGCACCTTTTTATATCAGTGGATGGAAAATTTTGGCCAAAAGGTGGTTAAGAAAGCAAACGTGGCTAGGAATTAGTTGTTACCCATTTTGTTATATTTGATAGCCACATTGTCTCCCTGCTCAACGGTTGCACACTAAGTAATTTTTCCATTATTTCTGAAGCCTGGCATGATCAGTAAAGAGTGGGAAGTAAAGATGAATTTCACTAAGCAGTTATCTTGACAAAACCCACGGGTTAAGGATAGAGTGCAATCATCAGAATAGATTTTGTCAGGAACAAACTAGGCAGTTACATATATGACAGAATCACGATTGGAGCAAAATTAACAAAAGGAAGTGATAGACAGAAGCCCACGAGAGAATGTGTGATTGGCATATCTTCCTATTAATCTTTTTCTTTTTGAGAGATGTGTGCATCTTCCTTCTAAAGGACACTTCTCAGTCACATTTTCCCTTGGCTTGTTGTAACTCATTCCTATATAATTGAGTTTTCAAGGCAATGTGGTGGTCTGAATTCTATTCTTTCTAAGTGATATACTTAGTCAGTCTTTGGTCAAATATTTTGAAAGCAAGTTTGTGATGTATTTTTTCTATCAAATCTTGAGAATACATGAATATAGAATGATATGTGTTTCTTTCTGAAGGTCATTCTTAGTCTATTGTAAATTGTATACAAGTTTCAAAGAAAATGAATACAAAGTTTCAACTATCCCCATATTAGTTCTTTCTGAACTTTGTCTCCTTTTGATTACTTGGTTGGCTTGATGTTTTATAGGTAAAGGCCTGTGCAATTGAATGCAATCTAGTTAGGTTGTATATCTTTTTATCACTATTGTTAATTAAATGGATTAAGTAAAATCTTTCGTGAATGTGGTAAGGTTGCTATAGTAGTGAAAAGGTTTTTGAATGATAAATTCTTATAAGAATTGCTGATAAAATTTGTTGTAAGGCAAAAAATTAGATCTAGAAATTTTTTGTAGACTCTATGCCCCAATGGATTAGGCACTAATCAAATTTTTATCCAGCTGAAAGAGGAGTATGTCACAAATGGCTGTCAAAAATGCTGAATTAGATCAATTTTACTTTTATTTCCTATAGATCTTAAAATTTGGCCAGCACTTGTCTGCATGGAATATTTTAACCTCAGTTAGCCACTATTGTTGAGAACGTCTGTAGATCTATAGAAGAAATTTTGTCCATATCTGTTATATGGGATGTGTTTATCAAGTTATTAGGAATTGTGTATGTATTTGAGGATTTGAGATGAGAATCATAATGAAACTGAAAATAATCCTCATACAGTTTTCCCAATTTTAAATCATCACTAGGTATACCCACCCTAGTTTTGCAAAGCTAGAAGTGTAGAAAATCACCCTTGGTTTTGTTGAAGTTGGGCCCAAATGCTTTGCCCATGCAATTGTTAACAAGAATTGGCTAGTCTTTAGATTGTATGAGAACTGTCATCTTGGTATTAAACATTTTGTTGCTTGGTAGTTTTAGTTCATTTTAAAACACCAACACTACACATGTGACTTCATGCTAGGCTATGAATTATTAATTCTAGAGCATCGACCCACATCTACTGACTCCACTATAACACCCAAATCATCAACATCATAGTTGGATGACTCCATATATAGATCGGTTCCACTTAGTGAAGCAACTACATCCTGCACTGGAGTAACACTATGACAACTCCCATACAAACCTCAAATAATAATCCCCTCCTCAAGAGAGTCTAAAGTATTAGTAGTAATAGCTATAGGGTAAAAGCACAAACTTGTGTCACACTTTTGCAAAGGAAAATGATAACAAAAGTATAAGTATTTACCTTCAATTAGATAAAATTTGTATTATTATTTTAAATTTGAAAATGAAGTAAACTAATGAGATGTGTAGAAATGGATGAATTTTAAGATTATAGTTTTATATAATTATTTGGAATTAGAATTGAGATATTTTCCTAATTTTTATAGATAATTTTTTAGTTGGTGAAAAACACTAAAAATTAGGGGTCTAGATCCCATCACAAAACTAGATGGAAATAAACTTATTTTCCTTTGATCTCATACTATGTTATAGATAACATATATATCTAGAACAATAAAATATAAAAATCAGCTTTAGACCTATATTTTCCCTTTTACAATGATTCAAATTTCAGCTCACCTGAAATCAATAGTTTTCATCTCCCACCATAATTTTCAAAGAAAACTACTCTAACAAGGAGAAAAATTTATACATTCTAAAAGAGGACTCTCTCGTCTAGAATACCATATAATTTTTATGTTTTATTGGTATGATTTAATATTTTTTTCTTTCTGAAAATTGACATCTTTCTGAGCGTTAAAATATGTGCTTGTAGATTTTTTTACTTACAACATACTATATCTAATTAAAACACAACAAACTCTATATGAGAACATTCTTGAATCTGAGCTCTATAAAATTGTGTTTATATGTTAGTAAAAAATATCATAAAAAATAGTAAGAGTTATTGAAATGCCAATTTTCTAAAATAATTGTATTTCTTCAATAATTAGATACAAACTAGTACAAAACATGCCTTTGATAGATATTTCCAATTGGAAAAGTGTGAGACCATATATCATTTAGCTAGAATGAATTTATCTAGACCATATGTTTGGACAAAATTGATTTTTAGATAGAAATAGTCAAATTTGGTCATTCTGATAAATTGCCCTAAAAGGTGACATAGCTTTGTACTTTTACCTTGCATCAAATATCTTTGTGCTAATTGAAACAAATCTAGGGGCTTCAACATGTTGAAGCTTAGTGCCACTATCGACCAAGGGTACTAACACATCTACTAATCTCTATGAATTGGGTCCATCATCAACATGATAGATAGGACTAGAAGGTGTTTTACTAAATATAGGTACATTTGCATCATAGACACATGTCAGGGAAAACTCAAGTTTTCTTTGCTGGAATCTTGATGTTAGTCTACTAAAGGTAGAAACTGTATACCTCATTGTCCTCTCAATGGTATCTAGATCTGACAAGCTCTCTATTTTTATTTAAGTATTGAGGAAAGGACAAATTCTTCTTTACTATATTAAGGAATAAATCTCATTCATCATACATTTCCATAATGTTATTTGGTAGTAAGTTTGGTGCTGCAAGCAGTGCTAGCTCTTTCTCTGCATAAAGAGTGGGCAATAAAGGCCTGTCAGTGTTTTATTTGGGGGCCCTAATAGCTCAAGGTGATCTTGCCACAGTACCACCTCCACTATGATGACTTGGGGCTACCCTATCAGGCAGAGCTAATTGCTGCATAGCACTTATAAGATGTTGAAATGTAGTGGCTATATTGTTTAGCCCATCTCGAATAGCCCTAAAAATTTCCCTCACGTCTCATACTTGTTCATTCTTGTTACAAGTCATTTGAACATCTTGCACATGTTTCACTTCTTCTTTCCTATACCTACTACTAAACAATGTTAGATTGCATAGCACTATTGGCTCCTAGCTTTTATTACCTATGTGATGATTGCAAAAATCACAATACCACTATCTCCCAAAACTATGATTTTACACTACTACATTCACAAATAGACTTCTACTTACATAAACACTCCTTAGAAATTTACTCCACAATCTCTGTCTCTCAACATAAACTATTTCTAATCAATATTTATAATGATTTTCGTTTGTTATAAATCCATAGGCTAGTAGGAAGATCAACTCTTATACCATTGCAATAATTTATACTTATTTTGGTCAAAGAAAATCACCACTGGACTAGAGGCATTTTGTCAAATAGCTGGCATGTATTCCCAGTTGTTTAGGTTTTGATATGAATGTAAGAAATTTGGCTCTAGAAATATAGTAATATGACTAAAAGACTTTGAAAGAACAATGTGCAAACTAAGGAAATGATAGTTTAGAACTTATATTATTCTACTACAGCAACCCTCTTATAAAACTTTCTATTCTAAAAACATAGAGGAGTGATTACACAAATGCATACCACATACTTATTAATGCTTGCATTAACAACATGAGTTTAGAATATAAATAAGTAGAACTGGGTATAATTTGTAGATAATTGGGGAGTTATGACGCTATTTGTTGTATACCTTTAGTGATCTCAATTCTCATCTATCAACTTCTAATAGCTCCAGCATGCTCACTAGTTGCTTCACTATAGATAACATACTATTCTTGGCTCGTGACTTCACTGTAGATAACTGTGCCCTATGGGTGAGCTCATGGTAAGGTTGGGTTTGCTAACAATCTTCCTTTCACTAACCTATGACCATTTCTAGTGTGACCTCCTTGCTCAAGTGAGCACTACCAGTGTTGTCAACATATACGACCATACCAGACTAACATAGGGGTTCCAAACATTAACGCAACCATGGGGATTGTTCATTATGTCATCTAGCTTCCTTCAACACTCGCTTGCATCCTTGCTACCATTGGTATCATGTTAGGCTGAATGTTGATAATGTCTTAACCAATGTCATATGAAAATGGAAATATGCAAGGTTCTTTCCACCATTATCTCAGTAAGGGAAGAATAGACATCTCTTCCTACTATCCAAACATAAAATGCCAGTACTAAATAGTATGTAGCAGTTCCTTGAAATGACTTAAAGTACATGTACTCTCTCTAATGTCATTGAACTTCCACTTCTTGTAAATCTCCAATGCATCTACTTGGAAGCATAGTTCATAAGTTCAAATGTGAGAAACTAGGTTTTCATCTAGTTTCATTATTTTCCTTAAGGGGTTTTTGTCCTTAGGAAGAATCGAGTTGCACTTAAGAAACTCTTAGGATTTATAAAATAACATAAATTCTTATGGTGTCAATCCTAATGCAACTCCATGCTATATAACCTTGGTATGAGGGAAGACACAAACAACTAGGAAATGTGGGATTAAAATTCAATTTCATCTTTTAGTCACTTAAGTTACTTTATAACTTTATAACATTAAAATATTTAAATAAATCACTTAAGTTACTTGAACTTTAATATCTCTTGAAATACTTGTCGGATTGCCATGCCATTTGAAATAGGAATCTCTCCTCATAATTCCCCATGTGACCAAATACACTTTCTAAAAATAAAAATGGTCCAAGTCTATTACCTCTAACTTACTAAACATAGTAAGTATGGAAAATCAAGTCCAAATGATATGGAACGAAATCCATAAACTGTAGAATGTTGGAGATGAATCAATCCTCAAAGGACCCTCTAACCATCCTCATTAGCATATGATGATCCAATATTAGGCTAATCCCTAAAATTATAATGCTAGAAACCAAAGGAGACATTACACTTTCATAAGAAATTTATAAAGTAATTAATAATATTCAATTGTGGGAAAAAGTTTGTAGAATACTAATTCACCCCCTACTTACTATTATCTATTTCTAACAATTGGTATCAAAGCACTATTACTTTGAAGAACCTTAAAAAGTTGTGTTAGATCCCTATGGGTATGGAACAATTAAAGAGAAACCTTGAAGAAGCTCTTGAATAGATTGACCTTCTTGCAAAAGAAAGAGATAACTTGAAAGATAGGTATTAATATGCAAAACTTTACATTGGCAAACTAGAAGGCAAGATTGATGATCTAAAATCTAGAAAGGAATCAACTATACAAACTAATGACAATGATGAAGTTGGAAATCTCAAGAAAGAAAATGAGATCTTGAAACATGAACTAAAATTATTGAACTTAAGTTGATAAAGTTGGTAGTAAGAATGAACTTGATCTGAAATATGAGAATATAGACCTTAGATCCCAGTTGAGTCAAGTAACATCTGAATTAGATTCTATTAAGATTGAGAATGTAGACTTAGAAAAGTAAAATATCATTGTGAAACGAGAATTGGCCCAAGCTAAGCAATAAGGTAAAAGCACAATCCTATATCACCCTTTTTTAAAGGAAAAGGCTAATAAAAGTATAATTGTTCACCTTCAATGATATAAAACTAGTATTGTTATTTAGAATTTGAAAATGAACTAAACTAATGAAATGCATAGAAATTGATCAAGTTTAGGATTGTAATTTTTAACAATTATTTGGAATGAGAATTGATATATTTTCATAATTTTTATAGATATTTTTTTAGTTGTTGAGAAACACTAAAAATTATGGGTCTAGTTCCCACGACAAAACTATGTGGAAATAAACTTATTTCCCTTTGATCTTAGAGTATGTAATACATAACATATAAATCAAGAATATTCAAAAATAGAAATTAGCTTTAGGCCTATATTTTCACTTTTATAATCATTCAAAGTTTAACTCACCTAAAATTGATAATTTTTCTCTCCCACCACATTTTTTTAAAACAAATCTATTCTAACCAAAATATAGATTATACATTCTAGAAGAGGACTCTCTCCTCTAGAACGTCTTACAAGTTTTAATTTTTTTAAATATTACTAAATATATTTTTCTTTGACATATTTTCAAGTGTTAAAATATGTGCTTGTAGAAATTTTTAATTATAATATACTATATCTAATTAAAATACTATAAACTCTACATGATAATATTCTTGACTTTGATCTCTATAAAATGGTGTTTAGTTATTAAAAACATATTATAAAAAATAGTAAGCGTTATTGAAACGTCAGTTTTCTAAAATAATTATATTTCTTTAGTGATTGGATACAAACTAGTATAAAACATGCATCTAATCGACATTTCCAATTGGAAAAATGTGATACCATATACAACTTACTTATAATAAATTTATCTAGATCATATATTTGAACAAAATTGATTTTTAGATAGAAATACTCAAATTCAGTCATTCTTATAAGTCAACCTAAAAGAGGACACAACTTTGTACTTTCACCCAAAAATTAGAGAAACTTTATTCTAGTAGTGAGAAGATTAATGAACATATATTTCACCAAAGACCTTCTTATGATAAGACATGACTTGGATATCTTATTGGAGAGAAATCAACCAAGAAAGATGAAATCAAAAGAGAACCAAATCCAGTTGTTGATTCCCCTAAAGAATTTGAATGAAGGTAGAATCAAGCACAACTACTAATGTATCAAAAGAGATTGAATTAGTTTATTTGTCAATGAAACATGATGAACCTAATACAATAGAACAAGTTGATAAAACTAAGCAAGATGATCCACCTAAATAAGTGAGACATGAGTTCATAGTTAGATGTTTTATACATAATGTAGTTGGTCATATGAAAAGAGATTTCGTAGGTAAGTTTTATAAACCTATTACTAATTTCTATTGTTACAATTGTCATGGTTATGGACATATAGTAGTAGATTGTAAGAAACCTAAGTTTAATGGTAATAATGCAAATAGTAGAATGTTTAGGAACACTAACCTTGTAGGTAATGAAAGTGGGAGATTATAGAGCAGATCTAATGACAAAGGAAGATTCGATGGAGAAAAGAAACAATTTATGTTTTACAAGTGTATCAAACCTAGACACATTACAAGGAATTTTAGAGCACTTAATAGTCAAAATGGAACCAATCAAAGATGGAATGCACATGTATGTCAGTTATGTAATAACTTTGGATACATAGTGAGATATTTTAGAATGGACAAAAGGAATTTCAATAGGAATCCTAATAACAAAAGTAACTATAAAAAAATTGACACAAGGGATAGAAATGGTAGCAATAGTGGTTAGAAGGAAGCAATCAAGGAACATGTTGATGAATTCAATGAATCATTTGTGAAAGCTAAGGATCTAGAAAGTTCTTATATAGTTTTGGAGGAGTAGTATTTTGATGCACTTGATGAGATATTGAAGACAACAATTGTTTGTGACTCATCTTATATGAATTAAGTAGTTGTAGTAAACAAAGCACTAGTTGGTCAGAATTGATGATATAGAAAGAATGAGAAGCTATGCAATTAATAGAAGATAGAAGATATAGAAAGAAGGCTATGTTTAAGTGTGTAAGAATATATATTATATTAGGAAGTTTGAAAAAGAAAAAAAAGCTACTACTAAATAGATTTAGTTTGTGAATTTGTGGTAGATACACATTTAATGTATAGTTTGATTTGAAATGATTTAAGGATTGGAAACAAGATTTTGAGTACCATTTGATCATGCGAAGTGTTAAGAGAAAATTGAAGAGCAATTTGACAACAATTTAGAGTGCAAAAAGAAATTCTTGAAGAGCAAAGTTGCTGAAGCCATAAATTGTGTTTTTTACACAATTTAAGGAGCTTGAATTAAGTTCTTAGTGAATATAGTTAGAGATACAATGGCTAGATAATTAGTTTATGATGTTAGTGAAAGACAAAGATATGTATTCAAGAAACATCCATTTTCTTCTCGTGTGGATGATCTATTAAGTACATTTTTAAAAATCCCATAGAACGTGCTTTACGTTGAAGATATTATAAGTTATATCTATTACAAGATTAAGAGTATAGGAGATGAAGATTTACGCAAGGACTTAAGAATCATGTGTAACAATGACTTAACTATAAGTATGAGTATGTGCACCTAAACAACTTAAACCTAGTAAAGTATATCGTTTATACTGAGTTTGATAATCATGAATGAACTCGAATCATTCTGAGTAGGGTACATGATGAAATGTTTTGGTTAGGAGCTATGCATGTCACAATTGATAATGACCTCATTCACAAGGTCATAAGACTAAGTAATGAGCGATAAAATCCCATAAATAAAAAGAATGTACTGAAGATGGTTGGAACAAAGCTAAATACAAGATTTGACAGAAGAAACATGAAGCTTGATACAATTTAGGACAAAGAGTAAAGCTATTAAATAAGATTTTAGGATACACATTTGACCATGGTTCAAGGGTTAACTCACAACCAATTGGATTCTACCATGTCACTTATGTAATGGTAGTTCAAGGAAGGAAAGTGAATCTATGTGAGATAATTAGATTATAGTTACTAGATAACATTGCTAAATTGAAGAAGACCAAGCATGTAGTATTTGGATTTGATTCCTTATTGACTCATTTTTTTTTGTATGCAACTAATAAATTATCAGGGATGACTAATTAGGAAAGTAATGAGTGTGCAATGAAGTTGGTAACTCAACACTATATATCAAATTGGACAATGTCAATGATTTGAGACGTTATTTTTGTCAAAAATTCAAGTATCTCCAAAACTCCAACAATCAGTATCGGATTAAACTCCTTGAAATTTTGGACCCAACGCAATTTGAACAGGTGAGAAAGGAGTCCATATGCAAAAGTTGTGGTCAGTCAAAGGTTGCTCAAACTAGGAATAGAGGTCATCAAAAAGGTAAAAAAAAAAATCATCTCCAAAGTGGGAAACAATGGATTTCAAATCAAAGAGCTCATTAAGAGCTTTTTAATGATGTTTGTTTCATCAAAATTAGAGCCCGTACGTGGAAGTTATGACATTTTGAAGTTCGAGGTAAGAGATAATATAAATGATGTTAGCAAAGTGGGAAAAAAAGGTAGTTCATGGTCGAATTTGAACTCATGAGCAGTTGCCTCCAAAACTAATTGTTTAACCACTTGACCAAGCGTAAACATATGGGCGGCAATTACATTTTAAGCATTGGCTAGCTGCCAATTTTAAACAAGGCAAGCCACCGGTGGGGTTGGAAACCCTGATTGGCGGTTGCCCCAAAATGGTTTTGACCGTTGCGCTATTTCAGCACTTAAAGATTATGATGTGCAAGTTTTTATTTAACCTTTGACCGTAAACCCGCCAACCTTAGAAAATTAAGGTTATTTGTTATTTTCTTACCCCAAAATTGACATGAGCCAAATCTATTAAAAATGACTAACAGGTTATTCTGAGAGGGGAATTAATTGAAGGGGTTATTTTTGTAAATTTTTTTATAGCCCTATTTTGGCTAATTTCATGTATAAAAAGGGGGTTTAGGAGACTCTTAGGAGCATTCAGAAAAAGGAGAGAACATCCACGTGCTAAGAATAAGGGAGATTTTTGAAGTGCTAATTCCTATACTTTGAAATAGTGTGATGCTATTATACTTCAAAGGAGTGACTTTTTAAAACATTTGTACCTAATTTTTGGAGATAATCAGATCAGTCCCCCTATTAGAGCAGGACCCAGAGACGTAGTCCATGTGGACGAACTCTAAGATCAAATTATTTGCATCTTCTTTCTCTCAATTTCTCTTTTATTAGTTTAATCTTGTTGTTCTCTTATTTCATTTACGTTATTTTGATTTGTTAAAGGTTTTAAATTAATTTTATGTAATTAGTTAGCATTCCTCTGTAATAGTCCTAGATCCTAATCAGATCAAATTTGGTATCAGAGCCTAGTTGGACTAGTGTTGCAGATTTGAATGCTAATAAGATCGAGGATTGCAAAAAGTGAAGGAAAGCTCGAGGAATACAATCCTGAGATTGGAAAATGAAGGACTAAACTATCATCACAAATGGAAGACGAAGGTGGTGGACAAGCTTTTCAAGATAAGAGTATTCAAAAAACTCTTCAGAATTTGTAGACAATGGCAAAAGTTTTGGTACAAGAAAGAGAAGAGAAGATGCGATGACATGTAGCACAAAAGGACAAAGGGAAAAAGAAAGGCGATGATCGTGATATACCAAAGACACCTCCATCTTCTCCTTCTTCTTCCTCATCTCCTTCTTCTACCCATTCTGAGTCTTCTAATATTTTTAAGGGTGGACATAAGCCTCAAATCAAGTTGGATGTAAAGTTTGACTTGCCAAAATATTGTGGGGAGTTAAATGCCAAGAATCTAGATGACTTGATTCAGCAAGTAGAAGTCTACTATAGAGTTCAAAACTTTATAGATGATGTTGATAGAATTCAGTTAGCCACTCTTCATTTAGGTGGTGTAGCTCTAACTTGGTGGGAGATTAGGTCTTGGGATGAAACTTCACAGCATGGTAAGTTTAATTTGTCTTGGTCAGAATTTGTTACTGCTTTAAAGAAGCAATTCTATCCCCTAGGCCATATGCAATAGTTAATGATGAACTGGCAACATTTTAAGCAAGGGAAAGGTCAATCTGTCCAAGATTACACCCATGAATTTTGCAAAAAGGCTATTACTTTAAATGTCCCATTGTATACCCATGACACCTTACTCAAGTATATAGGTGGTCTTCATTCTTACCTAAGGAATTCTATTCTCATCCTAAATCCTTGTAATTTGGATGAAGTATGTGTCTAGGCAACACATTTAGAATCAATGCGTAAGGGTACTTTCATTGATAAGTCTGATAAAAAGCCATCTAAGTATGAGGAAAAGTCCAAAGGAAAAGGAAAAGGAAAAGGTAAAAAGATAGCAACAGTAAAGAAAGAGGGTGAGAAACCCACATGCTCACATTGCAAGAAAGAAGGGCATGATGATTCTAAGTGCTGGAAGCTGCATCTTGAAAAGAGGCAACCAAAAGACTGCTGCTATAACTCAACAAGATCTTGGATTTGACTTTGGAGATGAGACAAAAATTGTTGCTACCAAGATCCAAGGTAAAGGGAAAGGTATATCTCTCTCATCAGCTATAAATTCTTCTAGCATAAGTGCAAGTACAAGTAAAGAATCTTCTCCTAAGGATGATAAGCTAAGAAATTAATTATTTCACATCTGAGTTGTTATTAAGCATACTAAGGTTGATACACTATTTGACACGGGTTCTAAAGTTAATTTGATATCTAAAGAAGTTGTTAAAAAGCTTAATTTGATTACAACGCCTCATTTGAAACCATACCCTCTTGGATGGGTTTGTGATGATGCATAGTTACAAGTAACTAAACAATGCAAGTTAAGATTTTCTATCATTGCAAACTTTGTGGATGAGGTAGAAGATGATGTAGTCCCTTTAGATATTTGTGGTCTTGTACTTGGGAATCCCTATTTGTATGATTGAAAGGCTATCTTCTATAGGGGGGAAAATAAGTATCATCTGTTTAAAGATAAAATTGAATACATTGTATAGGTACATAAGGTTAAGACTAATCTGGCACTAGTTAATGCTGGTCAGATGAAAAGGTTAGTCAACTCTAGTAAGAATTTTGTATTGATGATTGTAAAAGCCAAAGAAGATGAAACATTTGAGGCATTTAAGGGATGTGATCCAAAACATAAATCTGAAATGGTCAACGTTGTTTCTGCCTATGATGACTTGTTTCAGGAACCAAAAGGATTGCCTCCTAAGAGAGAGATACAACATGAGAATCAATTGCAGGAAGATGCACCACTTCCTAATATTGGCATGTACCACTTATTAGTGTTGTAGAATGAAGAAATCAAGATGCAAGTTCAAGAGCTATTCGAGAAAGGAGTTATTCGTCCTAGTACTTCTCCTTGTGGTTCTCCTATTGTGTTGGTTCCAAAGAAAGATGGGACTTGGAGAATGTGTATTGACTACAAGGCTTTGAACAAGATAACAGTAAAGAACATGTACCCTCTTCCTAGAATTGATGATTTACTTGATCAATTGAAACATGAAATTTATTTCAGTAAGCTAGACTTATGTAGTGGATATCATCAAATAAGAATTGTAGAAAGTGATATTTGGAAAACTGCTTTGAAGACAAAACAGGGACTCTTTGAGTGGTTGGTCATGCTATTTGGGATTTGTAATGCAACAACTACATTTATGAGAGTCATGAATGATGTCTTTCATCCCTTTATTGATGATTTTTTCATAGTCTATTTAGATGATATTCTTGTATTCAGTAAGTCTTGGGATGATCATGTAATTCATGTAAAAAAAGTACTTGATGTATTGAGAAAATAAAAACTCTATGTAAAGATGTCAAAATGCGAATTTGCAAAGACATCCTTAGTGTACTTAGGCTATGTTGTAGGGAATGGTCAATTGAAAGTAGACCCTGTGAAGGTCAAATGTATTGTAAAATGGCCTAAGCCAAGTAGAGTTACAAAATTCAGGAGTTTCCTAGGTGTAGTTTAGTACTGGAGGAAGTTCATTGCAAACTTCTCTTTCATTGCATCACCATTGCATGCATTAACCAATACCAAGGAAACTTTTCAGTGGGGAGGTCTGCAATAGAAGGGTTTCGATACTTTGAAGGAAAAGTTGAGTACTGCACCAGTGTTAGCTCTACTTGATTTACATCAACCATTTGAGATTGAGATAGATGCAAGTGGGTTTTCTATGGGAGCTGTACCGATGCAAGGAGGTAAACCAGTCTGCTACCACTCTGAAACTTTTTTAGGAGCAGTAAGTAACTATCCTACATATGATAAAGAACTTTATGTTTTATTTCAGAGTGTCAAAAAATGGAAACATTACTTAATGGGAAAAGAAACTGTAATGCACACCGATCACCGGCCACTACAATATTTGCACTCACAATCTAAGTTGCAACAAAGTAGGCACTTTAAGTGGATGGGTTTTCTACAATAGTTTCATTTGGTGATTAAGTATAAGAAGGGTTCCCATAACAAAGTAGCAGATATGCTATCTAGACTTCCTGTTCAGAATGCTTTGATAATCCTTCAAAATAGTTCTATGGTTCATGAAAGTTTTTAGGAACAATATGCTAATGATGAGAACTTTAAGGATATCTATGCAGCTTTAATCCAGGGTAAACATGTGGAAGAGAAAGATTACTATGTGCAAGACAATTTGTTGTACCACTTGGAAAAACTATGCATTCCTAAAGATGAACATGCACATGTAATCCGTGAAGCACACACTTCTTTGATTGTAGGGAATTTCAAGGTAGTTAAGACATTAGCTCAATTACAAAAATATTGTTACTGGCCTCGTATGCAGGAAACTGACACCAAGTATATAAAAGGATGTGTAATGTGTGCAACCAGCAAACCAAGTAATAGGAAATTGGGTTTGTACACACCATTACCTATACCATCTCGTCCATGGGAAAGTGTTTCTATGGACTTTTTAGGAGGTTTACCTATGTCTAGGAAGGGTCATGATTATTTGTATGTAGTAGTTGATCGGTTCAGAAAAATGTGTATTTTAATGCCTTGTAAAAAGTAGGTCACTACTGAATTGACAACTCATTTTTACTTTCAAAATGTATGGGTTCATTTTGGGTTACCCACTTCTATTGTATCAGATCGAGATTCTTGATTCTTAGGGGAATTTTGGTCATCTTTGCGGGGACTGATGGACACCAAGCTGAAGAAGAGTACAACCTTCCATCCGTAGACTGATGGACAGATAGAGGTAGTGAAAATGACAGTTGTGCATCTACTTAGAGGCTACTATAACAAACATCCTAAGTTGTGGGATGAAAGTCTTCATTATGTGTAGCATGCTTACAACCATGTGGCACACTCTTCTACAAAGAGGTGTACTTTTGAGACTTGCTTTGGTTACTAGCATAAGACACCAATGGATTTTTCTTTTGGGAAGGATGATGTTGTAGATGGACACCATGATGCAGAAAAGGCTTTAAAGTTCATCTAGAATGTCCAAGCAATCCATGAGGCAGTAGAAGCATAGTTGGGGAAAAGCCAAGAAAAATACAAGGCTCGCCATGATAAGAATCACATTGATCACCAATTCCAAGTTTGGTTACATATCAGCAAGGAAAGAATGCAAGGTGAAGGAAGGAAGCTCAAGCCTATTAGGTATGGTCCTTTTGAAATCTTAGAGAAGATTGGTACCAATGCTTTCCGCCTTAATCTTCCTCCATACATGAAAATTTACTCAGTTGTCAATGTTGAGAATCTGAAGTTGTATGAGTCTCCAATGATCTTGGATGAAGACGTCAGTGTTCAAGTTTCATCAGTTGATGATCTTTCACCAGAGTACATGTCAGAATTGCTAGAAGATGTTATCCTACATAGGAATGTTAGAACTTCACGAAGAAGACCAATTGAATACCTTCAAGTGGGATTGAAGGGGATGCATCCAAGCAAGGCAAAATGGATGGAGATTGGTAAAGTGAGGGAAGTATACCCTCACCTACTTTCTAAGTAATCAAAACTTTTGGTGGTCCGAAAGCTTCTCAGTGGGGAGGCTTGACCCAAGAGGATATTTTTATAAAAAATTCAAGTATCTTCAAAACTCCAACAATCAGCATCAGATTAAACTCCTTGAAATTATGGACCCAATGCAATTTGAACGGGCGAGAAAGGAGTCCATATGCAAAAGTTATGGTCAGTCAAAGGTTGGTCAAACTAGAAACAAAGGTCATCAAACTGGAAACAAAATCATCTCCAAAGTGGGTAACAATGGATTTCAAATCAAAGTGCTCATCGAGAGCTTTTCGACAGTGTTTGTTTCATAAAAAATAGAGCCCGTATGTGGAAGTTATGACATTTTGAAGTTTGAGGTAACAGATAAATATCAATGATGTCATCATGATGTTAGCAAAATGGGAAAAAAAAGTAGTTCATGGTCAGATTTGAACTCATGACCAATTGCCTCCAAAACTAATTGTTTAACCACTTGACCAAGCGTTGAGCTTGAAACATATGGGTGGTAATTACATTTTAAGCATTGGCTAGCTGCCAATTTTAAACAAGGCAAGCCACCGATGGGGTTGAAACCCCCGACCGACGGTTGCCCCAAAATGGTTTTGACCGTTGCGCTATTTCAGCACTTAAAAATTATGATTTGGAAGTTTTTAGTTAACCTTTGACCATAAACCCGCCAACTTTAGGAAATTAAGTTTATTAGTTATTTTCTCACCCCAAAATTGACATGAGCCAAATCTGTTAAAAATGGCTAACAGGTTATTCTGAGAGGGGAATTGATTGAAGGGGTTATTTTTGTAAATTTTTTTATAGCCCTATTTTGGCTAATTTCATGTATAAAAAGGGGGTTTAGGAGACTCTTAGGAGCATTCAAAAAAAGGAGAGAACGTCCAAGTGCTGAAAATAAGGGAGATTTTTGAAGTGCTTACTCCTGTACTTTGAAATAGCATGATGCTATTGTACTTCAAAGGAGTGACTTTGTAAAATATTTGTACCTAATTTTTGGAGATAATCGGATCGGTCCCCCTATTGGAGCAGGACCCAGAGATGTAGTCCATGCGGACGAACTTTGAGATCAAATTGTTTGCGTCTTCTTTCTCTCAATTTCTCTTTTATCAACTTAATCTTGTTGTTCTCTTATTTTATTTAAGTTAATTTGATTCATTAAAGGCTTTAAATTAATTTTATGTAATCAATTAGCATTCCTCTGTAATAGTCCTAGATCCTAATCAGATCAGTCAAAGATAATGACATTGATAGAATGAAGAAGTTTTTCTAGACTAAAATAAAATAGAGGTACAAAATACCTCCCTCCATGGTGGAAACTGATAACACTTGCATGGAACCTGTAGAACCAAGGGTAAAGTTCATAGAGCCCATGGGATATGAGATGGGTACAAAACATATTGAGAATATACACAAATCATACTATAAGTATAGAAGGACATTAAGTGCACTAGATGGGGAACCTATGAAGAGAAGATGAGAGATGTTAATTCTAAAATTCACAATAAAGAGATAAAGAAGAGTGTGAGAAATAAGATTGATTCCATCCTTAACGAATCAAGTATGACTCATGAGTCTGAGTTTAATGAAATTAAAGGCATTGCACTAGAGACGAAGGAAAGTGAAAAATTGGAGGTGATAGTAGCAACACCTTCAGTAGAAGTAACTATAGTTGAACCTATTATGAATGTACCTTATGTAGAAGTTGCATAAGTACAACTAGTAAGAACAAAAAGTGGTCAACCAAGGAGGTAGTCAGAGGGGGAACCATCGGTTGTGTAGAGAATGTCATAGAGACTAGTGAAGGTTTTAAGAAAGAATCATCACCATCCACCAAGGAAAAGGTCAACTAGACCATTAGTGGACTAAGAAATTTGAAGGAAGACACTGCAAGTTAGTGATTCTAAAGATTCTAAGGATGAAGTCGAGGATAGACCAATAGAGCAAGCTACACAAGAAGGCAGAACACCAACATGATAGAAAGTATAGAAGCCCAAGGTAGAAAACCATAACATGAAAATAATTAATGATGACAATTTTGTACAATTAAATAAATATTATCATTTTTATAATAATATGGAAATAAGGAATTTAGAGAATGGAATAGTCAAAAATATGATATTGAGAAATAATAGGTTTGATAGGATTAAGAGTAAGATATTATAAAACCTATATAATAGGTTGTTGAATAGAAAGAAAAGAGTGACTAAAGATGATACTAAGTTAAAAGAGACTATGATCAATAAGTTATGTTAATTTAACTCTAAGGAGGACTTAGACAAAATTTTGAAAGGTATTGAGCCCTCACTAAGGAACAAAAGTAGATCAATTCTTCTAATGGGAGGCAACTATGATGATGTGAAAAAGGAAACAAATGAGGTGTTAGAAACAATAGTCCACCAAGATAACTAGGGGAGGGTGTTGGTCTTAGATTGGTTTTGACAATTGAGTGTCAATAGACTTAAGAAAATTCTAAGGTTGATGCCGAGTATAGTATAGATGCCGAGCTATAGTATGTGACGAGCTAGAAATTCAATAGGTGTCAAGTGAACTTCAGGTGTTGAGCAAGTTTCAAGTGCCAAGTCACTATAGGTGTAGAGTCACTATAAGTGCCAAGTCACTATAGGTGCCAAGCAAAGTATCAATGCTAAGAAAGACAAAGTTAGTATAGGAGCCAAGCAAGATAGAATCCTATATGTGTTGAGCATCAATAATTAGTAAGTGTCGAGTAACATAGAATCTTGGGAAGATCATAGAAAACTAGGTGATTGATATACAACTCATTCTACATACTTTAGAAGAAGCCAAGGAAAAATTGAGAAAATCCATAAAGAGAAAAAGAGAGATTACCATAGCTTGGAATGATAAATAGTACAAAGAGATTGACACCTCAAAAGTGTTTGAAAATGGAGATTCCAAGGAGTTTGATGCAGCAATAGCAAACCTGATAGAAAAGAATAGAGCCCAAGCAGAAGAGATCAGAACTCTTAAGCTTTAACAAGAATCTCAAGCCATGATGGTTTGTGAAATGATCAAATAGAAGAAAAGAGCCATTGAAGATAAGGCTATGATAGAAGAAGACAAGAAAAACCTTACCAATAGATTGGAGGAAAAGTCAATTGAACTTGCAAGAATATCCAACATGCAACTAGACACCCTAAGCCAGATGATGAATGCATATCATGAGCTGAATGTCAAGGATATTGAGATCTCCAAACTGAAGATGCAAAATGAACAACTACAAAATGACCTGAAAAGAGAAAAGGAGATTGCAAAGAGCTTTCAAAAACTTAATAAAGCCATCAAGTACTTTGAATAGTTACTGAAATCACCAAGAGCTAGCAATGATACTTCAGGACTAGGATACATCAGCATTGAAAAAGGAGAATCATCCAATACTGTAAAAGAAAGAAGTGACAAAGGTAAGAACACTAGACCTATTTGTCATTTTTGTGGTGAAAAAGGACATACCTCTAATGTGTGTAGGAGAAAGAATGCCCATCAACATGAAAAACCTAAGAACATGGGTCACTATCATAAGTGCAACAAGCAAGGACATCAAGCACATGATTGCAACACTAGAACTATTAGGACATCAAGATTTGAAGGTCATTGCTACAATTGTAAGAAGTATGGACATAGAGCTTTTGAGTGTAGATCAAAGCCTATGTGGATACCTAATAAACTAGCAAGGTCAAATAATCATTGATATCACTACAATTGGGATTACAACACCAGGTATAACCGTCACTACTATCAAAAATATGGACACATTCCTGAAAACTGCATAAGAACACATTTTAGTGGAAACTATAACAGATGGTTGAGCAAAACTACATGCTTCAGTTGTTTGAAGATTGGTCATATCACTAGAAATTGTCCAACAAGGTCAATGATAGCCAATTCAGAGTTCAAAAAAGGAAAAGAGAAGGCAAATGTTGAATACATCAGAGGAGAAATGAACAAAACATGGAAGAAGAAAGATGGAAGTAACACATCCAATGAAGGGATGACTTCACCCAAAAGGTCAGCTGGTTACACTTCATCTAACTAAGAAAAAGAAGGTAGGTGGAACTAATATACAAATTTTTATCATACATCAATTCCAAGACAAGTAAGTACTAAAAAGGAAAGATCAACATGAATAGAGATGCAATGTTAAAATTTCAAATTTTCTTAAGTATTACCGAGTGAGAAAAGTTGTTGTTAGATGGTGAGTAAAATCCTAGTACATGCTGAGGTTATCTACCTAAATCAGTAGAAGCTGAGTGATTAGTTGTAGTTGAGTTGGTAGAGGATGCCATGCAAAGGGAAATTTCATTTGAAGCCAAGTAAGGGAAACTCTAGTGTATGTCAAGTTT
Source organism: Cupressus sempervirens (assembly GCA_028749045.1). Lineage (NCBI taxonomy): Eukaryota > Viridiplantae > Streptophyta > Pinopsida > Cupressales > Cupressaceae > Cupressus > Cupressus sempervirens. The sequence goes on from CM053790.1 coordinate 496,820,979, forward strand.
TTGAAAACCAATGGAAGTCGAGCAAAGCATAATTGCTTAAGGAGCTAAGTGAACAACTGTAAATACACTTAGCATTAAATGCTATGAAATAAGGGTATATAATTGCATTTTGAATCATTTTTCACCATTGTGAAAAAATAGCGAAGACAAAGAAGAGTGCAAAATTATTTCAAAGTAGTATTTTGAGCATTTTAGCAAATTTCTATAGAGATTTATCATAGTTTCATTAATTTCAAGGTATTTATACTAGCGCCGAGCTATGTAGTCTCAAAATTTTCTTTGTGTTTTAAACTTAGTTCGAAGAAATGGCCTCCAGTTCTAGGAAACCTTAAGAGAAAGAGCCATTTGAAGTTAAGCAACCTCTAACAAGGTGGACCTAGCAGTCCTAATTGCTCCTCATAGGGAAGATCATCAGAAGTGATCATTGTAAGCATTAACATGCCAACTTTATACTGCAGTATTGATGTTTTGTGGGTATCATCCCCACCCTAGTTTTACTTTCTGTTTGGAAGGCTTCTAGGTCAACAAATATTGTGTTCAAGGTGTTATATGCTTTTAGTTTCTCATGCATGCAGTAGATTAGAACTATGAATGGTAATTAGATTATGTTATTTAGTGCTGAATTTTTCAAAATTTTGAGGTTACTAATTCACCCCTTCCCTCTTAGTAACCTAGCTAGTCTTGATTATTTCCAACAATTGGTATCAGAGCTTTGTGGTTTTCAGAATAAAGTTTGATAACTTGAGTAGAGATCAAGGATAATGGAGATATTAGAACTTGACAAAGCTATTAACAATGAAAAGTTAGATTTGGAGATGGCCATAGCTCAACCCAAGAAAACAAAAGAGTATCTTTCCCAATCCTTAAAAGGAAGGAAGGAACTTGCAAATTAGATGAATGACCACTAGTATGTTGAAGAGAAGATTGAAGATTTTCTCCCCTTAAGTAGTTCAAATGAAGAAAATGATGCAATCAAAGAACTTCTAGAAAAGAATGGCTACTTGCAAGAAGAAGTAAAAGAATTGAAGAGAGAACAAGAAATTTAGTCAATAAGATTTTGTGAAATCTCAAAATAGAGAAGGCAAAAGAAGACTTGGAGGTAAGGAAGAATGAAATTCAAAATCAATCCCTTAAACAAGAAAGTCTTATCAATCAGCTCTCCAATGCAAATGAAGAAATGATGAGCCTGAGATCTGAAAATGAAAGTTTAAGGAATCACTTAAACATTGAAAAGAAAATCAATGAAAGGATGAAAGTTGATCTAAATTATAAGAAGCAACTTAATGAAAGAATAATGAAAATCCCAAGCAAACATGGATCAATTGAATCAACAAAATGAGTTGAATCTTAATAGGCAAAAGGGTAAGGCATGACTTGGATACAAAGAAGAATTTGAATCCTCCAAACAAGGTGCTCAAAGGAATCAAAAACCTACTTGCAATTACTATGGTAAGACAATTCATACATCAAATAAATTTGGATTAATTGAAAGGAAAAATTCAATGGAAAATACTACAATTGTAGTCAACATGGTCATAAAGCTAATGAATGCAAAGAGGAACCAAAGTTTGAAGGCAAGTGTCACAAATGTAAGAAACAAGGGCACAAGGCATCTGAATGTAGATCTAAACCATTCAATCTAGCTGAAAAATTTGTAAAGGTAATATTTGTTTTGGACTACAACACTTGGTGTAGATGTCATTATTGTGGAGAATACAAACATATTGGCATAAACTGTGTTAGAAATCACATGAGAAGAAAGGATACTATCATAAGAAGTTACACATGTATTGAACTATGTCATATAGCTAAGGATTGCATCAATATAGGAAGAATCAAAGATGAAAAGAAGGCAAAAGCTGATACCATTAGGAAGTAGATGAGACAGTAATGGATTCCTAAATGCAAGCTAGTTCAATGATGATAGTCATGTCACTAAAGAATTGGGTGACTCCACCATTTGCAATTAAGTTTTTAAGGAGGAATTGGAATTGTGTTTTCAAGGTCACATCTTAAATAGTTCCAATTGAAAGGAAGTAAAGATTCATATTGGTATTCAAGATACAAAAGAATCATTAGCAAAGTTGGGTCATGGATTCTACCAAGTGAAGTCAAGAGTAACAAGTTTATGTTTGGTTATTGATTCACAAGCTTTTAGTGAGCAATTTGTATAGATAGTGGATGATAGGCTGTCACGCACTATGTCATTATGGATCTCATCATACATTTCATTAATGGGAATTTTTTATCAAAAGGAAAGAAATAAACTTCATTTTCACCGTGAATTTAGTCTATCGTGAACAAAGTAATTTGCAGAGCATCCCAACGATCTTGAGCGAAATTTACAGCAAAAGTTTTTCGAAGAATTTTCTTAGGTTACCAAGTTGTCATGGAATCTAGTAGCAACAGTAGCAAGGCAAAGAAAGGATCTGAAATGTTAGTGCAAGGTGTTGAGTGGAAAGATCCTAACTTCAAATTGGTGCCACTGATCAAAGAAATGCTCGACCCAAATGGAGCTTAGTTGTAGATACCACCTAGGGTACTTCTCATAAATGACATTTGAACTCATTTTATATGTGCATTATAGGAGATAGGAACCATTGAAATGGATAATGCCTAAAGTGAACTCTATGTGGATGAAATTCTCAAACCCGAGCACAAACACTTGGAAGAAAAAGGCTTAACCCATATTCCTCACCTGCCTCAAAACTTTCAGATAAATGGATTAGGTATATCTTATGTCAAGTTCATAATGGTCAATTGTGGTTAGAGAAACTAGTTTTAATTACAAAAAAAATGATTCATTGCATTATTGGTCTTCCCATGGTCACCAAAGCTAAAGTCATTAAAACCCTAGGTCAAGATGAGTTACAGAAGAAAACCCTAGTCAAGTGGGATGGTAGAGGAATGAAAATTAACTGTGTATCTAATACAAAACTTAAATTTGGAATCCATGTAATATTGTACAAGATTTATAGCTCAAGTAGACTCAATAGTGTGTTGTGTGAAGTAGTTGACTTAGTTTATACGGTTGTTAACAAGAATTTGTCATATGACCTAGCAGATTTATTATTGAAGCAGGTGAACAAAAATATGAAAAGCATTAGAACATCAAAGAATAACCCATGCAAGTTTGGTTCATTATTGGCATGCTTGTTTTTCTATGTTCAAAAGTGTTTCCCCTCTAAAGGAAGAGTTGTATGGAAAAAAGGCACACCAGTTTTATACTAGATCAATGAGTTTATAGCTGAAATGGATGAAAATTTTGATAGTATCATGTATAATTATTTTGAAAATTTTAAAGAAAAGATGAATAATAGGTTTAGGATACCAAAGAAGTTGGTTGAAGATTATAAGGATGATGTTTGTTTTATGGTTGATAGTGATAGAGGATACATTCAAGTAGTAAGGCCCATAATTGTGTGGGTAAAACCTCTTCCATATGAGGTTAATAGTGATGAGGCAAAAGAAATAATTGAATCCCTAGTCAATGAGCCTGTAGATCCAAAGGAACCTCTCTTTAGAATGTATGATGAGGCCAAAGCTAGAATTAAACTTGAGATCAAGCTTTCATAGGTGGTGAACAAAGGAAAGAGGAGGATATCAAAGTTGAAAACAACAAGTACCCCTCTTATGATTACCAAGGGAAAAGGAGATGTGGAGGAATCTGAAAATGAAAAGGAATTTGAAAAGGAAAAATTACAAGGAAGAAAGGCAAGGTGATTATCACCAAGCCACCCAAGCCTTCCACTACAGTATTCACAAGAAGATCCAAGAAGAAAGAAGGAAAAGGTGGAAGTGAAGTTATTTTTAGTAAGCCTTCTCTCACCTTCTAAGAAACATTGAAATAAATGGAAGAAGGTGCTGGTGTAACCAATTTTAAAGAATTAAAGTATGGGACTAGGATAAAGGTTGAGAAGAAGCAGATTGAGGGGTTGGTACTAAACAAGATGGGAAAATGGAAGTATTCCCCTAATTAGATAACACATCAAATCTATAATGACCTTTGAGAAATATTGAAGCCAAGATGGGACTCAACCATGCAGACATCAAAAGACATATGTGAACAAACTCTGAGAGAGTGCTGAGGTAAAAGAACTTATGAAGAAAAATGAAGACAAGATGACTATTAGATTTCATACTTGTTTAATTTTGGTAAAAGATATAGAGGATGTAGTCAAGGATGCGACATCTATGTGGAAGAATATTTATCACCTGCATAAACGAAGTGAAAATCCTATTGAAATCAAAGATGATGATGATTATAGTGACAAGGATGATGAAAATGAAGAAGACAACACTCCTTTTACTGCCATTGATGCTAAATAATATCAAGAGTTGATGAAGGATGATGAAGAAAAAAAAGAGTAAGAAGTTGAAGAAGCAAGAAGATGAAGAAAGTGACCCAGTCAAGATAATTGCAACTATCATAGCCTCCCTTCCTCACTCTCCAAAAAAAAGAGCAACATCATCAAGCATGGATACATATTCAATAGCTTTGACTGTGACAACCATTGATACATCAAATGTCCAAACACTCCCTTCTACCTCTCAGCTCAGCACATCATAGATAGAAGTGTCTACCACTTCATCCACCAAGCTATAGAATTATTTAGTCATCAAGCTAGCTTCAACAATGGATATAGAATGTTCCACAATTTTTAGTTCTTTAGTAGTTAGTATAGTTTTGGATTCTTTAGTTTTGACTACTTCTGTTGTACATGCTTTAGTAAGTACTTCAATTGTAAATACTTCTGTCAGTACTTCACTTGTGAATACCTCAATTTTGGGAAGTTTGACAAATACATTAGTTTTGGATTCTTTAAGTATTCCAGTAAGTGTTCCACTAGTAGGCACTATACAAGTTTTCATTGCTAGCCCTACTATTTCCACTATTGTTTCTATTCCAAAATCTAAAGCATTAATTTCAAAAATTGAACTAAAGACTCAACCAAGACTTTTGATTAGTGGAAAGGAAATAGAGGAAGATATAGATCTAGATGAAGATATTGAAATTCACAAATTAGATTTTGACAATGCCTCTATAGATCAAATGAAATTAGTCAATCAACTTCTCCAAAAGAAAGCCAAACATAAGCAATTAAGAGAAGAGAAAGACAGAGAATTCAGGATTATTAAAAGTGCTAAAAATATTTTGATAGAAGCTATAGATGTTGATGTTGATTTTTCTCAACACATTTTGTTGTAATTAGAAGAGGCAGTTAGAAAATTCAATGAATATTCTAGTGGTCAAGATAAGCTAATGGAGAAAGTAGAGAAGAAGTTTTATAACAAAGTGCTTGAGTGCATTGCTCAGCAAATAGCTATCCAACAGGTAGAACTTTCTTCAATTTTGACAAATCTGGAAACCTCCTACACAAATGTGACATCTCTTTTTGCTAAGTTATGTGATGGTACCAAGCATACTAAGGAAATTAAGAGAAAATTGAATAAGATTGATGAAGATCTAAAAGTTAGTGCATAGAAGTTGCAACTTGACCCCATTTCAAGCTCTACACATCATATGAAGATCAAATTCTTATCAGATATGCAGACAGAATTATTGAGAGAGGAAGCAAGGATCCAGTCTACACTCATAGACATGTAGAACATGATCCTTCCCATCATGGATAAAATGTAGAAGCACATTGCTTATTCCAAAACATTGATCCATTACAATAATTTCTCAATTGCAGATCACATGATTGTGCTCTCTACAGAAGTACAAGTTGCTCTTCAAACTTGCAAAAAAGTCAACAAAACTAAGACAAGACCTTAACTCTTATTTTTAAGATACATTCTAATTTTTTTTCACATTTTGGTGTCTCTATATAAGTAGATTGTGTATACTAAATCTATGGCATTATTGTCAAAAAGGGGGAGAGAGACATGTATATATTTAAGGAGGAGAGATATTTGTATATATCATGAGAGAAAGATTCCATACCAGAAGACACACTTAGTATGACACAATATGTATATTGTATGGGGGAGATATATGCAAAATGTATATACAACAAAGTTTCAAAGAATTTTTTTGAAAAATCTCAAAATCAACATGCCATACCAAGCTATGTTATACATAAGTTTTGGCTAATAAGTGTTTTTGTCACTAATGCCAAAGGGGGAGATTTTTGGCATTAAGTCAAGTTTTTTATTAGTGACAACACTTATTCATATTTTGTGTGGTTACCAGGCTTCACAGTTCCTACCGAGCATTCCAGTGCTCACCAAGTAAATTTAGGCAATGTGAAGTAGAATAGTTCAGATCGAGTAGTTCAGTGGTTTCCAAGCTTCATAGTGTCTATTGAGTCATTGGTTCTTGTGAAGCAAAGTTACTATTAACCAAGTGTAGGCATGTTAAATGTGGAATTTAGTTTTTACCAAGTTACATAGTATCTATCGAGTTGCCAATGTACACTGAGTTCAAAACTACATTAAAGTGATTAATATGGACTGAGCCTCTACTTCTATCAAGTGCATGATGATTCCGAGTAATGATAGTGGATGTTGTGTATTAGAAATTCACCAAGTTAGTTTTTAGAACCCGAGTATCTATATTTGGGATGACTTTGTAATATTGGTGTAAACTTGTGTATTTACCGACCTTGTAATTATGTGAATTGGGTTGGTATATATGTAATGTATTGTATCATACCCAAGTGTAATATTTTGATGCAATAGAATGTGAATGAAATGAAAAGTGTGACAATGTGAATTAGTAGCAGCGCAAAGTGTATTGCAAGGCTATACCAAGAGCAATAGAGTTACATCCATCACAAAGAGGTGATCGGTATTTCAAGGATCTCAATCAAAAATTTTGTTGTAAGTAAGAGATCTACTATTTCATCCTAATTGGTGAATCAACTTCAAATCCTTTAACAGGGTAGACTTAACAATCTTTTTTTAAAATCTCTTTGCTAAGTGCATACTTCATTGTATGTTTGTAAAACCTCTAACAAGGTCGACCTAGTAGTTCTAATTGCTCCTAATAGGGTAGATCATCACAAGTGATCATTGTAAGCCTTAATAGGCCAACTTTATACTGTAGCATTGAAGTTTTCTAGGTATCATCCCCACTCCAATTTTACTTTTGGAAGATTTTTGGGTCACCAAATATTGTGTTCAAAGTGTTATATGCTTTTAGTTTCACATGCATGCAGTAGATTAGATCTATTAATGGTAATTGGATTATGTTATTTAGTGTTGTATTTGTCAAAAGTTTGAGGTTACTGATTCACCCCTCCCCTCTCAATAACCTAGCTAGTCTTGATTACTTCCAACACATATAACTATGGATGCAAACAAGAATCCTTTTGCAACATTTGGCTAATCCATTATTGGTAATATCAAAACCTATTCAAGCTATGATCATGATGAAAAAGAGGAAAAGAAGAAAGGCTAAGGAGAAGACAAAGAAGAGGTCAAGAGGAGAGAGAAAGAAAGGAGAAAAGTAAAAAAGAAGCAAGAAGAAGAGAAGAAGAAAGAAATATCGGTGTTAGTAAAGAAAAAGAGGATAGAAGAGGTAAGGAAAAAGGAAGAAGAAGAGGTAAAGTAAAAGAAGAAGATGAGTAAAAGAAAAAGAAAGAAGAAGATGAAAGAAAGAATAATCAAGGGGAAGAGGAAATGAAGAAAGAAGAATAAAAGTGAAAGGGAGTAGTTGAAAGACTGAAAGAATAGAGGAAAAAGGTTGAGGAAGAGTGCTGAAGTAAAAGTACTCACACTTATCCCAATAGTAACTCAAGTAGTAGCAGAAATAATAGTAGCAATTCTATTTGATGATGTTGATGATTAGAAAGGATTAATGTGTTCTTTGAGCAAGTTTCTCTGAAAGGACAAATCTATAAAGTCTTGGAGAAAATATAGAAGATAGTTACCAGAACTATAGCTAATCAAGATTTGCAATAAAAAAGCTAAGGAATTGGTGAAGACCTCTAGTGAGGAATTCACAACTTTAGCTGAGGTAGCTTCAACACAAGCACATACCAAACATGATGCAACACTATTTAATACAATGTGTAGAAATGTGAGAAATAACTTGAAGGAACTTGATGTAAGAATCAAGGAGTTACGAAAAAATATTGATGAAGGTAAGAAAATTTATTGATAGTACGTTCTATCATAAAAATAATTGACAGACTTTGAGAGTCAGATAAAGGGTAAGTTGAGTCATCTTGACATAATCACTACAAAATTAAAGCTCCCTTAGACCAGTGTTTAACACTGTGGAGCAGAAGTGGAGAAGATCCACAATGTGATCAAAGGTTTGGAGTCCGATAAGGAAAAGGTAGAAAAAAGGTTCTCCACTACTAGAAAAATCCTATTGCTAAAGATCAATATTTTGTAGAGGCAATTAGAGGAATGAATTGCAACAAGGCTTCCTATGATAAGTTTTCCTATACTAACTTGAGTGTAGTTGAAGTGGCATCTTATGCTCTAATTAATATCTTTGATATAGTGAAGGAGAATTTGAAGAAGGAAGTAGAAAGAGTGAAACTTGTAAATGTAAATATTTTTTCCAAGATATCAAGTTGATCAACAATAGGCCACAAGATTTTATGTACAATTTTTGACACCTTTGACACTGATCTCAAAGGGAGAGTAATATGCAAGGGAAATTATATCTATGGAAAATGAGTATTAATATGTAAATTTGTATGATTATATATGTGAGGGGGAGTAAAATTATTTATCAAATTAAGCAGTGTTAGGGAATATAATGATCCATCAAAACAAGAATAAAATTGTTATGTTTTGAAGGCAATTTTCTCAAATTTGTTAATTTTCTCAAATTTTACCATCAATGAAAAATGGGGAGATTATTGGAAATATGGTTAGTAATATTTGTTGAGTGTTCTCATTTATGGAAATATTCAACATTTCATTTATGCATTTAGAGATAGAAAATTATCCAATTTTTAGACACTTTATACCAACAAAGAGACATATATGATGTGTAAGGACAACAAACTTCAAATTAGCTTATCTATAGTTTAGGGTAGCTTTATAAAAATGACACGATGACATCATTAAGTTTGTAGATGTGTACATACAATATGGTGCAAGATACAATTGAAATACTAGTATGGATATTTGACATAGCAGAACAAAGCATAGAAGAGATTTGAGTTGTATGACTTAAAGAATTATTTTTGTGACAAAAATAATTAATAAGTCATGATGAGAACATTTTGGATATTATTCCATAATTTATTTTATATTTATATCTAGTGTGTGAACATATGGAGATCGACTGAGTAGAGAATTACTAATTTACAAAGTATAAGTAAAGATATTATCTTTTGTAGATAAGAGAGAGAGTTATGTGCTAGACGTACATGTTGTATGATATGAGAACTCTTGTACAGATAACTTGAAAGATATATGAGCCTTATGTGATGCAAGATCTAATGTATGAGTAGAGCAAGTGCAAATAACATTAGTAAGAAAGTATTGTATGTATATCTATTCTTGTGAAGAACTTTATTGTATAAATGCATGTTGGGGTTGTGGGCTCTTCTTGCATACATTAGATTTGATCTACCAACTCATAATAGGGTTGAAGAAAGTCCTAATAGACTTGAGGCTTCAAATAAGGCCTAGTCCTCTAATAAGGACTCAAAGTTCACTATATGTACTTCATAGTGTAAGAATTTGGTATATCTATGATACCAAATAAGAATTCACCTTAGGGAAAAATCACCCAAGATCAAGGAACTCAAACACAACCACAATAGTAGACCAATAAGATATGATTAGAATAACAATATCCAAAATTGATTTATTTTCATTCAATGTTCTATGATGTTCAAGTACACTAGGAATGCCTATATATAAAGGCCTTTGGAATGCTTCTAGAATTCCTAGGAGTCAACACACTGATAAGTCTTACAATAAGGCACATGTCCACTAGAAGTGGATTATCCTCCATTAAGCACATGAGTAATTGTGATGATGAGAGGATAAGCCTACAAAGGTGTACCATGTAATAATTGTGTTGTCTACATGACAACTTAGTTAATTGTGCAAACTCCAGTGTTGTAGATACCATGTGCTAAATTAGAGTTTCTTACTCCTATGTTGTCAACATGAAAAATCATAAGAGTATGCAAACTCCTAGGTGTCAAACTAATAAATAATAAAATAATGCATTGACCTAAGTAAACTTAAGTAAAGTGTAATAAGTGAATAATTATTTACTCCAACACTCCCCCTTAAGTGCAACTTATGGGAATGCACTTAAGCTCACAAAAGTTAGTATGGATCTCAGTTACTAGGCCATGTTAGGTACCCATGTAAAAAATGCAATGAAATCTCTCATAAAGAAGAGAAAGAGGGAAAACCTCATGGAAAAAACTCTCCCCCAAAAGGAGAGATGAAAAGATAGGATGCATGGATGGATGGAGTAATCAAGACCCCCCATTATGGCATACATCAACTATATACAAAAGAGAAGTACAAGGACACAACCCTATAAGAGGAAAAAATCCCCCCCATAAAATAGAAGGAGACAAGGTAGTTCCTTGCCCCCCTCCCCCCAAATGTAGAATGTTGATTAGTGAGATCTGCTCCAAAGTAGAAGTTGATTCATGACTGTTGAATAATGTTCCTCCCCTTTGGAAGAAACAATGGCAGAGGTATAGGTGAGATGCTTCCCCTATGTGTAGAAAGAATCCCAAAGATGATTGGTGTTTCTAAAACCTACTCAACTATCCATGTATCGATACTAACTATCACCCCTTCCAACACTGCTAAAATGAACATGCACAAATCTAGAAAGGATAGGTGTAGAACCTATCCCAAAGAACTGCATGTCTCCTAAAATGATAAAGAGACCCCCTACAACTGATGTACATAAGGATCCACAATCATATCAACTTGTGAAGACTGATCATATAGAGAATGGACAAGAGGGTTAGAGTGAGCCCTCACAACAACTGGAGAAGGATCTTCTTTAGCAAAGACAAGATATAAACCATCAATTTTGTCTCCCAAATCTGCTATGTGTGACTGCATAAAAAAAATTTCAATGTGTTTGAAGAAGTCATCTGTTGATGCTAGAACTGGAAGACAAGGTGTACCTTGTTGTACTAAATTACATGAACCTATCACTATGGCAATGAATGAAGTATTTTCCTCGACAAAGAGAACGCAAATATTATTATTGATGTCTCCCACATCTTCAATGTGAGACTCCATGAAAAACCCTATAATGGATGGAAATAAGTGGGCCCATCAAGGTGAATTAGGAAGACATGGTGTTTCCTATTGCACTAAATCAAAAGCATCTGTGGTTAGAATTGGATTTAGAGTAGTAATAAGAGCATCAAGAGGTTTGATCTCAGCTGGAGGTGTAGGTACCATGATCGGAGTGATTAGTGATAGAATTTCCTCTGGAAATTGAGGAATGCATGGATTTTCATATGCTTCCCAAAGAGCCATCCAAATATCGTGAGGAAAACTTGCCATTCTAAGAGGAGCAAGACATTCCTTACTCATACTATTATATAGTAATCCAAGAAGTTTAGTAATATATGTCCAATTAGGATTTGGTGGCAACATCTTTGAATAGAGATAAGGAAGGACTTCTTGATGTTCTCTTAGATGATCAAGTATTAATGCACTCCATCTGTGATAGTTTCATGTTGTCAACTTCGGTCTAATAGAAAAATGACATGTGTGACAAGACTCAATGAGATCAATTAATAAACCCCCTAAAATGCAAAAAAATATCAATCCCCCCTAATGTATGATTTGGGAAATTTATAGGTAGTGCATATACAATAGGCTACTTCTCGAACTGTACAAGGTGGACTTCTAATTTTGTTGTTTACAAGAACCTTAAGTACTATACATTAGATGTACATCAATTTTGAAGCAATACAATGCAAAGAAAGGACATAAATCTAAAAGTGGTATTTTTGTCCACACAAGTGTATAATCTAATTTTAGATTTGGAAAGTAGACAAAAAATTATTCACTTTCAAAAAAAATGAAACTTGATTTGGAGTCCATATGAGCCCATACTAAATATTTAAGGTTTGGAAAATTAGGATTTGTGACTTGCAAAATTTTTTAGGAATAGAGGTAGTGACCAATGTGTAGATCATGAAATTCTACCCCAAAACAAAAAAATTGCTCCCAAAAAGGAGTCTGCATGAGGGAGATATCGCTATTTGAATATCAGCTCTATTATTATTTTTCTGAATCGCCATCGCCATGTCTCCAAAAATCAAATGACTCTAGATTTCACGTTAGATGTCCAATTTTGATGAAAAAAAAGTCAATTTTTGGGTTTCCTAACCTTTTGAATATGATGCCAATATCTGATTGGAACTAGCAAGCATCAATCTTGTCCTACAAAAAATCTCTCATCTATAGGCATGACGACCAAATTTTTTTTAAACAAAATACATAGATCTTAAAAATAATGTAGAGAAATTATAGAGACTGAAATAACAAAATGTATAGATCTAAAAATTAAATTTAGAGATCTAAAATGATCATACCAATTCTGCAAATTAGGCCTTCAGGTGTCAGTTTGCAAAAATAATTTTCCTCAAATTTGACTATGACCCAATATAGGTGAATTTATAGTCAATTTTCACCAAATTGATGCTTTGGACATAATGGTGAGGTCTAATTTGGCTCTAGATGCTCCTAGTGGTTGTGATACTCTAGATCTAGGTCGAGGTGTCCTCAAAGAGGTGAAGCAAGATCGGTGTCGAACAACTATGTGAAGAGAAATTCCCTCATCTCTGATACCATATAAGAATTTGGTATAGCTATGATACCAAATAAGAATTTTTCTTAGGGAAAACTCACCCAGGATCAAGGAACTCAAGCAAAAACACAATAGTAGACCAACACATTATGATCAAAATAACAATATCCAAAATTGATTTATTGTCATTTAATGTTCTATGATGTTCAAGTACACTAGGAGTGCCTATATATAAAGGCCTCTGGAATGCTTCTAGAATGCCTAGGAGTCAACACAGTTATAAGCCTTACAAAAAGGCACATGTCCTCTAGAAGTGGATTATCCTCCATTAAGCATAGGAGTAAGTGTGATGATGAGAGGATAAGCCTACAAAGGTGTAGCACGTAAAATTATATTTTAGATACCATGTGCTTAATTAAGAGTGCTAATAATTATGTTGTCTACATGACAACTCAGTTAATTATGCAAACTCCAATCTTGTACACACCATGTGCTAAATTAGAGTTGCTTACTCCTATGTTGTCAATATGACAACTCATAAGAGTATGCAAACTCCTAGGTGTCAAACTAAAAAATAATAAAATAATGCATTGACCTAAGTAAACATAAGTAAAGTGTAACAAGTGAATAATTATTTATACCAACACACAGACTCCTAATACTGTCAATATATTATTAACAAGATTCTTTTGTAGTGAATCATCTCATGGGTATCATCCCCACTAAGGTTTCTCTAGTTAAAAAAAATTGGTGTTATGAGTTCTCTATGTATATGGTTATATTTATTGTTCAACATTGTTGGTTTAGTTTCATATGCAAGTTATAAAGAAATTAACAATATTCAATTGTGGGCAAAAGTTTATAGGATACTGATACATTAGACCCCCCGACCTGTATTATCTATTTCTAATAACTTGATGTCGAGATCTATAATGCTCGTAGCTAGTTTCCTAGCGGAAGAGACTATAGATTCAATGACATTCAAGTAATGAGCTATCTCATAATCATTTTGAAATGTTAAGAGCTTAGGTTCTTGATAGTGTTGGGATAGATCAATGAGGTTAGGATTAACAAGAGGTAAGAAAATGACTAGTTTAAGGTTGTAAATGTGAATGATATCGTCTCTAATGACCGAAGAGTCAGAGTTTTTCAAGTATCCCTCTAAGTTATGCAAATCAGGGTTTGTGATGAAGAGGAATTAGGTATCCTAGAATTTCTCCACTATGAATTACCTTTGTTTTCTCTAACCATCCAATGGTTAGGTTCTGTCTTAATTAGGATCTCTAAGGTCCTTGGGATCAAATTATCCTCCAAAGTATAGTTATTCTTTGTAGGATTCCAAGCTTACAAGGTTGAACTAGTCCAACTAGTCTTCAACTACCTACTCTTCTTCGTTAGGCTTCCCTCCTAGAATTTCCAATCTTCTACCTGGGATCTCTCCACATACTTCTTTAGACTCTTAATAGTCTATTTTTCCATTTAGAAACCTTCACCCATAGTTCTAGACCCTTCTCCAAACTAAGTGGTCTCAATTTCAATAGAAGCCTAATTGTCCAAATGCCTATTAGGCTCATTTTCTTTGTTTGGTTATAAAACTCCCCAATTCTCTAAATAAACCCATACAAAACATTGAGAATCTATAAGGTACTAGTGAACACTATTATATTCCAAAACTTTAACTTTTGATTGCACCTATAACCCTAATTCTAACTACGCCCTAGTTTTAAGCCTATCAATTAGGCCTCTAGACTAGTGAGCACAAACAATTTCCAAAATTTCCCTCAATATTAAGTTCTACTCCTTTCGCCTCTAGTTCTTATCATGAGACTATCTAGGGCTCCCAAAAATACTTTACAACCTTTTCCAGAAGGCTATGTGCATATTTGCCAAAGATTTGTTGTCCCTATCCTAGCTCACCTATTCTCAACAGTTAGCCATAGGGTTGCCAATTTGGCCAAGAAAAACCATTGAAAAAAAAGTTAAAACAATCCTTATTTACAACCTCTAACCCTACTTCCCCCATGGTTTTAGTCAATTCTACCAATGGGTTCTTAGGTTAGATCCATTTCTTTGCAACCAACACTGTGACTACCTTGAACAAAAAATGACCTTCCAAAAATCCTAACTCTACACACCAGTAACTTGGAAAAAAACTACTTAATAGGGATGAAAGCTAGTGAAATTCTCTACATTCCCTTGTATTATGATCTTCTACACCAATCCATATAATCCATACAATAACAATGACATGATACAGTTATAACATAATATAGTCACAATAGTCCATACAATAGTACATAAAACATTAAAGGAAATCCCAAACTTTCATTAGCCATCTCCAAGGATCTAATCCATGCTTATATCTAAGGATAGGTGGTTATAACTGATCCAACCAAAATTTGCTCCATTCTTGCAAGGCTATCAAAGTTGCTTGAGCAACTTTTCAAAATTTCTTAGCAACTTTTGCATAATGAGCAATCTCACCCATTTTGACAACTTGATGGTTGAGTGTGAGCACCTTAACCCTAGAAAAGATACTTAGAGTCCTAAGTAATCCTCAAATCCATTGTACCTCAGAATAACATTGTTTCCATATTATAAGCCAAAATATAAATTTTTAGCAACTTTTTCATAGTGAGCAATATAGGCTCTTACAATATATGGTTGATCCATCCTAGATCAAAACCCATTGTAACTTATTCCACACACCCTCACACAACTAAACCAAACCCAAAAGCACTTGAAAAAAACATTCTAAAGAAAGGTACCTTCCACCATACTCCCTTGGGGCAAAAGCTCATGCCCCTTGAGTAAGGAAGTCTGCAATGGTGACCCCATGGTTTAGAATGTCTACCTCTGTCATCCAAGTAGCCTTAGAATAAGGTAGTCCCTACCATTTAATGAGGTAATCTTTATAGTTACCCTTTCTAGTCTTCCTGAGGACTTTAAAATGCAAGATATTGTCCAACTTTAGAGGTGTTGTAGGAGGTAAGTCTTCCATCCAATCATCATCCTACAAGGCTCCAAGAGTGGTTTGACCTATGTCTAAAGTTGGCCCCTTGTAGAGATATAGATCAAAAACATTGAAGATTGGTGAATTCCTAAATTAGGAGGTAACTCCACCTCATAGGCATTCTTTCCATCTTTGTGCAAAATATTCAGTGAGCCCATCTTCTTCATGAGTAGCTTAGTTGGATGACCCTTAGGTAGCCTCTACTTCTTAAGGTAAGAAAGGACCAAATCCCAAATCCCCTACCTTGAACTACAAATCTCTTCTTGACTAATCAACTTTAGCCTTGTACTTCTGCACCTTGTTGTGCAAAGTTTTGGCGACTTGTTCACAAAGCTCCTTCATTTGTTGTATAAGAACTCCCCTTGTGAACTTCTTCTATCTGATAAGATAAGATCTCTTAGCTCTAGGAA
The DNA here is from genome assembly GCA_028749045.1 of Cupressus sempervirens. Taxonomy (NCBI): domain Eukaryota; kingdom Viridiplantae; phylum Streptophyta; class Pinopsida; order Cupressales; family Cupressaceae; genus Cupressus; species Cupressus sempervirens. The sequence goes on from CM053790.1 coordinate 496,837,126, forward strand.
CCCTCTAGGAGGATCCCCATACACTATTTCAAAAGGGCTTTTTCTGGTGCTCCTATTGATGGACTCATTATAGGAAAATTCAGCTTGCCCTATGATATAATCCCATGATTGGCTATGCTACTTAGTTAAACATATGAGTAGATTCCCAAGTGAACTATTCACCACCTCTGTTTGACCATATAACCAAGGATGGTAGGTAGAAGAGAAAGAAAAACTTGTGCCAAGATTTTTCCATATGATCCTCCAAAAGTGACCTACAAACTTTCTATCTCTATTAGTTACAATATTTAGAGGCAATCCATGAATTCTCACAATATCCCTAAAGAATAGGCTTGCAATTTGAGAAGCATGATTTGTTTGATTGCATGGGATAAAGTGTGCCATCTTTCTAAAATGGTCCACTACCACAAAAATACTATCATTATCCCTTGTTGTTTTTTGCAAACCCAACACAAAATCCATACTAAGGCACTCCTAAGGCCTTTGGGGTATGGTAAGTGGTTGATACAATCAACTATTATTTCTTTTTCTTTTTTCTCTCTAGAAGATCTAAAATTGTTCCAAAAACTTTCTAATATCATATTACATCTTAAGCTAATAGTAATGCCTATTGACTTTCTTTAGAGTTTTATCCACTCCAAAGTATCCTCCTACACTACCTTGATGTTTCTCCTTTACAATGTTCTCCCTCATTGAGTTTTGGGGAATGCACATTAGGTGGTCTTTAAATAGTAAACCTTCCTATAGTACAAACTCATTGAAGTCCACCTTGAATCCCTATTGGAATTGCATACATGCCTCATAGGCTTCTCTAAATTCCTTGTCCTCTTTGTAGAGGTCCTTCAAATCATCCATCCCAATGCTCTTTAGTTGGATTTCTTGTCTGGCTAAGACCCTTCTACCGAGATCATCTACTACCTTGTTACTAACTCATTACCTATGATTGATAACAAAATACATATGATTTCAATAATTCTACCCACTTTATGCACCTTTGATTTAGTTTGTCCCTCCCATTCAAGAAACTTAGAGCATTATTATTAGTGTAGACCATAAATTCTCCAAGTAAGAGGTAGTGTCTCCATTTTTTGAGAGCTTTCACCATTGCATATAACTCTAAGTCATAGGTGGAGTACTTTTCCTTATTCTCATTCAACTTCTCTGAAAAGAAAACTATAGGTTGTCCCTCTTGGCTTAATACAACTCTAATGGCCAACTTGTTGGCATCAAACTCTACCATGAACAATTGGTTGAAATTACGAAACCTAAGGAAAGATTGCCATACAATTCTCTTTTTCAACATCTTAAATCCTTGGTGTATTTCTAATGTCCATTTAAAATGACATTTGATCCCACCTTTGATGGTGTTGAGGATAGGGGCACATACATGACTAAAATTCATTACAAATTTCCTATAGTAGGAGGCCAAACCATGTAAACTCCTAACATCTCCTATGGACCTAGTTGTAAGCCATTCCAAGATTGACTTAACTTTATCAAGGTCCATCTTAGTACATCCATTAGTTACTATAAGACTAAGATAAACCAGTTTAGCTTTCATAAACTAACACTTTTCTTGATTAATCATCATCTTCTCTTGATGTAGTCTTCTCAAGACCATCTCCAAGTACTTCAAGTGCTCCTCCTTGGACTTGCTAAATATCAAAATTTCATCTAGGTATACAATTATAAACTTACCAATGAAATCTACTAACACTTCTGTCATGAGCCTCATAAATGCGCTAGATGTATTTGTTAAGCTAAAATGCATAATAAGCTAGTCATAAAGCATCTCATTTGTCTAAAATGATGTTTTACAATCATTATGAGGCCTTACTCTCATTTTGTGATATCCTGACTTCAAATCCACCTTGGAAAAATAACAAGAGCCTCCTCAATTATCCATCAAATATTCTATTTGAGGCATTGAGAACCTATATCTGATTGTGATTTGGTTTATGGTCCTAGAGTCCATACACATCCTCCATTTCACACCCTTTTTAGGTGAAAGTACTATAGGAACAAAACCTGGGCTTAGACTCTTTCTTATCAAGCCTTTATATAGTAAATCTTAAATCTGCCTTTCTATTTCTACATTTTGACTATGTGTCATCTTATAATCTACTTTGTTTGGAAAATTTTCTCTAGGTATAAGGTCAATTTTATGGATTACAACGCTCAATGGTGGCAATGCACTTGGCAACCCATTATCCATTATGTCATGGTATCTTTCCAACAATTCTTTTACCTCTAGTGTCATATTGGCTTTCTCCTTGGTATCCTCTATTGGTTTCACTATTATTGCACAACAAACCCTTTCCTCCTTCTTCATAGACTTGATAACTTCTTTCCCACTCAATAACATCACACTGCTTCCTATATGGTTCTCCTTACTAGGTTCTTGCAATGGATCCATTTGGACTTTCCTACCTTGTTTAGTGATCACATAGGTATCTTTCTCACCATCATGGAGAGCTTTGAAATCATACGACCATAGATATCCTAATACTAGGTGACATGCATCCATTGGCATGATGTCAAATACATTTTCCTTACATTAACTAATCTAAAATTCAACCATACTTTTTCCATCCACCATTATTTTTTGTCCCTTGCTCGAGCATGAAACCTTATATGGAGTGGCATCAAATATCCTCCTTAGCTTTAGTTAATCTACCATCTTAGTAGACAAAATATTCTGAATGGATCCTGAGTCCACTATTACCATGTATATTTTCCCATAAAACCTACAAGTTGTTTTTAATGTATTCTTTCTTTGTGGAGGCTCTGCAACACTTGGCACCTTCAAAAAAGTTCTCCTTATCATTAGTTTATCTTGATCTACTACTAGCTCTACCTTGGAAATGAGAGAACTCTCATGTGTGTCATCCTCTTGAAGAAATTGATTTCTCCTTCCCCCTGATGAAGAAGGATTAGCATTTTTAGGACATATTCCCATTATATGTCTTGCTTGGTTGTAGGTATAACACCTGCCAATAGATATTGAGTTAGACCTTCCTTGTGACTGAAATCTACCTTTTGGAGGCCCTCTTCCTCTGTATCCTTTTCTTTAGAGGGATCCCCTATATTGGTTACCACCAATACTTTCAATTAATTTTCCTTCATTAGGCATATTAAGATCTTGCCTCCTTCCAAAGTTGTCTCTTCCTCTAAATCCTCTATTGTTATTACCTTTTCTCCTCTGATAAGACTCATTCCTTATCCTAAGTTTATCCTCTACTCTTAGTGCCATTCAGAAACACTTGTGCATGCTATTAGGGGCCAACATAGTGATCTCATCTTGGATCCCTTGCCTTAAGCTATTATGGTACCTAGCTACCTTTTCCACCACTTCCTCTTGTCTTCCAGCCCTAAGACTCAACCTATTGAACTCTTTAGTGTAAGCACTTACTATCATGTCCCTCTTCCTTAGGTTCTACAATTTTGGATACATCTAAATATCATAATCAATGGGCAAGGACTAAGTGTTAATTCTCATATTCATTCTCTCACATGCTACTATCTTCTTCTTTCATGTTTCTATCCTATTATCTTGGATCATGTTCCACAACTAAGGTTGAGCTCTTGAGTCTACCCTTAGCATAACTAACTCTTTGTTCTTCTTGTGCTTTCTTGTAGTCAAATTGGTTATCACTTGCTTCTAGCCAATCTAAAAATTCATTCCCATTCAGGCTACCACTATAGTAAGGGATGTGTTCCATACTATCCTTGTTGAGGGACTTGAATGCTTCCAAGAACACCTTGTTGTCTTGGTTTACCTCATCTTTACTTCCAATTGTCTCCCCTGTGAGGCCTTTCTTCATCTTCCTCATCACTTTCATTTCCCCATTCTATAATCTTTTTCTTACTCTTTGTCTATTCTTGATTAGCCTTGGTGTTCATAGATCTTTGACCAAGTCTACTATGACATCCTTTCTCATTTCCTTGGGTGACATAATATCAACTTCTTGGCTCCCTTGACATCCTTCTTCATCAAACATATACCAACTAAAGTTGGCTCTGATACCACTCTAATATAGAGAACTTAGGTATCCTAGGATTTCTCCACTACAAATACCCTTTGTTTTCTCTATCCATCCAATGGTTAGGTTTTCTACTTAACAAGCATCTCCAACATCCTTGGGATCAACTTCTCGTACAAGGTATAGTTGATCTTTGTAGGATTCCAAGCATACAAGGTTGAACTAGTTTAACTAGTCCTCAAATACCTAGTCTTCTTTATTAGGATTCCCTCCTAAAATGCCCAATATTCTTCCTAGTATCTCTCCACATACTTCCTTAGACTCTTACTAGTCTATTTAACTATTTAGCATACCTCTAAACCTTCATCCACACTTCTAGACCCTTCTCCAAACTAATTGGTCTTAACTAGGCATTAGGTGTAAGCCTATCAATTATTGCATAGAAAAACATATCCCAAGGCTTTGGGAGATCCTCTCTAGAAAACCCACCACACATTTGAAGTGACTCCTCATTAAATTTGAAGAACTTCCTCAAATTGATTTGATAATTCACTTTAACCTTCTTACACTAGTTATTTCCCCTAGGGAAAATCCTCTAACCCTAGGAATAATCTCTTCTATGATTTCAAACACTATCCCATTGATGTTCATTTTATTGTCATTCCATGAGTTAAATAATTACATCTAGATGTGCTTGTTATTTTTTTCCATCCCAACTTCACTCTTATGGATGCAATCCTTAACCCCCACTAGTTCAATGTGGTCACTGGCACCAATTTCTTCACCCAACTTAGCGACCAACTCCTTATATTTTTTTGACATATCCTCATTGTAGGTTTGGCAATCATAGTAGGTCAAATAAATTGCATTCAGGATGAAAATGTTAAGGTAGAAAAACCCCATCATAAGACCTCAAGGTTTCCAAAAAATTGAAAAACCTCCTTGAACAGCATGCGTGAACAATACCTTTTCTTTCGTAATCACTAATTGCCATCTGTAGTTGGAGTGGGGTTTGATTAAAGTCTCTCTATCATATTTCTTTATTAATTTTTAATTTCTTGAAAAATCCACTCCATTCATCCATTTTCAAAAATATTTAAGGCTCATATTAAGGGGATTATAAAAGTGAATCCTCGGGCAATCCTGCCAAAATATAACTTTAGGAAAGGAAATTTGCTAGTCTTCATGCCTATGTGGATTCGTAGAGGCACACCACATGTTTTGATGATTCATGGTCCATTATGAGAACTACACTCACGTTCCATCATCACTTGAGTTGATGATGGAATTTGGTTGACATTTTCCCGTTTGATTAGCCATATGATATTATGGCCAAATATTGACAACTTATCTACCATGTTATCGCCTTCATGGTAAATGTATCCATATGGATCTCTTGACACCCCTAAAAATAATTTGTGAATTTCATGTATTGTTGTGTTGATCTTCTAGCTACTTTAACCCTCTACTTCAATAGCTTTAATAATTAACATTGATTCCTCTTGCTCTCACAATTGTCATTCCCCATAGAAGATCTAGGGCTTCCACTTTATTTTTTGAGCCCTCTTTGCAATTCTAAATATAGGAGACCACCATTTCCTCCATACAATTATAGAAGACATGCCCAGTAGCACTCCTTCCTACCATGGTAGATCCATCAAGATTATGTTTTATCGATGTCTTTGGGGGTGGCTGCCACATTAGCTTTGGGGTTGTCCAAGTATGCAACCTTTGGGCCTAAGTTCCAAGCAGGCACCCACTTCATATCAAGTCTTCTTGGGGGATTCAAGAGGAGCTTCCATCGCTAGATCCCACACATTCTTTAAGGATTTTGATAACCTATTGTGCCACCACCAAACTGATAATGGATTTGTCCTTGAATATTTTGTTATTTCTCTCATTCTTGATTTTCCATGATATGTATAGAGGGATTATTGTCCATGGATTTTAAGGTAAGGGTGATACAATGGTCCATCCCAGTGAAAAAATTTCTCAAAGCTTTCATCAACACACCATTGGATCTCCCACAATGCAAGGAACCCCTTCTACACATCTAAAGAAAAAGGGTAGTGGATGAGAAGGTATGGTTTAGATTCTACATCTTGGTAATAAAAGACACAATAAATAGCTAGATGACAACCTCTACTTTGAAGATTATCAATTGTGAGGATAGTCCCATATGAGGTCATTCACCAAAATAAATTTATCTTTTGTAGGATTCATGGGTGCCGAACCTTTCTCCAGTCACCCTAGGCCACCACCCCCTTGAAAATGAAGCTAAGAAGACTTCACTATGAAGTCACCCAAGGGGGTAAGTCTACAAACCAAGCAGTCATCCACTGGGGTGAAATGGATCCAATAATGCTGATGGAGATTTCATAGTTCAAAGGTGAGGTTCATCCTAGTAAACTCTTGATTTTGAATTTTAATCCATTGATGATCGGTGGTGATATAACTTCAAGACAGAGTACCAAAATGTCTATTACAAGTCTTATGCAAGGGTAGGAACCTAGTGCACATGAGGGGTTCATCTTGAAGACATTGGTCCTCCCAAAAATTAATGATGTTTCCATCCCCCACAATCTAGTGACAATCCATCTTTAGAATTATCTAGGTATGCACCACATTATTCTAAATTCTAGAACCCTGGGGGAGAGCATGGTTTCCTAGGAAGTGATGGAATAGTTCCCCTCCAAGGTACTTTGCCATCATAAGGTTGCACCAATTACCTAGACACTTCATTAATCTCCAACCATCCTTGGTTAGAAAAGCCTTATTCATATGTTCTATTCTTCTTTCATTCAAACCTCCAAGTGCCTTAGGTTGCTAGATTTTTCCCCTGCTCGCCAAGCTCATCTTAGACTTCTCTTGAGAACCTAACCATAAGAAATTTTGTTGATTTTTTAAAGAAAATCTCTAGATTTTCCAAGAATTTTAAACATAGAAAGAAAATACACTGGAATACCTTATAAAGATGCTAAGGAAGATGGAGTTTCCCCACACTACTCAAAATCTTTCCTTTCCAACCTGCTAGCTTTCTCTAAAAGCATTCAACTAGGCCATTCTAGTACTGATTGTAGACCTTTTTAATTATGAGCAGGAGATCAAGATAGGCATCTGAGGGAAATGTCTACTAACATTCTAGTATTATGGTCATCTTTTCTCTTAGTTTAGCATTAGTGTTAAAATAATACAGTTTACTTTTTGGATAGTTTATGCATTGTATTGAAACCATCGCATACTAATTTAGAAAAAAAATTCTACTCCCTAGCTTCATGGACTAAAGAGATGCCAAATAAGTAGGTGTCATTAACAAATTGCTAGATAATTTTTGGTAGACACAAGGACATAGGTTTTACACCTTTTATTCTATCAGAGTTAACCATGGTCACTAAAATTCTAGTTAACAAATTTGCCACAATGATGAATATGTAAGGTGATAAGGGTCCACCTTGTCGTAGACCTTGGGAGGAAGAAAAGAATCTACCAAGAGCCCCATTAACAAGCACCAAAAATCTAACAGTGTTTACTGTATTCCTGATAATTTTGATAACATTCCCACTGAAGCCTAAATTAATTAGGAAAGAAAAAATAAATTCCCTCTTGACCTTATGATAAGCCTTCAAGTTTAAGGGCCATACCTAGATTCTTGCTTGTTTCCAGAATGAGTTACCTCATCTGTAGTTATGACCACATCTAGGATCAACTGCCCTAGCACAAAACCATTCTAGAAAGGTCCTATAAACTTATCAAGAATGGCTTGATATAGTTAGCCATAATCTTTGTGAGAAATTTATAGATCATCTTGCAAATACTAATGGGTCTAAAATCTTCTAGAAATCAAGGGTCATCCATCTTAGGGATTGGATCAATGAATGTTTGATGAAGTTCCTTCAACAATTTTCTCATTTTGACAAAGTCCTTAGTTGTGTGGACCACATCGTACTTAACAATATTTGATAATTCCTTGAAAAGGGTTAGGGGAAACCCATCAAGACCTAGGGCTTTGTACTAATTCATGCTAAACACTCCCTTTTATACCTCTTCCTATCAACCATGAGGTTTATTGTGTTTCTCTCTTTTCTCCTTGACATTGATCTATGGAAGGTCATATTTTTGCCACCCTCCTCCAACCACTATACCCTATGTCCTTGTTTATGGTGTTATATTATTCACCGTTCATTGTTTATTCATTTAGAATTTTTTTGTAGTTCTGTAAGAACTATGTCAAAAGCTTTGGGGGGTACTCTTCTTCTTCTATTGCAATGATGTAATCATGATAAGTGGTTTTTTCCACTAAT